>SJYT01082756.1:104074-338813 GCA_006410635.1 Cephalophus harveyi
AGCTTTAGCATCATTCCTTCCAGAGAAATCCCAGGGTTGATCTCCTTCAGAATGGACTGGTTGGATCTCCTTGCAGTCCAAGGGACTCTCAAGAGTCTTCTCCAACACTATAGTTCAAAAGCATCAATTCTTCGGCGCTCAGCCTTCTTCACAGTCCAACTCTCACATCCATACATGACCACAGGAAAAACCATAGCCTTGACTAGACGGACCTTAGTCGGCAAAGTAATGTCTCTGCTTCTGAAAATGCTATCTAGGTTGGACATAACTTTTCTTCCAAGGAGCAAGCGTCTTTTAATTTCATGGCTACAGTCACCACCTGCAGTGATTATGGAGCCCCCAGAAATAAAGTCTGACACTGTTTCCACTATTTCCCCATCTATTTCCCATGAAGTGATGGGACCAGATGCCATAATCTTCGTTTTCTGAATGTTGAGCTTCAAGTCAACTTTTTCGCTCTCCTCTTTCACTTTCATCAAGAGGCCTTTTAGCTCTTCTTCGCTTTCTACCATAAGGGTGGTGTCCTCTGAATATCTGAGGTTATTGATATTTCTCCCGGCAATCTTGATTCCAGCTTGCATTTCTTCCAGTCCAGCATTTCTCATGATGTACTCTGCATATAAGTTAAATAAGCAGGGTGACAATATACAGCCTTGACAGACTCCTTTTCCTATTTGGAACCAGTCTGTTGTTCCATGTCCAGTTCTAACTGTTGCTTCCTGACCTGCATACAGATTTCTCAAGAGGCAGGTCAGGTGGTCTGGTATTCCCATCTTTTTCAGAATTTTCCACAGTTTCTTGTGATCCACACAGTCAAAGGCTTTGGCATAGTCAATAAAGCAGAAGTAGATGTTTTTCTGGAACTCTCTTGCTTTTTCCATGATCCAGCGGATGTTGGCAATTTGATCTCTGGTTCCTCTGCCTTTTCTAAAACCAGCTTGAACATCAGGGAGTTCACGGTTCATGTATTGCTGAAGCCTGGCTTGGAGGATTTTGAGCATTACTTTACTAGCGTGTGAGATGAGTACAATTGTGCAGTAGTTGGAGCATTCTTTGGCATTGCCTTTCTTTGGAATTGGAATGAAAACTGACCTTTTCCAGTCCTGTGGCCACTGCTGAGTTTTCCAAATTTGCTGGCAGATTGAGTGCAGCACTTTCACAGCATCACCTTTCAGGATTTGAAACTTGTCATATTAGCTTAATGGAAAACTTATAAGAAAGTTCTTCTGGGAAGAATTTGAAATACATAGCTTGCATTCTAGGTTTATAAATTAAGGAAAACTAACTCAAAACTAGTTTAGTCAAAGGGAGGATTTATGGGAACTCAAAGAGTGGCTCAGACAGTAAAGAATCTGCCTGCAATGCAGGAGATCTGGGTTTGATTCTGGGGTCAGGAAGATTCCTGGAGAAGGGAATGACAACCCACTTCTGTATTCCTGCCTGGAGAATCCCATGAACAGAGGAACCTGGCAGCCTACAGTCCATGGGCTCCCAAAAAGTTGTGTATGACTGAGTGACAGTCACTTTCACTTTTGAGGAATGGTTAGCCCTGCAGACTGTAGGAAGGGCAGCTGTGCAGCTGGGCTCGGGAGCTGCTGGCACCAGGGAACTGGGGCCCAGCGGAACTGACTGCCATGCTTCCTTTCCGTGCACATTGACAGTTACGTTTCTGACTGTAGACATGACTCAGTGCGAAAATCAATGCTGTTGGTGACCCAGCTTTAACCTTTGTAAGACTTTAGCCATATGAGAGGACTGATTTTTCTTTCTAGATTCAGTTTAAAAAAATCCCAGGAAGGAATTTGAACAGTTAACAGTAGCCTGAGTGTCAAGGCATGAAGAACATAGCTTTTCCTGAGGCATCTTTATAGACTTGGTGTTACGGAGGCAGGTGAGTTAGTTAGGAATGCTTT
This sequence comes from Cephalophus harveyi, assembly GCA_006410635.1. Classification (NCBI taxonomy): domain Eukaryota; kingdom Metazoa; phylum Chordata; class Mammalia; order Artiodactyla; family Bovidae; genus Cephalophus; species Cephalophus harveyi. The sequence goes on from SJYT01082756.1 coordinate 105,988, forward strand.
TGGCTGCAGGTGACATAGTAATATAAACTAATGGAGGCTTCGCGCTTATTTACTATTACAGCAAAAATCTGGAGTTGGGGTTGAGCCTTTATTTCAGACAGCATTAGTGGCCTTCTGTCTTATTCTGTCTTCCCTATATGGGCTTTTCATATTCTTGCTTGTTTTCTCTTCATCATAAGATTGCTGCCAGCAAAGTCCAAGGTTCATGTACGTATTCAAGACAACAAGAGAAGCGTTTGTGTGGTTAGCAGAGTTGTTTCTTTCTCCTGTCTCTTTCACCTACTTGGTTAAATTTATTCCTAAATATTTTATTCTTTTTGATATTACTACAAAAGGGATTGCTTTCTTAATTTCTTTTTCAGATAGCTTGTTTTCAGTGTATAGAAACACGACTGATTTTTATATGTTGATTTTGCATCCTGCAACTTGACTGAGTTTATTAGTTTTAACCAATATTTAGTGGTGTCTTCAGGGTTTTCTATAAATGAGATCATGTATTCTACAGCCAAGAGACAACTGTAATTCTTCCTTTCGGAAATGAATACCTGTTTGTTTATTTTTCTTGCCTAATTGTTCTGTCTAGGACTTTCTCTACATAGTGAATAGAAATAAAGAGAGCAGACACCCTGAGATCAAGTTATGATCTTAAAGGAAAAGCTTTGAGCTTTTCACCGTTGAGTATGATGTTATATGTGGGCTTATCATTACATTTCTTTTATTAAGTTGTGGTGCAATCCCTTTTTATCTAATTCATTGAGAATTTTTACTACAAAATGATGCTCAATTTTGCCAAATACTTTTTCTGCACTGATTGCGATTATATGATTTTTATCCTTCACTTTGTTAATGTATTGTATCAACATTTATTCATTTGTATATGTTGAACCATCCTTGCATCCCAGGGATAAATCCCATTTGATTATGATATATGATCTTTTGATGTGTTGCTGATGTGCTGCTGAAAAGACATTATTAATTAGCTAAAGTAATAGTCATTCCCACCTTTCCATGCTACCCAGACAGGGGTCCATACAGAATTATTCCGGATTCCCCTCGTAACTTAAAGGGGAGGAATCCTTGATGTCCTGCAAATGAAGGACTAGGATGTCCTCAAATTCCTTGCAGCAGGAACCCACTTATGTGGCACCTACCCTGACTCCCAAATGGAACAGTACATCCACAAAAGGAAGCATGGTGGCATCTCCATCATGAATCTGAAGAGAACCTGGGAGAAACTTCTGTTACCAGCTTGTGTCATTTTTGCTGTTGAAAATCCAGCTGATGACGTGTCATATCCTCCAGGAGGCTGCTGCCTCTGGAGCTCCTCCTTTTGCTGGCTGCTTCTCTCCCAGAACCTTCACTAACCAGATCCAGACGGCCTACCAGAAGCCAGGACTTCTGTAGTTACTGATCCCAGGTCTGTCCATCAGCCTCTCGCAGAAACCTCCATGTTAGCCTGCCTACCTACTACTGTGTAACTCCAGCTCTCCTCAGCACTCCCTGGACATTGCCATCCCATGCAACAACAAGGGAACGCCCTCAGTGGGGCTGATGTAGTGGATGCTCGCCTGGGAAGTTCTGCACATGTGTGGCACCATCTCTCATGGACACCCACAGGAGGTCATGCCTGATCTCTGCTTCTGCAGAGATCCTGAAGAGATTGAAAGGGAAAAGCAGGTGGCTGCTGAGAAGGCAGGGACCGATGAGGAATTTCAGGGTTAATGCACCACTCCAGCTCTGAGGTGTACTCAGTCTGAGGTAGCGGATTGGTCTGAAGGCATGCAGCGCTCTCTGTGCCTGAAGAAAGCAAAATGTTGACAGGAAAAAAAAAAAAAAAGAGAAAGCACAAAGAAAGAAAAAGCTATCACATACTCATAGTTTGGAAGAATTAATATTGTTAAAATGTCCATACTCCCAGAGTGATTTGCAGATTCAACTCAACCTCTATCAAAATTCTAATTGCATTTTTCACAGAAATAGGAAAATGGTCTTAAGATTTATACAGAACCACAAAAATACTCCAAATAGCTAAAGCAATCTTGATTAAGAACAAAGCTGAATGTATCACATGTCCTGATTTCAAACTGTATTAGAGGGCTGTAGTAATCGAGACAGTATGGTACTGTCACAAAAACAGACACATAGATCACGGAAACAGAATCAAGAGCCCAGATATACACCCATGCAGATACAGTCAACTGACTTTCAACAAAATTGTCAGGGGTACACAATGTGAAAAGTAATAATCGCTTCAATGAATAATGTTGGAAAGCTGAATATCCACAGGTAAAAATATAAAATTGGACTTTCATTTCACACCATGCACAAAAGTCAACTCAAAATGGATTAAAAGACTTAAATGTAGGCTCTGAATTTATAAAACACTTGGAAGAAAACATTGGGGAAAATCTCCTTGACATTAGTCTTGGCAATGATTTATTTAGATGTAACACCCAAAACACAGGCAACAGAAGCAAAAATAAACAACTGGGACTACATGAAATGGAAATGTTTCTACACAGCAAAAGAATCAGTCAAGATGAAAAGGCAACCTATGGGATGGGAGAAAATGTTTGAAACCATGTATCTGATAAAATGCTAATATTACTCTTAACAACTAAATAGCAAAAACAAACAAACAAAAACCAAAACCCAATTAAAAAATAGGCAAAGGATGTGATTAGACTTTTCCCAAAGAAGAGATACAGTTGGCTAACAGATACAACAAAAGGTGCTCAACACCATTAATCATCAAGGAAATACAAATCACACCTTTTAGGATGGCATTTATCAAAAAGACTAGAAATAACAAGTCTTGGCAAGGATAGAAAAAAGAATCCCTTTTGCAGTGTTGATGAGAATGTGAATTGGTACAAGCAGTGTGAATTGATTACCAATGAGAAACAGTATGGAGGTTCTACAGAAAAAAAATTTAAAAACCTGCCGTCAGATCAGATCAGATTAGTCGCTCAGTCGTGTCCAACTCTTTGTGACCCCATGAATCACAGCACGCCAGGCCTCCCTGTCCATCACTCACTCCTGGAGTTCACTCAAACTCCAGTCCATCGAGTCGGTGATGCCATCCAGCCATATCATCCTCTGTCATCCCCTTCTCCTCCTGCCCCCAATCCTTCCCAGCATCAGAATCTTTTCCAATGAGTCAACTCTTCGCATGAAGTGGCCAAAGTACTCGACTTTCAGCTTTAGCATCATTCCTTCCAAAGAACACTAGGACTGATCTCCTTCAGAATGGACTGGTTGGATCTCCTTGCAGTCCCAGGGACTCTCACGAGTCTTCTCCAACACCACAGTTCAAAAGCATCAATTCTTCGGTGCTCAGTCTTCTTCACAGTCCAACTCTCATATCCATACATGACCACTGGAAAAACCATAGCCTTGACTAGACGGACCTTAGTCGGCAAAGTAATGTCTCTGCCTTTTAATATGCTGTCTAGGTTGGTCATAACTTTCCTTCCAAGCAGTAAGTGTCGTTTAAATTAAAAGAACTGCCATACAATCTAGCAGTTCTACTTCTGAGTCTATATCCAGAGGAAATAAAATCACTACCTCAAAGAAATGTCTGCTCTCACACGTCTATTGCAGCACTATTGACAATAGCCAAGATATGGAAACAATCTGTCAGTCGATGGATGAATATATAAAGACAGTATGGTATTACACACATACACACACACACACACACACCCCACAATGGGATATTGTAGTCTTAGAAGAAAATTGTTCCATTAGTGACAACATGGATGAACCTGGAGGACATTATACCCAGTGAAATAAACCAGACAGAGAAAGACAAACAATTGCATGATCTTATAAGTAAAGTTTTACTGAAAAAAGAGAAGAAAGGCCAAACTCACAGTAACAGAGAGTAGAATGGTGGTTCCTAGAGGCTGGGGCACAGGGAGAAATGGTAGACTTTTTGTTGTTAAGGAGAAAGAAAGTGGAATGGTGGTTGCCAGTGGCTGGGTGGAGGGGGGTGAGAGTTATTGCTGAATGGGAACAAAATTTCAGTTTTGCAAGGTGAAAGGAATCTGGAGATGAATGGTGGTGGTGTTTGCACAGTCATGTGAATGTACTTAATACCACTGACATGTACACTTAAAAATGACTGGGAGGGTCCATTGTAAGCAGCAAAAAGAAAAGAAAAAACAAAGGAGAAGAGGTGGGTAAACTTGTCCATTGCCACGAGCCTGAGAAGAAGGGTATCAGGCAGATGTTCCCATAGATGTATAATGTGACCATAGATATAATCACCCTAATATATAAAAAGTCCTGGGCCTAGACCTGAACAGCTGTGTCCTGGCCTCAGGGAGCTGCCGAGCCCGCTGCTGTTGTCTGCTTCCCCAGAGGATTTGAGCCTTTCTGCCTTCCGCCTCCATACCTGTGACTTCTCCGGTTCTTTTGTTCTTTCTTCTCCTGCAAAGATGCAAGAAATTGTAACCTCATGTCAAGGCCCATTTCAATCTGCCAAGCTCATGGTGCCATCCTGTCCCCTTAAATTCATACCACTTCTGATCACACAACCATGAGTTATGTCATGTACTACTGGAGACTACTTACATTTTGCTGTTTTGCCCTGAAATTTAGCTTTTGACACCAAGGTGTCTGATGACTCTAATCAGACTGTAGCTTTCTGAAATTGAACAACGCTTCCTCTATTACTTTGTAACGATGTAGTAGAAAGCAGAGCACATAATTGGTACTCAATTAACTTATATTGGTTAATTCATCTTTATAAGACTATGTAATTAAAACCCTTTTTTATCCATGAAGAATAATTTTAATCTCTGGCATGTCTGAACAGTGCTTTAGAAGAAAGAGCAGGGGAAGAATGCCTTTAACGTACAGCTGTCTTGCCAGCTCACTTGTTTTACGACTTCTATTTAAATGACATCTTCCTCCTCAAAAACTCTCCTGGTTCATTATTGCACAGGTGATAATAAAGACTGTTTTCTCCATTCCACGCTTCTTATAGGTTTGTATTATAGACCAAAGAGTGCTATGCTTTTCCTCTGTGCTATTTTGGTCCTGCCTGTTTTTGAAGAATTTTCAGTAATGCCCTGGGTTGTCGAATTTTCCTTTCTGTGGAGTCAAGTGACTATTATGCATGGGCAGAAAGGGAAAGAAAAGAATTTAATGTAAGCACGGCAGCGTTTCAAAAGAAGTCAGGTTCTGCTGCTCGGTGTGAAAGGTGAGACGCTGCAAACAGTGGGACCAGCTAGAGACTCTGTATTTGCTTAGTATTTGATGAATGAAAATGCTGTTTGTACGTGAAGATGATAGAATTTGAAATGGTCCTTTTCTAGCTTCATAATTTTCTTGAGAGTGTGGCTGCATTTTTGGGTATCAATTTTTTTTCTTTTCATCTTTGATGTCCGGCTGGTATTTTGAGACAAGAGTGTGACTATGGAATTGGATTTGAAGGGCAGCGCTAAATCATTCTCACTTGGTACTTGACCTTCATCCTAAACAGAATAGATTTCATGGGAGGAATCAGGTTGGGAAGATATAATTTAATTCTGCCACAGGTCAAGCAGAAAGGTTAAGTCCCTTTAAGTTCCTCATTGTATGATACTGCCTGGTGAGCTTTCTGAGAAGGCAGTTTTTAGTCCTTGAATCCTTTTGTCCCTGCCCCATGGTTTTTATTTAATTACTTTAAAATACAAACACATTGAAAGTAAGTTTTTCTTCCTAGTGTTTCTTTCTGTATCTTTTAGGAAATGGTCAATTTTTCTGTTTTGTGAGTTAACTTGAAAAATGGTATCAATTCTCTGTTGGCATGCTGGGAGCAGCTACTTAGCATTTCAAAACATAAGGCTGTGATGTCATCATTCAAAACTATTATTGGAAATTGGATTTGTGTGTTTTACTCTCCCTCTGCATCTCAAAACAAGATGACAAGCAGGGACCATTCAGAATTTTCTTCTCTCTCACTCTCTCTAGGGGTTCACATAATCTCCTTGTGACGATTCCACCCAAGAGATCCCGTCTCCTCTCTGCCAGCATGTCCCTTCAGGAAGAGTCACTGTTGTCTGGCACTCAGATCTGCCATGTCCACAACACGCTGCTAGTGGTTTTTTCTTTTCTTTTATTGAAGGAGAAATCTCGTCTCTGATGGGTGGACTTAGTAGCTGTTAAATGAGAATACTAACCTCCTCAAACTCTTGCTTTGATTAGTTTCTTTGTCGACGTAGTCCTCACTGCGTACTCTTCTCATTTCTTTAATTGATAAGTATTATTTGAACCTTTTCTCTGGGCATCATAGCCACATCTTGTACCTTTGCCTTATGTTGTGCCCCATCTCTGGACATGTTCATGAGAGAGCTCTGAACTACACACCACCTCCTAAGGAGACTTGGGTGTACTGATCTGATCCCTGAGCAGTACCTTTCATGCAAATGGCAGCGTGGTGCTGACCCATCACAGATGTCCAGATGCTGGCCTTGCCCTGGGCGATCACTCCACAAGTTCCGATTTGATGTGTTACCACTCATTTTTCACCCATCCTACTCTGTGGTTTTTAGTTAACATGTCTCCATCTTTTGCGTATTGGTTTGGAATGTTCTAATAACTACTCCCTTCAAATGTGACCTCATTTACTTGGTGGGTAATCTTTTAAAAATATTTATTTATTTGGCTACAATAGTTCTTAGTTGCCGCCCGTGGGATCTGCAGCGTGCAGACTCTTAGCTGCTGCATGTGGGATCTAGCTCCTTGAACAGGGATCCAGCCTGGGCCCCTGCATTGGGAGCCTGGAGTCTTAGTCCCGGGACTACCAGGGAAGTCTTGGTGGGTAGACTTCTTTTGGGAATGTTAATGGTCATGGCACCTTCCTTTAAAACTGCAGATTCTGTATCAAGTTCCTTAGTGAATATAAAGATTCACATTTCGGAGGGCTTATGAATGAGATTTTATTAATTTTCTGGAAGGCTTGGGGTCACAAAAAGCCAGTAAGACTTGATCTGATTTTGGTATACAGTTTTCTTATAATGAAATAATGATGAAATAGGCATCTCTAAAGTATTTTTGGGCATGAGACTATAGATAAAGATTTAAAAAGGACCAGTGAAAGCAGATATGAAAGGCACAGTTCTCTAGTCAGGGTTTCACCATAGATCTCCTGACCCAGATACAACTCAGAGGCTCATACAAGCCAGCAGTCTCAGCGTTCCACAGACTAACTCAGTTTTTGAGGGCAGGTACCTGATTCTCTGCTCTCTCCTGTGGCACCTGGTACAATGTTGTGTCCCTCGGAGGCATTCTCAAAAGCATGTCAAACGAAGTGATGAGTTCCGAGATAGGGCGAGCAGTAAATGAAGTGCAGTGTGGCTCTTACTGAGCGCAGGAGGCGGCGTGGCCCACGACACTGAGGTGGGAGGTAGACAGGCTCCAGGCTGGGCAGCTGCAGCTGGTTGACCTCCTGCTGATGCTTCCAGATGGGATACTCACAGGAGCTCTGGGACGAGACTGCCTGTGTTCTTGTGGATGTCCCGGCCAGACACGCACAGAGAAGGCCCTTAGCCCAGGGCAAGGGCAAAAGGAGGGAGAGGAGGCCAACTGGAATCCATGCTGGTTGAGAGATGCACACCCATGGAGATGATTGGCTGGGCGGGGAGGGGGGGAACCCAGAAAATTGCCCCTATATAAACAACCTAAGTTGTCCTTACAGTGCTGAACTCACTCCAAGTTGGCCCATATGATTTTTCACAGGTTCTATGCTTCTAATAAATTTTATCTAATAGATTTTATCTCTTTCACAATCTTGGTGTCTTTGCTGAATTCTTTCTTCAAAGAACTGAGGTCCATCTTCCAGCTTTTCACCACCAGAATCAACGTGGCTTGGACTGAAAGCCAGATCGAGCCCATTCTGACCCTCACTCCTCTGGATTGCAGCACTCCTCTGGCCTCATCCCCACGTGTGGGCCTTGAGCCCTCCCTGTGGTTTCTCTAGGGGTGATAGTCTGGTTCGCAAAACTTGAACATGACGTGCTCACTTCAAGCTGGAACACACTGCTGTCCCATGGTTGCAGGCCACGCAGTGTCTTAAATCCATCTTGAAGAAGCAAACATTTCCCAGTGATACAGCTATTGTACCCCCCATCTCCATGCTCTTACCTTGCATCACCATGACAACACACATCCCTAATGAGGCAGTTGGTGCCATTACCAGGGTAGCCCTTAACTACGTACTGTGGATATAGATGATTTGACTACTTTTGTCTTGTAACCTTCCTACCAGCTCTATAAGTGGTTCATCTACTACTTTTACTTTTGAGATTTGCCTCAAAAATGAGATTTGCTTTTACCAATCAGAATTTTTCTTTCATAATTTTCTTATTTTAGTTGTGGTCTTTTCCTTTTCACGTAGAGAAATCCGTTTAACCTTTCTTATAGAGCTGGCTTAGTTATGCTGAACTCTTAGCTTTTGCTTATCTATGCTGCTGCTGCTAAGTAGCTTCAGTTGTGTCTGACTCTGTGCGACCCCACAGATGGCAGCCCATTGGGCTCCGCCATCCCTGGGATTCTCCAGGCAAGAACACTGGAGTGGGTTGCTGTTTCCTTTTCCAAGGCATGAAAGTGAAAAGTGAAAGTGAAGTCGCCCAATCGTGTCTGACTCAGTGACCCCATGGACTGCAGCCTACCAGGCTCCTCCATCCATGGGAGTTTCCAGGCAGGAGTACTGGAGTGGGATGCCATTGCCTTCTCCATATATTTGCATAATATAACTCAATTGGATAAACGTATGATTTATTTATCAATTTATCAGGTAACGGGCATTTGGTTTATTTGCAGTTTTGGTTTATTATCACTGTTGCTGCTATGAACATTAATGTATAAGTTGTTGCATGAACATATATTTGCATGTCTATTCCATATGTACCTAAAAGTGGAATTTTTGAGTCATATGTTTCTTACTAAGAATCCAAGGAACTGGAATCTTTAGTCACCAAGAGCTATTAGCTGGTAAGTTCTCTCTCTGGCTAGTCTTGAAAGAGTGTGTGCCTAGGGCACAGACATGGTTTTCTAGATGGCTATGATTTTAGCAGTGTCGTCTTTGATGGTCTATTGCCCAGTTTCACAACTAAACTTCTTGCTGGTCTGCCTCTATTAGGATCGAGCTATTGCCCCCACCAACTGATTGCTAATTGACTGCTCTGTTGGTTTCATCACCACAGCTTGGACCATGATTTGCTCCAAATAACAGTTCCTCTCCTCAGATAGAGCATGGTATTTGTTACCAGTCTTTGAGGCTTCCTTCCCTAACATGCTCCTCACCTTTTCCCTAACAGGACAGAACAGCTGGCCTATGAAATAAGTGTTGAAGGTGGAATTCACCTTTCCCAGTGTGTTCCAGCAAAAGCCAATCTAGGGTGTAGGACCTGTGTAGATGAGGAAGGACTGGTGCTACCAGCCAACTATACATCATCCACCAGGAAAATATGTCCCAACATGGAGCTATGGGGATTTGCTTCCCTGGTGGCTCAGAGGTTAAAGCGTCTGCCTCCAGTGCGGGAGACCCGGGTTCGATCCCTGGGTTGGGAAGATCCCCTGGAGAAGGAAATGGCAATCCACTCCAGTATTCTTGCCTGGAGAATCCCACGGACAGAGAAGCCTAGTAGGTTACAGTCCATGGGGTCGCAAAGAGTCGGACACGACTGAGCGACTTCACTATCACTAGACTCTTTACCAGTTGCCTGGCCAGACTTTCCCTAGAGAATGGCAAATGGAGGTGGGGAAATGGGACCATTGCCAGCCTGCCATCATCCACTTAATACAGAACTTTTGCAGAGTGGAACTGGAAAAGATAGGCTCTACCACTGGTTTCTCAGCACACTGGGATAATATTTCTACACCATGAATCTCAATGGGAGTGGCAGCAGCCACCAACCTGAATGCTAATGCCTTGCACAAGCAAGATTGCCGGGAGAAATATCAATAACCTTAGATATGCAGATAACATCACCCTTATGGCAGAGAGTGAAGAGGAACTAAAGAGCCTCTTCATGAAAATGAAAGAGAGAGTCAAAAAGCTGGCTAAAGACTCAACATTCATAAAATGAAGATCATGGCATCTGGTCCCATCACTTCATGGCAAATAAATGATGAGACAATGGAAATAGTGAGAGACTTTAGTTTTTTGGGCTCCAAAATCACTGCAGATGGTGACTGCAGCCATGAAATTAGAAAATGCTTGCTCCTTGGAAGAAAAACTATGATAAACCTAGACAGTATATTAAAAAGCAGAGACATTACTTTGCCAATAAAGGTCTGTCTAATCAAAGCTATGGTTTTTCCAGTAGTCATGTATGGATGTGAGAGTTGGACCATAAAGAAAGCTGTGCACTGAAGAATTGATGCTTTTGAACTGTAGTGTTGGAGAACACTCTTGAAAGTCCCTTGGACTGCAAGGAGATTCAACCAGTCCATCCTAAAGGAAATCAGCCCTGAATTCATTGGAAGGATTGATGTTCAAGCGGAAACTCCAATACTTTGGCCACCTGATGTGAAGAGCTGACTCATTTGAAAAAACCCTGATGTTCGGAAAGATTGAAGGTGGAGGAGAAGGGGATGACAGAGGATGAGATGGTTGGATGGCATCACTGACTCGATGGATATGAGTTTGAACAAGCTCTGGGAGTTGGTGATGGACAGGGAAGCCTGAGGTGCTACAGTCCATGGGGTCACAGAGTCGGACATGAGTGAGCGACTGAANAAAGATTGAAGGTGGAGGAGAAGGGGATGACAGAGGATGAGATGGTTGGATGGCATCACTGACTCGATGGATATGAGTTTGAACAAGCTCTGGGAGTTGGTGATGGACAGGGAAGCCTGAGGTGCTACAGTCCATGGGGTCACAGAGTCGGACATGAGTGAGCGACTGAACTGATACTGATGCTAATGCTTCCTGGACCTAGATGTCTATTTCATTTTCTGAGTTAGGGAAGTTTTCAGCTACTATTGCTTCAAATACATTCTCTGCCCTTTCCTTTCATTTTCTTCTGAGACCCCTATAATACAAAATGTTAGTATGGTTGATGTCTCAGAGATCCTCTTCAACTGTCCTAATTAAAATAAAGAAAGAGAATTTCAATTCAGTTTGGTTAATTTCCATTAGTTTTCTTCTAGTTTGCAGATCCATTCTTCTATTTTATCCAATCTATTGTTTTTTTCTTCTAGTATATTTTTTATTTCAATTTTATTTCTTCCGATCTCTTTGGTTTTTCTTTATATTTTATAACCCTTTGTTAAACTTTTGACTGTGTTCGTTCATTCTTCTTCCCAAATTCTTAGAGCATCTCTACAGTCTTTACCGTAAATTCTTTATTGGGTAGATTGCTTATCTCCCTTTCACTTAGTTCTTCCTCTGGGGTTTTATCTTGTTTCTTTATTTAGGACATATTCCTTTGTCACCTCGTTTGGCCTAATTCTTTGTGTCTTGGTTAGTCATGTTTCCCAGTCTTGGAGAAGTAGCCTCATGTAGGATACATTTTGTGGGGATCCAGCAGCAAACGCCCCTCTTGTCATCTGAGTGACATGATAGAGGGTGACGTCTGTGTGGGCTGCACAGGTCCTTCTCCGATGGTGGGCAACTACTGTAGACATGTGGTGGGTGGTGCTTGTCCTTGGCTGGTTGGCTGCGAGGCCCTGCCTCCTGTTTTTGCTGTGGAAACTCTTCTGCTGGTCTTCAGGTAAGTCCCAACAATCGTTGCTCTGTAGGTAGGTGTGGTTTTGGTGCCCGAGGGAGGAGGTGAGCTCCGGGACTTCCTGCTCCTCCATTTTGGCCACTTCTCCTGCATCCCTGATACTCATTTTCTATTTTAGTCATTCTTCATGTTGGCTGAGATGGAAGAAGGCTGGTGCAGACCCCACATGTGAGGGTGTAAGGAAAAGACCCCAGAGAGACTGAGACACGTGTGGCATTGAGTTGGTGTGAGCACACATTTAAGAATTAATCCCATCATAACATACCCTCACTACCATATGTAAAACAGATAATCAACAAGGACCTCCTGTATAGCACAGGGAACCCTCCTCAATATTCTACAATAATCTAAATGAGAAAAGAATCTGAAAAAAGGAAAGATATATGTATATGTGTAACTGAATCACTTCTCTGTACACCTGAAACTAACACAACATTGTAAATCAACTGTACTATAACCTAAAGCAAAATATTAATTAAATAAAGTAGCAATAAGAGCTCTGCAAAAGAAAGAGTGAACTCCATTAAACACTTCTGAAGAGGTACAAGAAAGCTGCATGCCAAGTGCATCTACTGACTTCAGTAGAAATTCCAAATGAGACGGCCTCGGACCTCTTAAATAAGCACAGCCAACACAAACCATAAAAGCAGAGGAAAAGGCGGTCAGGGAAGCGCAGGGTAGAGGGAGAGTGGGACCTCGTGCCTGGAGGCAGACACTGCTTGTGTTCCCCGCACGGCATCTGTGGAACCAGAGCCATCACCTCACATCCTTTCACGTTGCCCACTTTTGTGGGAAATCCATTTCCGAGAGGAGGCTGTTTTGCTCTGTTGAAAAATCACCCTCCAGGCAACTCATCTGGGAATTTTGAGGAGAAAGGCAAAGCTTTCAGGGAGACATTTTGAAATCCTTTGAGCTGTATATAATTAGTGTGAACTTTCCTTGTATATTGACTGTACATTAAGAGCACTCTAAGCAGGAAAGACCTCAAAGACTCAAGTCCATTACAAGAACAAACATCAATTAAAAGTGATATATTTAAAAGTGAGAAAAGAACCAGGAGACGCAAAGATGCCAGAGCTGGGACTTTTCCCCCTGTTCATTTGTGGGGAAAAAAAAATGTGCTTTTGGTTGATAGCTGTTGAAAAATGTTCAGCATAGCATATTTTTGACATTCGTGAATGTTCAGAATAGCGATTGAAAGTGTTTGGGGCGGTGCCTCAGGTCCTATGCCCACTCTTCTCATGGCCTCTTCNTTCATTTGTGGGGAAAAAAAAATGTGCTTTTGGTTGATAGCTGTTGAAAAATGTTCAGCATAGCATATTTTTGACATTCGTGAATGTTCAGAATAGCGATTGAAAGTGTTTGGGGCGGTGCCTCAGGTCCTACGCCCACTCTTCTCATGGCCTCTTCGTCTTTGTTTTTAGTAACAGGGCTGGGACTTTTGTGAATGGGGGAAGAATGTGTGAAAGTTGGGAGCCAGGGTGCAGCCCGGGCACTGCTGCTTGCGTGGTTTTCTCTGGTGTTCCTCTACCGGAAGGGTGTATTTATAGGCATGTGAGATTGCTTTAGTGAAAACCTCAGTTTGTGATTCAAGTCAATGTACAAAAGGAAATGACTTCCCCCTCCGTTTGCACATGTTTGTTTTCTTCCTGTTTGCACTTGATTTTTATAGTCGCACATTTTGCATTGGTGGCATTTGGTAGCAAGGCACTGCACAAAGGACGTGGCACTGAGAGCTATCAGACCATGACAACTTAATAACATCTCGGTAGTGTGTCCAGCTTGTATCTACTCAGGTTCGTTACAGCATAAATTCATACGTGACTTAGAAAATAAAAATAAGGAACAGCATCATTATACAGCAGACCACTAATTTCAAGCTTCATTTACACACAAGTAATGCTCTACTGTTAAATAAACATTAAAGAGCCTTCTATTATACTCAGTTGTAGTTTAAAAACATTGGTCATGTAAAAACCCAGGCAGTTAATATATTTGTGTTAAATTACATCACTTAATAAAAAGGAGTGTGTGATAAAAGTCAGAATACATTATTGCCTAGTATGGCATTTTGTTACCTTTTTAAGATGTCCCATAGTATTTTGAGATCCTGTACAATGTTTCATGGACATAGTTGCTAAACAGCATGACATTTAAAGCATGTTTGAATCCCTGAAGCCTGCATAGCCTTCTCTCTTACTTTGGTTTCTGTTTTACTGTCAGAAACCTGAAGAATAGCGAATACTAATAACAATAAGCTGCACTTCTTGGAGAGGTACCATTTGCCAGAGTGAGCTGGGGATTTTGCGTGTAATAGCTCTGCTTCTCTCGGCAATATCATTCCTATTGTACAGGTTAGAAGACTGAGGCAGAGAATTTCAGTGACTTAGTGTAGAACTCATAGTGATCAAGAAGGGGCTCATAGTGTAGAGCACCTCTAAGCAAACTGTGCTAGTGGCAGGCCTGACCATTTGAGACCTGGGAGTCTCCTCTTGCAGTTGGACAGCTAATTTCCCAAAGATCTACACAGAGCCATCAAAACCATAAATTGAGGAAGGGGTGTCAATTTGTAAACAGTGATTGAAAAGGGGCTCAAATACAGGCCCATCTGTCTCTAAATTTAAGGCCCCTTCTACTCAACCAGGTTACATCAGAATCTGGAGTGGGGCCCAGCTATTCTTTAGAAGATCTTCTTAGAGGTTCTAACATTGGAGCTCTGCACTTATACCATTTTGTCTTTTTTACTTGAGAGCAAGTAAAGAAACCAACTTTGGTGCTTTGTTTATTTGAGGATTCAGAGATGCAGACTGGGAAGAGAAAAATTCATAATTTTGCATTACCTTCAGCTTTCCATTTAAAGTTGCTTTGTTCCTTGTAAGGAGAAGAAGGGTTATATTGCATATGCAGATATGTCTGTCTGTTTGTGTGTGTACATGGGATGGTTACCATGCATAATCTCTGTGTCTTTAAGGATAGAAAGTTGTAGAATGGCAGATATATCAATGTAATATTTATATGGAAATGTATGTGTAAATGTTTAGCAAAGCTGTGTCCAGTGATAAAACGGGGCCAAGGAAAAAGAATTGAAGATTATGTATATAGTACATACCATTGACGCAATTCACATGTGCTTGTCTGAAATCACTTAGAGTTTGTTATTTTAAAGACTTAAAAAATATAAGAGTAGTTCAAAAGGGAGGGGTTATATGTATACCTATGGCTGATTCAGTTTGAGATTTTACAGAAAACAACAAAATTCTGTAAAGCAATTATCCTTCAATAAAACAATAAATTAATTTTTAAAAACTGGATGAAGATATCACAAGAAAAAAATACCTCATAGGCCAATAGCTTTTGTGAATAGAAATGTAAAAATCTTCAAGAAAAATACTAGCAAATTGAATCTAGCAATATACCAAAAAAAAAAAAGAAAAGAAAGAATCTAATACTATAGCTAAGTAGCATGCTAGTGGAGAAGGGAAGTAGCATCTCTTCTCTAGGGGATCTTCCCAACCCAGGGATCAAACCCAGGTCTCCCGCATTGCAGGCAGATTCTTTACCAGCTGAGCCACAAGGGAAGCCCAAGAATACTGGAGTGGGTAGCCTATCCCTTCTCCAGGGGATCTTCCTGACCCAGGAATTGAATGGGGGTCTCCTACATTGCAGGAGGATTCTTTACCAACTGAGCTATCAGGGAAGAACCCCCAGTGGTGCAAGACTGGTTAAATATGTGAAAGCCAATTAATGTGATACACGATATTAATAGAATAAAGAACAAAAAACATGATTACATCAATAGGGGCAGAAAAAGCATTGACAAAGTTCAAAAGGTATTCATGATATGAAAAAAAATAAAAACCCTACTGTTAATTAGGAATAAAAGGGGGATTTTCAACTTGAGCAATATGGTGGAAAAACGTAACCTCCATAATTACATTAAATGTAAATGAACCATGCCCTCTAAATAAAAGAGATTATCAGGGAGAACAGAAGAAGGATAAAGCTATGTATAATCTTTAAGAGATGTGTTTCAAATATAAAACCATAGATAAGTTGAAATAAATTATGAAAGAACTACAAAAAAATAAAAGTCATTGTACTTGACAGTTAAATGTTTAATTTCTAGCTATCTGAGAAGAGATGGTAAAGGCTGTTTTGGAGGGAAATGGGTAAATGGTAGAGACTAAGAAGGAGTTCTTTTCTCATCTTCCATCTTGCTATTTGAAGTTCAGATCAAATCTTATTGTCTAAGAAACTGGCCTCTCTCAACTGCGTCCAAGATCGTCATTTGAGCTGATTCCCCATCTGGAATGTGTCTCTTCTCTCTGATCCATGTGGCTTTCATAGCAATGGAAAGTCCTTTCCCATTTTGCCCTGCTGCGCAGCAGGGGAACGCTCCAAATAATGTTGCTTGTATCCTTGCTTAATGTTCAGTGTGGCTCCATTTCAGAGCCTGTCTACAGATCCCTTCCTCAATTTATGGTTTTGATGGTTCTTTGCAGATCTTTGGGAAATTAGCCATCCAACTGCAAGAGGAACCTTCCAAGTCTATACAGTCAGTCATGCCACTAGCACAGTTTGCTTCAGTTCAGTTCAGTTCAATCGCTCAGCTGTGTCTGACTCTTTGCGAACCCCATGGACTGCAGCACGCCAGGCCTCCCTGTCCATCACCAACTCCCAGAGTTTATTCAAACTCATGTCCATTGAGTTGGTGAAGCCATCTAACCTTCTTATCCTCTGTCGTCCCCTTTTCCTCTACCTTCGATCTTTCTCAGCATCAGGGTCTTTTCAAATGAGTCAGCTCTTCAAATCAGGTGGTCAAAGTATTGGAATTTTAGCTTCAAAGTCAGTCCTTCCAATGAATATTCTGAACTGATTTCCTTTACGATTGGCTGGTTGGATCTCCTTGCAGTCCAAGGGACTCTCAAGAGTCTTCTCCAACACCACAGTTCAAAAGCATCAATTCTTCGGTGCTCAGCTTTCTTTATAGTCCAACTCTCACATGCATACATGACTACTGGAAAAACCATAACCTTGACTAGATGGACCTTTGTCGGCAAAGTAATGTCTCTGCTTTTTATTATGCTGTCTAGGTTAGTCATAACTTTTCTTCCAAGGAGTAAGCGTCTTTTAATTTCATGGCTGCAATCACCATCTGCAGGGATTTTGGAGCCCCCAAAAAGATAAAGTCTGTGCCATTTCCACTGTTTCCCTATCTATTTCCCCTGAAGTGATGGGACCAGATGCCATGATCTTCGTTTTCTGAATGAAAAGCCAGCTTTTCACTCTCCTCTTTCACTTTCATCAAGAAGCTTTTTAGTTCCTCTTCACTTTCTGCCATAAGGGTGGTGTCATCTGCATATCTGAGGCTATTGGTATTTCTCTCAGCAATCTTGATTCCAGCTTGTGCTTCATCCAGCCCAGTGTGTCTCATGATGTACTCTGCATATAAATTAAATAAGCAGGGTGACAATATATAGCCTTGATGGACTCCTTTTACTATTTGAAACCAGTCTGTTGTTCCATGTCCAATTTTAACTTTGCTTGCTGACCTGCATACAGATTTCTCAAGGGGCAGGTCAGGTGGTCTGGTATTCCATCTCTTTAAGAATTTTCCTCAGTATATTGTGATCCAGACAGTCAAAGAGTAAACATTGACATTTTAGGAATCAGTGAACTAAAATGGACTGGAATGGGTGAATTTAACTCAGATGACCATTATATCTACTACTGTGGGCAAGAATCCCTTAGAAGAAATGGAGTAGCCATAATAATTAATGAAAGAGTCTGAAATGCAGTACTTGGATGCAATCTCAAAAGCAACAGAATGATCTCTGTTCATTTCTAAGGCAAACCATTCAATATTACAGTATTCCAAGTCTATGCCATGATTGGTAATGCTGAAGAAGCTGAAGTTGAACAGTTCTATGAAGACTTACAAGACCTTCTAGAACTAATACCAAAAAGAGATGTCCTTTTCACTACAGGGGACTGGAATACAAAAGTAGGAAGTCAAGAAACACCTGGAATAACAGGCAAATTTGACCTTGGAGTACAGAATGAAGCAGGACAAAGGCTAATAGAGTTTTGCCAAGAGAATGCACTGGTCATAGCAAACACCCTCTTCCAACAACACAAGAGAAGACTCTACCCATGGACATCACCAGATGGTCAACACCAAAACCAGATTGATTATATTCTTTGCAGCCAAAGATGGAGAACCTCTATACAGTCAGCAAAAACAAGACCGGGAACTGACTAGCTCAGATCATGAATTCCATATTGTCAAATTCAGACTTAAATTGAAGAACGCCGGGAAAACCACGAGACCATTCAGGTGTGACCTAAATCAAATCCCTTATGATTATACAGTGGAAGTGAGAAATAGATTTAAGGGACTAGATCTGATAGACAGAGTGCCTGATGAACTATGGACAGAGGTTCATGACATTATACAGGAGACAGGGAGCAAGATCATCCCCAAGAAAAAGAAATGCAAAAAAGCAAAATGGCTGTCTGAGGAAGCCTTCCAAATAGCTGTGAAAGGAAGAAAAGCAAAAAGCAAAGGAGAAAAGGAAAGATATACCCATTTGAATGCAGAGTTACAAGGAATAGCAAGGAGGGATAGGAAAGCCTTCCTCAGTGGTCAATGCAAAGATATAAAGAAAAACAGTAGAATGGGAAAGACTAGAGATCTCTTCAAGAAAATTAGAGATACCAAAGGAACATTTCATGAAATGATGGGCACAATAAAGGACAGAAATGGTATGGACCTAACAGAAGTAGAAGATATTAAGAAGAGGTGGCAAGAATACACAGAACTGTACAAAAAAGATCTTCATGACCCAGATAATCACGATGGTGTGATCACTCACCTAGAACCAGACATCCTGGAATGTGAAGTCAAGTGGGCCTTAGGAAGCATCATTACGAACAAAACTAGTGGAGGTGATGGAATTCCCGTTGAGCTATTTCAAATCCTGAAAGATGATGCTGTGAAGTGCTGCACTCATTCTGCCAGCAAATTTGGAAAACTCAGCAGTGGCCACAGGAATGGAAAAGGTCAGCTTTCATTCCAATCCCAAATAAAGGCAATGCCAAAGATTGTTCAAACTACTGCACAATTATACTCATCTCACACGCTAGTAAAGTGTTGCTCAAAATTCTCCAAGCCAGCTTCAGCAATACATGAACCATGAACTTCCAGATGTTCAAGCTGATTTTAGAAAAGGTAAGACAAACCAGAGATCAAATTGCCAACATCCGCTGGATCATGGAAAAAGCAAGAGAGTTCCAGAAAAACATCTATTTCTGCTGTATTGACGATGCCAAAGCCTGTGACTGTGTGGATCAGAGTTTACTTAGTGGTGCATCAGTTCGGTTCAGTTCAGTCACTCAGTCGTGTCCGACTGTTTGCAACCCCATGAATCGCAGCACGCCACGCCTCCCTGTCCATCACCAACTCCTGGAGCTCACTCAGACTCACGTCTATCGAGTCGGTGATGCCATCCAGCCATCTCATCCTCTGTCGTCCCCTTCTCCTCCTGCCCCCAATCCCTCCCAGCATCAGGGTATTTTCCAGGGAGTCAACTCTTCACATAAGATGGCCAAAGTACTGGACTTTCAGCTTTAGCATCATTCCTTCCAAAGAAATCCCAGGGCTGGTTGGATCTCCTTGCAGTCCAAGGGACTCTCAAGAGTCTTCTCCAGCACCACAGTTAAAAGCATCAATTCTTCAGCGCTCAGCTTTTTTTACAGTCCAACTCTCACATCCGTACATGACCACTGGAAAAACCATAGCCTTAACTAGACGGACCTTTGTTGGCAAAGTGATGTCTCTGCTTTTGAATATGCTATCTAGGCTGGTCATAACTTTTCTTCCAAGGAGTAAGCGTCTTTTAATTTCATGGCTGCAATCACCATCTGCAGTGATTTTGGAGCCCCCCAAAATAAAGTCTGACACTGTTTCCACTCTTTCCCAATCTATTTCCCATGAAGTGATGGGACCAGATGCATAACTGTATTATAATATTAGTCTATTTATAGTTTAAGCTAGGCTGGTCCTGCAAGTTTTGAGGTAAGGCTAACAGAATTGAACATGATCATTATCTCTGTTTTCATCATTTTCGTTCACTGTTGCTTGTAAGAAGATTCTAAAATGCGTAGTTGTTTTATTGCATATTCTTTTTTCTCCATTGAGAAAGGATTAGTGTAATAGTTAATTTGATCTTACAAAGAGTTTCTAAAACTAGGCAGAGACACAGATTTGAGTGGATGAACAGGCTTTGTTCTCTGTCCCAGACCACTGCAGACTCTACAGAAGTATAAATGTGTGATCATTAGCAGAGCTGGAGCTAGAGACCTGGTAATCAGAGAGGCGTTGGCCTGGTGAGTTACAAGCCAATTCAGAGATGGGACCACTTGCTGAACCAGAACATTCTTCGATTCTCTTAATTTCAGGGTGAATGGAAACTTCAGGGCAATGAACAATTTCACATGGTCCTTTATTCACAGCTCAGGATAATACAAAGTATCTGTATCATCCTCCAAATTCTTTTAGCTTTCTTCTATAGGTGGGTCTTTTCAATAATTCCAAGGGACCTTTTATAATTTTATTTTTGGTGTTAGAGTTATGGGCTCTTGGAAATAATTTTAACCATAATCCAATTGTGAGTTTGACCCATGATGTCCTCGAATGATTTTTTTTTTTTCCTGGCAGGGATATTTCTTCTCTAAACTATTTAGGAAGAAATAAAGATAAAGCATGAAGGATTCTTATACAAAGAATTTCCAGCAGGATATTTGCAAATATTATTTCTTCTTTCTTAAAGCAAGCATGCTGATATGTTCAACAAAAGGCACCATGACCTTTGGCCTTCCCTGCTTAGAATATTCACTATAAAATTACTTCCCTGTGGTCCCACAGGAAAGAAAAAACAATGGAAGAATAATGCTAATGGCTGTTTCCACGTCTTGCCTATCGTGAGTAGTGCTGCAGTGAACACTGGGTCGCATGGATCTTTTGCAATTATGATTTTCTTCAGATCCATGCCCAGTGGTGGGATTGCTGGGTCATATGGTAGTTCTGTATATTTGGTTTTTTTAAATAATCTCTATGCTGTTCTGATAGTGGCTGTATCAATTTACATTCTCACCAACAGTGTAGGAGGGTTCCCTTTTCTCCCTCCCCTCTCTAGCATTTATTGTTTGTAGACTTTAGGATGATGGCCATCTGACCATGTAATACCTTTTTGTAGTTTTGGTTTGCATCTCTTGATAATTAGTGATGCTGGGCATCTTTTCATGTGTTTGTTGGTCATCTGTATGTCTTCTTTAGAGAAATGTCCAGTTAGGTCTTCTATCCATTTTTTGGTTGAGTTGTTTATATTTTTTGATATTGAGCTGCATGAGCTGTTTGTATGCACAAAGATTAATCCCGTGTTGGAGATTAATTCCGTGTTGGTTGCTTCATTAGCAAATATTTTCTTCCATTCTGAGGGGTGCCTTTTTGTTTTGTTTATTGTTTCCTTTGCACTACAAAAGCTTTTAAGTTTAATTAGATCCTGTTTATTTTTGTTTTTACTTTTATTACTCTAGTAGGTAGATCAGAAAAGATCTTGCTATGATTTATATCAAGGAGAATTTTGCCTATATTTTCTTCTAAGAGTTTTTTAGTGTCCAGCCTTACATTTCAGTCTTTAATCCATTTTGCATTTATTTTTGTCTATGGTATTAGAGAGTATTCTAATTTCATTCTTTTACTTGTGGCCATCCAATTTTCCTAGCACCCAGTATAATATCACTTATATGTGGAATCTAGAAAAATGGCACAGATGAACTTATTGGCACATAAGAAATAGAGTCACAGACATAGGGAACAAATTTATATGTGGTTACTGATAAGGGAAGGGTGGTGATGGGACAAACTGGGAGATTGAGGTTGACATATATACATCACCATGTATAAAACAGATAACTAATGAGAACCTACTGTTTAGCACAGGGAACTCTACTCAATAATTTGTGGTGACCTAAATGGAAAGTAAATCTAAAAAAAAGTGGCTATGTATATACGTATTTACTTTACTGTAGAACAGAAAGTGACATTATAAAATAACTATACTCCAATAAAAATTTCCTAAAAACATAGTGCTAATGAAGTTTCAGGCCCCACGGGCACCAGAGGACAGGGCCATTTGCAGATGAGCCTGGAGGAGGTGAAGGAAAGGTAGTGTGGTGAGAGGAAGATGGATCGATCAGAACAGGTAGAAGCAGAAGCTACAGTCAGAGTCTGAGAGACCTACTAGGGACCATTTTATGCTTCGAGACTATTTGACCCCCTTTTCCAGTGTCTTACATTCTCTCACAAGCACAGCATCTCGAGAAAGCTCACATGAAACAGAACTTAGGACGCCAGGTTCATCTTTGAGGTCCCTGTGTCTGCTTTCATTGGCTTCCCGTGTGCTTTCCACTCGGCCCACTTGATTCCCTTTATATTCTGGGCACATACAGACGTGTATTTTTGTAGTGGGCCTGTTCTATCTATATTTGAGTTTTCAGGAGGGCATGCCATTTGGAAAAAGTTTTCCTTAGTAATAGCAAAGGGAAAAATGACTTTGTGTTTCAAGTAGGAGACTTGTTTCAGTGACATTTAAAAGATGGATGTTCACCATCGTGCATCTTTCCAGGTTGAGAATCTGGCGTATCTCGAGAAGACGAATGGATCAAAGAGGCTGGTTCATCCATTATCTTTGTTTTGCTTCTGGCCAGCAGGGGAGAAATGTTATAATGGCCAGTGGGCTGTCCTGTGCTTGTTTTTGGGTTCATGTAAAGTAGCCAATATGCAGAACACTAATCGTTGCCTGTGGTCTTTCAGTTCCTGGAGGAAACTAAAAATAGAAGCAGAGAATGAACAAAACATAGCACAACCCGGCATTTTCTAGCCTTTCTCCCTCATTCTACATCAGAGATCTTTTTTCTGATACCCTAAGACATAGGATTCCTAGTGTCCTCTTTCTTGCTGGTGGTTGGGGTTCTCTGGGGACTAGACACCATGCTTCCGCTCAGAGACTCTCTGAAGTGGGAGCTTAGAGACTGGAAGACTGGACTGATTTGTAAGAGGCAATTCTCTCATGAGGACAGGACTCTGAATTATGATCATTCTTTTCTGATCAGATGAAAGGGTAGGGGACTTCAAGCTAGTCTGTGTTTTGCTTTTGGAAACTGGAAGAAATGAGTTGCTGACAAGTTGGAACCACAGTGACAAGAAGGTGATCATTTGGCTATTGTGCTTAAAAAACAATTTAAAGTTTGGGAAAGTACTTTAGAAGCAGATAAAAGTGTTAGGACCATTTTAAACATTCATTTCATCTCCTTGCCTTAGGCATATTCTAAATACAAATCAGGGAGAGAATATGTAACAGAATGGAATCTTGGAAAATAACAGCGAAATCAGCTTGGACTGGCTCAGACAACAGAGGGGATACCAGTCATGTAACTCTCCAAGGCCAAAGGTAGAGCAGGCTTCAGGTGACACTTGGTCTGGAAGCCATGGTATCACGGGGACCTTGACTTTGCTGCATATGACTATCCTGGGCCGCACACCCACCCTGATACCCTTTGGCCTGGCCTCTCTCAAATGGTTGCGGTGGCTTCAGGCACCCTGTCCGCTCCTGGCCCTGTCCAGAGAGGGCACCTGTGCCCTTGTTTCTTCATTCCTGGATCAGCTTCATTCCCGGATCAGCCCAAGATTCATTCTGTTCATCTTGTTTGACTAGCTTAGACTGGATCACAGTTTCCCCAGTGGCAAGAATAAAATCAGCTTTGCTTGGTTTTGCTCAGTCCCTTCAGTCATGTCCAAGTCTGCGACCCTATGGACTGTACCCGCCAATTTCCTCTGTCCATGGAATTCTCCAGGCAAGAAAAGTGGAGTAGCTTGCCATTTCTTCCTCCAGGAGATCTTCTTGACCCAGGGGTCAAACTCATGTCCCCTGCATCTCCTGCATTGCAGGCGGATTCTTTACCCACTGAACCACCTAGGAAACCCCCAATCAACGTCTCCCTATGTAAGCAGGGGTGTCAGAGGGGCTGAATGGATACTCTGGATGTGTTGCAGATGTGCTGCAATGAAGGGCCACATCAGCTTCACAGGTTGAGGAAAGAGGGCTCCACATTTGCTTCCTCCCATCGGTTCCTGTTTGGACTTATTTCTACTGATTGTCAACACATCATTATCTATTTAATTCTTGAAGATACACAGGGAAGTCAAATCTTCCACTTCAGAGGACAGCATGGTATTTCACAGGCAAAATTGTTCATTGTTTTCATTCTTTCTTCAATAACTCTTGTTGCAGTTTCATTCCACTTATTTGATAGTCACTAGAAGGGAAGAATGGTTGGCCTCGCCATCCTGTGTGATACCCCTAAGTCTTTCCCATCGTTTTACTGACACTCTTAGCAGCTTTGCTGTCTGATGTCACTGAGAGGTAAATGCCCTTGTTTTGTTTTCTGTCTGTGGTCTGTAGCTTACACATTTGAGGCAAGTTTGACTGACTTGTCTGAAGTTACACTCTGAGTAACAGGAGAGAGGGGGTATTCATGGTATTAAGGTGGCCCCCAAATTGTAGAAATTGGCAAACTTCAGCTCATGGGCCAAATCCAGCTCACAGCCTGGTTTTGTAAGTAAAACTTTATTGGAACACAACCACATTCATTTATTTGTGTATTGTCTGTGACTTCTTTTACTCCGCTGATTACAGGACTGAGTTGTGATGGCAGATACTACTTGGCCAGAAAGAGCTAAAATATTCACTCTCTGGCTCTTCAAACAAAAAGTTTACTGACCCCTGGGTTGAATGAGCCACATTCTTCACTTTAAAAACTATGAACAATTTTAGATCTAGGTGATACATTCACTCTTTCAGTCTTTTGAGGCCTTTAAAAGGGATCAAAGAATGTTGGAGGTAGAAACAATCGGAACCAATTCCTCATCTCATTCCAGTCATTCATTCTACAGATGAGAGACCGAGTCTCAGAGACAACATGTGCCTAAAGCAGACTCCACAGCTCTACAGAGGTGGACCCGAGTGCCCTTTACTTCCCACACCCAAGTTTGTGTGCTGGGAGAGAATGTAAAACATTGCTTGCCATCAAGAGGGGGACAAGATCTGAAATATTTTGAGGAGAGTTGTTGGGAGGAGTCACAAAGTTCTGCCACTTACCAGTTTGGGCAAGTTATTTAATTTAGCTAAATCCAGTGGAAGTAACAATAGTACATGCCTCCTGGGGTGATGTTATGAGTGAGACATCCAATACAGAGCACACAAGAATAGCTCAATAAATGGAGCCACAGTTACCGTCACCACTGGCATCGTCGTCACCACCACCATCATCACTACCATCACCATTATCAAAATCATCATTGCCATTATCACCCCTGCTATCGTCATCACTACCACCATCGCCCTGGTCGTTGCCATCATCAAAGTAACCATCAGCAGGCTACATTCGTACTCCTGCTTGTTTCGTTCTTAGAGGAAGATAGATCACTCTTCTCTAAGGCTCACTGCCTCAGTTGGGAAGTGGGTCATTCCCTCTCATGCCCCCTCACAGACTTTGCTCTGCCAGTTACCCCATCTTTCCTGTATCTTCTATTGTTTTCCTTCCAAAGTATTCATCTTAAATACTGTAATAAAGACACTGCCATTACCTACTGCATCTTGACACAGTGTCACATTTCTTTCCGTACCTTCAGTGCCCCAGTGGTTCTTGTTCCACTGTCTTTACGCCTTCAAGTTCTGTTCTCAGTTCAGCTCTTCCAAAACTGTTCTAGCTGGGGTCACAGGCAAATCTGTATATTTTTAATCTGTCCCAATCTTATGTAGCCTTAAAACTCTTGACATTATCCTTCCCAGGAGACTCTATTTCCTTCACTTTTGATCCATGGTCCTAGTTTTGCTTCTCATCCCCTCTCCCGATAAGTCTCTTTTCCAAATTATTCCTTCCCTGTCTGCCTTGTGTCTGCCTTCTTTGTTTCCCAGTTTCTGTACTTGGGAGCTGTCTTTAGTAATTGTATACCGCACTGTGACTTCAGTAACTGTCTATTGGCTTCATAACTCTCTGAGTGAAGCACAGTTTACAACCCCAGCCCTCTCCCCCAACTGCTCTCCTACTCAGTTCTTCCTCCTCTTCTTCATGCATGTGATGTTCTATTACCTATACAGAGCATCCTTGTTACAAGGGTATCCTCCCTGGTGGCTCGGACGGTAAAGAATCTGCCTGCAGTGCAGGAGGCCTGGGTTTGATCCCTGAGTCAGGAAGATCTGGAGACGAGAATGGCAAGCCACTCCAGTCTTCTTGGCTGGAGAATCCCATGGACAGAGGAGCCTGACAGGCTACAGTCTATGGGGCTGCAAAGAGTTGAACATGACTGAGCGACTAACGCTTTCACTTCATTGTTACAAACCAGGTTCTGTGCTGAGAGCTGTAAGAGCAGGATACCATTTTTTTAATTTTTTTTATTGATTTCCTTAGTTTTTACCCTTTCCTGTTTCAAGATTTCACCCAGGATACCACGTTACATTTGTTAGTCATGTCTCCTTAGGCTGCTCAGAGCTGTGGCGGTTTTTTAGCCCTTCCTTTGTTTGGACACCCTTGAGGAATGCTGGTCAGGTATTCTGTAAAGAGCCCCTCAGGTGGGCCTTGAATGATATTTTCCTCATTTTGGGTTTGGAGAGGAAGACCACAGAAGCAAATCCTGTTCCTCACCTCATATTGAAGGTGCGTATTATTAGCGTGACGTATTGTTGATGTTAACTTTGGCCACCTGGCTGAGGGATTCTCCACTGTAAAGTCACCCTTTTCCCTCTTTCCATTCTGTGCCCTTTGGAAGGAAGTCACTTCTTCATGAGTGGGGTGTTATGCTCCATCCTCTGGAGCGTAGAGTATCTACATAAGTTATTTGCAATCTTTCATGAAGGAGATACAGCTTTTCTCTCCCATTTATTATCCAACCATTTAGTTACATCAGTATGGACTCATGGTTACTTATTTTATCTTTGTGACCCCATGGACTATACCCCACCAGACTGCTCTGTCCATGGGATTCTCCAGGCAAGAATACCAGAGTGGGTTGCCATTCTCTTCTCCAAGGGATCTTCTTAATCCAGGGATCGAATCCAGGTCTCCTGCATTGCAGGCAGACTTTACCATCTGAGCTACCAGGGAAGCCCCTGGTTATAATCCAGTGCTACTTTAATTTGTGCTCAGATTGTTCCAGCTTGCGGTTGGCTCCTGGTGCCCTTTGACACTCCCATGACTGTATGTTTATAAAAAACTCTTTTTGGAGCACCTCCTTAGTTTCTAGTAGTACAAAATGCTCCACGCTCATCTTACATATTTCCTACCACGTCTTTCATGGCAAACAGATGGGGAATCAGTGGAAACAGTGGCTGACTTTATTTTTGGGGGGCTCCAAAATCACTGCAGATGGTGATTGCAGCCATGAAATTAAAAGATGCTTACTCCTTGAAAGGAAAGTTATGACCAACCTAGACAGCATATTAAAAAGCAGAGACATTACTTTGTCAACAAAGGTCCATCTAAGAAGGACAAGAGTAAAGGTCTGGAAGGTGCCACAGAAGCACCAAGTCTGATAACTGCCATTGCTTCCTACTAGGGCTGATGATGCAAAAGAAAGGGCCCTTTAATGGAATCTTGGAAAGTTAAGAGTTAGATGTTTCTAGGTGCAGGAGAAGGCAATGGCACCCCACTCCAGTACTCTTGCCTGGAAAATCATATGGACGGAGGAGCCTGGTAGGCTGCAGTCCATGGGGTCGCTAAGAGTCGGACACGACTGAGCAACTTCACTTTCACTTTTCACTTTCATGCATTGGAGAAGGAAATGGCAACCCACTCCAGTGTTCTTGCCTGGAGAATCCCAGGGACGGGGGAGCCTGGTGGGCTGCCATCTCTGGGGTTGCACAGAGTCGGACACGACTGAGGCGACTTAGCAGCAACAGCAGCAGTCAAGGCTATGGTTTTTCCAGTGGTCATGTATGGATGTGAGAGTTGGACTACAAAGAAAGCTGAGCGCTGAAGAATGGATGCTGTTAAACTGTGTGCGAAGAGCTGACTCATTTGAAAAGACCCTGATGCTGGGAAAGATTGAGGGCAGGAGGAGAAAGGGACGACAGAGGATGAGATGGCTGGATGGCATCACCGACTCGATGGACATGAGTTTGAGTAAACTCCAGGAGTTGGTGACGGACAGGGAGGCCTGTCGTGCTGCGGTTCATGGGGTTGCAAAGAGTCGGACACGACTGACTGAACTGAACTAAACTGAACCACAGTCTTAAAACCAGCCATTTTTCTAAGAAGCAGTGGTTCCTTTTAATGGAGGATGCTGTTAGAAACCAGTGTCGGGGGGCTGGATGTGGTCTTTGCTACTGGGGTCTCATTTCTTTTCTTTTTTTATTGGAGTATAATTGCTTTACAATGTTGTCTTAGGTTCTGCTATACAGTGAAGTGAATCAGCTGTACATATGCATATATCCCAGCTGACAGAGCAGGGATGTACGTTTGTATACAAACCCGAGTATACCTAAATATTTCTGTGTGTAACTATTTGTATCTAAATTAAACAGAAGTTCACACTGATGTCTCCAACTGTAATTCCTTCATACGTGGATCGTTTTTGCTTCTCTTGCTAACTAACCTCCTACTTCAACAGTTAGAAACCTGGTCCCACCCTCTGCCCTTCATTTTCTTAATTATTCAGTATCAGTAAAGATTTATAGTGCTATCAAAATTGTTAATCTGTACCCTATGGGAAAAATCGTTGTCAGCTCGAGGATAGTGCTTATGTACAGTTGAGTCTTTAGTCTTACAGTTCCTAGCTCTTTCCAAGGAGACTTAGATCAGCACTGCCTTTTCCCACCTGCAGTGAGACTGTTTCGAACATTTGTAATACAGGTGGATTGCTTTATCACTTTTAGCAGGCCATCCAGGGATCTCCCAACCTCCTAAATCGTCTGTTAACAGTTTCTATGCGTTAAAGGAACATGATGTGCTGTAGAGTTGTATGGGTTTTGACAAAGGCATAGTGACATGTATCTACTACTACATTCCTGTACAGAGTAGATTTACCAGGATAAAAATTCCTTGGTGCTTTTTCTACTCAACATGCCCTTTCCATCACCCTGGTAACCACATATCTTTTTACTGTTGCCATACTTTTGACTTTTCAAGAATGTCATATAACTTGAGTCTTAGTATGTAGCCTTCTCAGATGGGCTTTTGTTTTTTCATTAGTAATACACATTTATCTATGCCTTGATATACATCACTCTATATCTATATATATTTCCATCTATGCCTTGAGAGTTTATTTTTGTATTGTTTTATAATATGCCACTGTGTGGATACACCACAGTTTATTCCTTCACCTATTAAAGTACATCTTGGTTGCTTCTAGTTCTCTCCAATTCTGAATAAAGATGCTACAAACATTTTTGTGCAGGTGTTTGCACTTACGGATATAATTTTCAAATCAGGTGAATACCTAGGGGCACAATTGGTGAATCATATAATAAAGCTATGTTTAACTTTGTAATGAAATGAAGCAGGGCAAAGGTTAGCAGAGTTTTGCCAAGAGAATGCACTGGTCATAGCAAACACCCTTTTCCAAGAACACAAAAGACAATTCTACACATGGACATCACCTAATGTTTGATGCTGAAATCAGATTGATTACATTATATGCAGCCAAAGATGGAGAAGCTCTATACAGTTAACAAAAACAAGACCTGAAGCTGACTGTGACCCAAATCATCAGCTCCTTATTGCAAAATTTAGGCTTAAACTAAAGAAAGTGGGGAAAACCACTAGGCCATCTGTATGACCTAAATCAAATCCCTTATCATTATACAGTGGAGGTGATGAATAGATTCAAGGGATTAGATCTGGTAGACAAAGTGAAGAACTATGGACAGAAGTTTGTGACATTGTACAAGAGGCAGTGACCAAAACCACCAAAAAGAAAAAGAAATGCAAGAAAGCAAAGTAGTTGTCTGAGGAGGCTGTACAAATAAATAGCTGAGGGAAGAAGAGACGTGAAAAGCACAGGAGAAAGGAAATTATATATATACCTGACTGAACGCAGAATTCCAGAGAATAGCAAGGAGAGATAAGAAGGCCTACTTCAATGAACCATGCAAAAAAATATAGGAAAACAATAGAATTATCTAGGGAAAGACTAAAGATCTCCTCAAGAAAATTGGAGATATCAAAGGAATACCTCATGCAAGGACAGGCATGCTTAAAGACAGAAATGGTATGGACCTAACAGAGGCAGAAGCAATTTAGAAGAGATGGCAAGAATTCACAGAAGAACTGTAATAAAGAGGGTCTTAATGACCAGGGTAACCACAATGATGTGGTCACTCACCTACAGCCAGACATCCTGGAGTGTGAAGTCAAGTGGGCTTTAGAAAACATTACTACCAACAAAGCTAGTGGAGGTGATGGAATTCCAGCTGAGCTATTTCAGATCCTAAAAGACGACGCTGTTGAAGTGCTGCACTCAATATGTCAGCAAATTTGGGCAACCCAGCAATGGCCACAAGACTGGAAAAGGTCCATTTTCATCCTAATCCCAAAGAAGGGCCATGCCAAAAAATGTTCAAACTCCTGGTCAGTTGTGCTGATTTCCCATGCTAGAAAGGCTATGCTCAAAATCCTTCAAGCTAGGCTTCAGCAGTACTTGAATTGAGAATTTCCAGATGAATACCTTGGGTTTAGAAAAGGCAGAGGAACCAGAGATCAATTTGCCAACATTTGACATTTATTCTATCATAGAGAAAGCAAGTGAATTCCAGTAAAACATCTACTTCTGCTTCATTGACTGTGTGAAAGTCTTTGACTGTGTGGATCACAAAAAACTGGAAAATTTTTAAAGAGATGGGAGTACCAGGCCACCTTACTTGCCTTCTGAGAAACCTGTGTGCAGGTCAAGAAGCAACAGTTAGAACCTTACATGGAACAAATTGACTGGTTCAAAACTGCTAAAGGAGTACAAGGCTGTATATTGTCACCCTGCTTATTTAACTTAAATGCAGAGTACATCATGTGAAATGCCAGCTTGGATGAGTTACAAGGTGCAATCAAGATTGCTGGGCAAAATATCAACAACCTCGTATAGGCAGATGATACCACTCTAATGGCAGAAAATGAAGAGGAACTAAAGAGCCTATTGATGAGGGTAAAGGAGGACAGTGGAAAAGCTGGCTTAAAGCTCAACATCCCCAAAACCAAGATCATGCCATCCATTTCCATTACTTACTGGCAAATAGAAGCAGTGGCAGATATTCTCATCTTGGGCTCCAGAATCACTGCGGATGGTAACTGCAGCCGTGACATTAGAAGACGCTTGCTTCTTGGAAGGAAAGCTACGACAAACCAAGACAGGGTATTAAAAAGGAAAGAAATCACTTTGCCTACAAAGGTCCATGTAGTCAAAGCTATAGCTTTTCCAGTAGTCATGTACAGATGTCAGAGTTGTACCAAGGAAAGGCCGAGTGTCAGAGAATTGATGCTTTCAAATTGTGACGCTGGAGAAGACTCTTGAGAGTCCCTTGGACAGCAAAGAGGTCAAGTCAGTCAACCCTAAGGGAAATCAACCCTGAATACTCATTGGAAGGGCTGAGGCTGAAGCTGAAGCTCCAGTACTTTGGCTACCTGATTTGAAGAGCTGACTCATTGGCAAAGACCCTGACGCTGGGAAAGATTGAAGGCAAAAGGAGAAGCAGGCGGCCAAAGGGTGAGATGGTTGGATAGCATCACCGGCTCAGTGGAAAAGAACTTCGTTTGGCAAACCCCAACAGGGAGAGTGAGCAACAGGGAGACCTGGCATGCTGCAGTCCATGGGGCTGCAGAGTCAGACGTGACTGAACAACTGATCAACAGCAATAAATCTGTAAAGAACTGACAAATTGTCAAACTGAGGTTTGACAGAAAACAACAAAATTCTGTAAAGCAATTATCCTTCAATTGAAAAATAAATTATTTTTAAAAAAGAGATGGAGAAATTGGAGAACATAAACTAAATGAAACAACTAAACATAAACATAAACTTCATTTACACGTAGGTCTAAATGAAATGGGAGCACTGAATATGAAAAAAAAAATTACTGACAAACTGTCTTCCAAAGTGGTTGTACCATTTTGCATCCCATCAGCAGTGAGAAGAGTTCCTGTTACTCAGCATCCTCACAAGCTATTACTAGTAACAGTTTTATGGGTTTTAGTTATTCTAGTAGATATGCAATTGTATCTCAGTTTTTTTAAACCTGTGATTCCTTAGTGATGTATGATGTGGAGCAACACATTTGCTAGCTGTATGTGTTCTTAGGTGAGGTGTCTGTTTAAATCTTTGCCCACTTGTTAAAGTGGGTTGTTTATTTTTAATTGTTGAAATTTAAGAGTTCTTCACATATTTTACATAAAAGACCTTTCCTCTGGTATGTATTTTATAAATAATCTTTCAATATATAGCTTGTCTTTTCATTCTACTAGCAGCATCTTTGGCAGATAAATTTTTAGTTTTAATAAAGTTAAACTTAGCATTTTTTTCTTTCTTGGATCATGCTTTTAAGCTTTCTTCTAAAAGTTTTATAATTTTGCATTTTACACGTAGGTCTAGGATCCATTTTGACTTTATTTTTGGAAAGGTGTAGGTATGTGTCTGCGTGCCTAGGCTTTTTTTTTTTTTCTCACATGGATATCCAGTTATTGCAGAGTCATTTGTTGAAAAGACCACTCTTTCTCCAGGTAATTGCCTTTGGCCATTTGCAAAAGCTCAGCAACCGTATTTGTGTGGGTCTTTCTGGACCCTCTGTGCTCTTCCGCGGAACTGTGTCTATACTTTGCTCCCATGCTGTCTCCATTTACTATAGCTTTGTAGTAAACCTTGAAACTGGGTGACGTGTGAGAGTTTTACAGGGATAGTATCACTCTTAAAATTGTATTTTAAGTAAATTTTTAGTGACGCATAGTATAAATATAGAAGAATGCTCAAGTGATACTGTATAGCCTTGTAAATACGCATAGTATAAATATAGAAAAATGCTCAAGTGATACTGTATAGCCTTGTAAATTTTTATAAAGTGAATACATTCAGGTTTAGCAGCACCCAAACCAAATCAGCAGCTTTTTTTGTGCTTTCTTAGTGCTCCTTCCAATGACTAACCCTCTGCCCAAGGATGGTCATTATTTTGACTTAACAACATTTGTTAGTTTAGCCTATTTCTCTGGGTAATTTAAGTGGAGTCATATAATATGTACTGTTTGGCATCTGGTGTCTTTTCTCAGTATTATGTTTGTGAGATTCATTCATCTCTTTGTATGTTGTTGTTATTACTTGTGCTTATTACTGTATAGTTTTTCATCATATGAACACCACAATTTATGTATCTATTTTCCTGTGGCTGGAAATCTGTATTATTGAATATTTCCAATTTTTTGTTATTACACAAAGAAAAACAATGCAGCTCTCCAATGCATCATTCAGAGCCCATGTGTACACACTTCTGTTGGGTGAATTCCTGAGAGTGAGGCTGCTGCAGCGTAAGACGTATGCGTGTTCAGCACTAACAGATGTTGACAGTCAATTTTCAAAAATGGTGCTGTCAGTTTGTATTCCATGAGCAATGTATTGGAGCTCTTGTTCATGCTGTACACATTATAATCCACAAAACAGCTCTCTGACACAGTTACTATTTTATTTTTAGTTTAGATTTGAATAAATCTGAGTGTTAGATAAGATAAATGACCTGACGAAGATCATGTACCACTGGTTTACTCCCAAGGCAGTCTGGCCTTAGAACTCATATACTTTATAACATTTTTGTTTTGTTTTGTTTTTATTATCTCCTTTATTGTGGTGGACATTGGTTTATAACATTATATAAGTTTCATGTGTACAACTTTATATTTCTAATTCTGTATACAGTGGAGAGTCCTCATCACCAAATTCCAACGCTAACCATAGAGTTGCCTCCTTAGCCCATTTCACCCTGCCCCCAAACTCCTTCCCCTCATAACCACTACCCTGTTCTTGATATTTACATGTTTGTTTTTATTTGACTTGGTTAGTTCATTTCTTGTGCTTTTGTTTGGTTTCTAGATTCCATGTGTGACTGAAATCATGCAGTGCTTGTCTTTCTCTATCTGACATTTCATCTAGCATGACACCCTCCCATTCCATCCATGGTGTTGCAGACGGTAAGGTTTCATGTTTACTAGTGTGTGTGTGTGTGTGTGTGTGTGTGTGTATACCACATCTTTTCTGTCCATTTCTGTTGGTGGGCACTTAGGTTGCTTCCTTCCACATCTCGTGTGTGTGTGTGTGTGTGTGTGTGTGTGTGTGTGCACGCGCACTCATGCTTATTTGTGTCCAACTCTTTGTGACCCCATGGGCTGTAGCCAACCAGGTTCCTCTGTCCATGAAATTTTCTAGGCAAGAATACTAGAGCAGGTTGCCATTTCCTACTCAAGGGGCTCTTCCTGACCCAGGGATTGAACCTGTGACTCCAGTATTTCCTGCATTGCAGGTGGATTCTTTACCACTAGTGCCACATGGGAAGCCCAGCTGGCTCTTGTGAACAATGTTGCTGTGAACATAGGGGTATGTGTATCTTTTTCAAGCAGTATTGTAGGATTCTTCAGATAAATACCCAGAAGTGGAATAGCTGGAACGTACGGCATTTCTACTTTTAATTTATTGAGAAATCTTCACACCCTTTTCAAAGGTGGCTGCACCAACTTACATTACCACCAACAGTGCACAGGGGTGCCCTTGCTCCACCTCCTCTCTAACAAGTATTTCTTGCCTTTATGATAATAGCCATTCCAGCAGGCATGGTGGTATCTTATTTTGGTTTTGATTTGCATTTTCTTGATGATTAGTGATACTGAGCATCTTTTCATGTGACTCTTGGCTGTTGTATGTCTTCTTTGGGAAAACGTCTGTTCAGTTTCTGCACTTATTTTTTAAATTGGGTTATTGTTGTCATTGTGTTGTATGAGTTCTTCATGTATTTTGAATATTATCCTTTTATCAAGTATATGATTTGAAAATATAGTCTCCCACTCAGTAGACTGTCTTTTTGTTTGGTTGACTTTCTTTGCTTTGCGGAAGTATTTTAGTTTGATATAGTCCAACTCATTTATTTCTGCTCTTGTTTCCCTTGCCTGAGGAGGTCCAGAAAGGCATTGCTGAGACCGATGTCAAAGAATGTACTGCCTATGTTTTCTTTTAGGAATTTTATGGTTTCAGGTCTTGAACGTAAGACTTTATGTTCAAGCCTTTAATCCACTTTGAGTTGGTTTCTGGTATATGGTGTGAGCCAGTGGTCTGGTCTCATTTTTTGCATGTGGGTGTCCAGTGTTCTGAACACCATTTATTAAAGACACTATCATTTCTCCATCATGTGTTCTTTGCTCTTTTGTTGTCAATTAATTGTCCATATATGTGTGGGTTTATTTCTGGGTTCTAGTTGTGTTCCATTGATCCATGTGTCTTTCTACCAGTTTGATGCTGTTTTGGTTACTTTATAGTTTTGTAATGTATTTTGAAATCAGGGGAGATGAAACCTTGAGCTTTGTTATTCTTGGTCAAGATTGCTTCGGCTATTCAGGGTCTTTTTGGATTCCATTTAAGTTTAGAATTTTTTCTTCTAATTCTGTGGAAAAGATCCTTTATACTTTGATAGGGATTGCATTGAATCTGTAGGTTCTTTTAGGCAACATGGACTTTTTAACAATGTTAATTCTTCCAGTCCATGAGCACAGAGTATCTTTCTGCTTATTTGTGTTTTCTTCACTTGTTTCAGCATCTTAGAGTTTTCCATGTACGGGTCTCTTACCCCCTTGGTTACATTTATTCTTAGATTTTGTGTGTGTGTGATTATAAATGGGATTGTTTTCTTAATTTCTCTTTCTGTTAGCTCATTGTTAGCCTATAGAAATGCAACAGAATTTTGTATGTTGATTTAGTATCCTATAAGTTTATTGTATTCGTTTATCACTTCTAGTAGTTTTTTGTGGGTCTTTAGTTTCATATTATAAAATTGATAAAATTATGTTATTTACAAACAGTGACAGATTTACTTCTTCCTTTCCAATTTGTATGCCTTTTATTTCTTTTTACTGCCTAATTGCTGAGCTCATACATTGTTACTGATTAGCTTATTTTATTGAAGTATAGTAGCTGAGTGGTAAAGAGGCCATCTGCCAGTGCAGGAGATGTGGGTTTGATCTGGGTTGGGAAGATCCCCTGGAGAAGGAAATGGCAACCAACTCCAGTATTCTTGCCTGGGAAATCCCATGGACAGAAGAGCCTGGTGGGTTACAGTCCTTGGGGTCGCAAAGAGTCGGATATGACTTAGCGGCTAAACTACAACAGTAGTTGATTTACAATACTGGGTTAGTTTCAGTGTACAGT
This sequence comes from Cephalophus harveyi, assembly GCA_006410635.1. NCBI lineage: Eukaryota > Metazoa > Chordata > Mammalia > Artiodactyla > Bovidae > Cephalophus > Cephalophus harveyi. Next base: position 142,210 of record SJYT01082756.1, read on the forward strand.
CAAGTGATTCAGTTATATAAATATATATGTACACACATATGTACATTCTTTTTAATATTCTTTCCATTATGTTTTACCACAGAGTATTGACTGTAGTTCCCTGTGCTATACAGTAAAATCTTTCTGTTTAATCTATCCTATGTATAATAATTTGCATCTGCTAACCCCAAATTCCCAATCCTTCCCTCCTTGCCCCTATTTCCCTCTGGCCACCACAGATCTGTTCTCTATGTCTGTGCAGAGCCTGGATACTTTTAACCATTGTCCTTTCTCCTCTTCAAGGTTAAGGATGTCATCATATTCAGATGGTCTTCCACTTTGAAGCTTTCAGAGTTTATTAGATAAAGCTTAATGCCTGCCCAATTTATGCCAACTTCTACTGTGGCCAATGGGTGGCACTAATCGTAAGTGTAAAACTTTGGGCTTTTGAAAAAATAAACTTGTATACAGCTTCTTGGGCTTCCGTGGTGGCTCAGACGGTGCAGAATGTGCCCGCCATGCAGGAGACCTGGGTTCAATCCCTAGGTTGGGAAGATCCCCTGGAGAAGGGCCTGGCTACCCACTCCAGTATTCTCGCCTAGAGAATTCTATGGACAGAGGAGCCTGGCGGGCTACAGTCCACGGGGTCACAGAGTCAGACACAACTGAGCAGACGTGACAGCTATTTAGAACGAACTCGTTTATGTTCTGAGCTGGTCTGGGAGCAGGAAATCTTTCTCTTCTACCTCACCTGGTTGGACACCCCCTGATCCCATCCATCCTACTCAAAAATGATTCCCGAATACGCATCCCCTTCTGTTCTCACCTTCCTCTGTGTTCTTGTTATCCTCTCTTCCCGTCTTTTTTGTAGCCTGACCTCTAATCACTGGTGGTGATTTGTGTATCTACCTTGCCTTGCTGTGTTCTGAGCTCCTCAGGGCAGGGACTGGGTCATTCTTACTCTGTGTCCTGGAGTCTGACTCAGTACCTGGCCCTGAGAAGGAGCTTCTGGTTTTTTAGTTTGTTTGTTTGGAAGTATTAGATGATATTAAACAAGGAAGTAAGGGTAGATGGTAATGCGTATTGTAGGGGGTTAGTTTTTGAGCCAGTTGACCTACAAAGGTACGATTGGAATGTAGTAAAACATTTTATTGAGGTCTATTACCAAGTCTATGTTAAAGATTATAGTAAAACCTATATTAGGATAGATGTGAATAAAGGATTAATAAGTACATATATATTTTAAAACTTTTAATGTTATATTTGAATATAGCTGATTGATAATGTTATGATAGTTTCATGTGGATAGCAGAGGGACTCAGCCATACATATACATGTATCCATTTTCCCCTAAACTCCCCTACATTAGAAAGGTGCTTGTGTTTGAGAAGTGAATGAAGCTTTCCTGGCAGAAACCAGGCAGTTCATAGTGACCACGCTTCCCTGTGGTCACATCAGCTCAAAGGACCTCTGATCTGCCCAGTCTGCTCTGAATGGGGGGGCACTGTGCCCTACCTGTGGGAGAACAGGGCTATTCTTACAGATTTCTGGCCCAAAGTGTGGCCCATTGGTGCTTTCTAGCACTCTTTTTCTGTAAGATAGGAGATGATCCAAGCTCCAAGGTCACTTCCTTTTTCTAGTGTAGTTACCATAGACGTTTTGGTAGCAGATGAAGGCATGACTGAAGGCATGTCAGTTTACCCTGGTTCAAGTTGAATTGTTGATTGTTGATCATTAAAGATTGGGAATGGAGTAGGTCAGCGTGAGATCAGGCAGAGACAACGTGGACAATGTGAAATACTGTGGACAATGAGAAATAGATAGTTGTGGGCTAGGGTTTTGATTTTAATCACATCATTTTATATACTTAGAAGTAAAAGCATTAAATATAGTAACATTTAAAAAATGCCATTTTCCCCTGACCCGGTCTTCCTCCCTCCGTATGGTTGTGACTTTTCAAGGTTAATGTTGATACTCTCTGTCCCCTGGTGGGTCACTGGTTTTGCTTAGGAGCCAGACTGGTGGATTGCCTCTCAGGATTCCCACTTCCTGTATCTGGGATTTGGGGTTGAGGTTTGTAACTTAACTACTCAGAGCCTCAGATTTCTCATCTGTAAAGTGGGTATAATAAAAATACCTTCCTCTGATGGTTGTAATGGGGTATAAATGAGTTCATACAGATAAAAGCCTTAGAACAGTGCAGCCCATATTAAGTGTGCTTGGTAAATATTGACATTTTTTTGAAATCATAGTAGATGTAGCTATTTTGTAATGCATTTCTACAGTAACTATGAAGAAATTAACTTCTCTTTTTGTTTCATGCTGTGGTAGCTTTTATCACTAAGGTAAAAAATGGCCAAATATAAATGAACTTATATCTAAAATATTTTTTCTACCAATCTTACTAGATATTTTCTGTGCTGTTTCTGTAATAGACTCCTATACTCTTGATGTATATGTTTATGTTTGTTTTGTATCTTAAAGTTTGCAAGTTATTTTAATGTAAAATCTCATTTGAATCAAAAATTCTTGCAAGATCCCTAGGGCCTGGTTCATATTCATCCCTACATCATTTAAGAGATGAGAAAGCCATGTCTTAAGAGGATTTCCAAGATCTTGAGGCTACTAAATGCCAGAGCTGGGACCACATCCTCCTTGTTAAGTTCCTTGAGTTTGTAGACATTTGGTAAACTGCAACTAGACACATATGTGTCAATTAATAAAATGTGTGTAGATAAAGTAACTTCTACCTAACCACAGAGATTAGGCATTAAAATTCACATCCCAGGACATCACACTTGAAATAAGGGTAGGCAATAGAAAGTCCAAATGAGTCTATGAAAGCTTATAAAATTTTATGTTCAGTAAAATACCATCAAACAGCACCGTACACTTGGGTAATATTAGTGAGCGTTTACGTATTTTTAGTGGGTAGCCAGGTCATGCCTCTGTTCTCAATAGTTGTGACAAGTAGCTTGTTTATTTTTGCAGATATTGTTCATAACCCAAGATTTGTTTTTTTCTGTATGTGCTTCACCATCTAAATGTTCAGTGCCTTCTTGGTTTGTGACTCAGAATTATTGATTTCTGCCTTTCTGGGGCCCACATCTGTCAGCCCCCTTAGACACGTTTGTGATTTCTTCCTTTGTTCAGACATGGCCAGAATTCAGTAGAAGGTTCCATTTTACTCCCCCCTCTCTTCCTATAAGAACCCCTTTCCTTTTTTGTTATTCCTTTTGCTTCCTATTGTCATCCCCAAGCCCTGGGACATCTTTATTAATTTACCTTTAAAAGACTGACAGCATATTTTAGAACTAAAACCTTCTCTGTTTCAGAATAAAAGTCTGAGTGCTACGATTTTGTGTAAGATTTCCTTCAATTCAGTTAAACAAATAGGCATCCAGTTTCTATCTGTGCTCTCGTAGGTCCTCAGGAAAATTCCCATTGAGGGTCTGGACCTTCATGATTCATCTAGATTGATTCTGATTCCGTTCCCATCTCATGGGAAAAGTGTAGCTACTGCTTCTTGTTCTCAGTTGAGGTCCCCTCAAGATTTCCGTGTTTCCCCTCTTCACCCAAAGCTGCACACCTGTACTACCAAAGTCTCTTGAGAGAGCTGTGTTCTCATATGAAAAGCACTTTCTAGTTCTTTAGATATATTCTTGTAAGAATGTTAGGGAGAAATCTGTTCTGTCATATTTTCAATTGATTGAAGTCAAGTTGTAGTTTCAACTGTCCTGGGCCCATGGGTTCTGACCGATGGAAAGTGATGAAACATCAGAACCTCCTTCCCCCTCCTATAAGATCTAGGGTGGCGTGAACTCAGGCCCTGTTCTCCAGCTGCAGCGAGTGTGGAGAGCTCCCAGAACTCATTCTCTGTGCCAACTGCTTGCTGCCCAGGGTCGTGATCCATCCCAGCATCCGGTGACTTACCCTCTGGAGCCCAAGTGCCTGGCCCCCTTGCCTCAATTCAGGACAGTCTCTAAGAGGCATTCAAGCCTCCACCTCCCCTGGGTATCAGAGGTACATCAGGGGTCAGCCCCTCCCTCTGTCTCATCTTGTTCCTTCCCGTCCCTCCAGACAGGATCCCAAGAGCACCCCCAGTAAGCCTGCACAGGCTCAGAGTCTGTTTCCCAGGGAACCCAACCTCAGACAAATAGTCTGCTCATCTGTGCAGTGGGCTGGCTAAAAATTGAGGCAGAATTCCTCAGCACTCATCTGCATTACCAACAAGCCCATACTGACCCAGGGCTGTGCTGAATCTTAAAATCCCACATCTGGCAGTGAGTTGAGGCTGCGCAGCCTGGACCTGCATAAGGATTCCTGGCAGGATGTGGTTCTTTGACTGATACCTCTTAGTGAAAATTCTTTTTTGTTATGCTCAAGGAAAATGAAGACTGTTTTGGCCCACAGAGACCCTAAATTGGCAGTCTTTAAACACTGTCCTCCGTGTTGGGAGGTAAGGATATAGCAGTGAGCACGCAAAGTACAATCTGAAGGCAGAGGAGGAGTCCAGACACGCTGTGGGTGGGGTGGCTGCGCTGTCCTGTGGGGACACGCAGAGAGGAGAGGCTTTGGAGATGCCTGGAGAAGGCAACGGCGACCCACTCCAGTGTTCCTGCCTGGAGAATCCCAGGGATGGCAGAGCCTGGTGGGCTGCCGTCTATGGGGTTGCACTGTACATCAGGGGTCAGCCCCTCCCTCTGTCTCATCTTGTTCCTTCCCGTCCCTCCAGACAGGATCCCAAGAGCACCCCCGGTAAGCCTGCACAGGCTCAGAGTCTGTTTCCCAGGGAACCCAACCTCAGACAAATAGACTGCTCATCTGTGCAGTGGGCTGGCTAAAAATTGAGGCAGAATTCCTCAGCACTCATCTGCATTACCAACAAGCCATACTGACCCAGGGCTGTGCTGAATCTTAAAATCCCACATCTGGCAGTGAGTTGAGGCTGCGCAGCCTGGACCTGCATAAGGATTCCTGGCAGGATGTGGTTCTTTCACTGATACCTCTTAGTGAAAATTCTTTTTTGTTATAAGCCATACTGACCCAGGGCTGTGCTGAATCTTAAAATCCCACATCTGGCAGTGAGTTGAGGCTGCGCAGCCTGGACCTGCATAAGGATTCCTGGCAGGATGTGGTTCTTTCACTGATACCTCTTAGTGAAAATTCTTTTTTGTTACGCTCAAGGAAAATGAAGACTGTTTTGGCCCACAGAGACCCTAAATTGGCAGTCTTTAAACACTGTCCTCCGTGTTGGGAGGTAGGGATATAGCAGTGAGCACGCAAAGTACAATATGAAGGCAGAGGAGGAGTCCAGACACGCTGTGGGTGGGGTGGCTGCGCTGTCTTGTGGGGACACGGAGAGAGGAGAGGCTTTGGAGATGCCTGGAGAAAGCAATGGCGACCCACTCCAGTGTTCCTGCCTGGAGAATCCCAGGGATGGCAGAGCCTGGTGGGCTGCCGTCTATGGGGTTGCACAGAGTCGGACATGACTGAAGCAACTTAGCAGCAGCAGCCCTGTGAATGCTGAGACCCAGGCCTTAGACTGGAAAAGNGGCGACCCACTCCAGTGTTCCTGCCTGGAGAATCCCAGGGATGGCAGAGCCTGGTGGGCTGCCGTCTATGGGGTTGCACAGAGTCGGACATGACTGAAGCAACTTAGCAGCAGCAGCCCTGTGAATGCTGAGACCCAGGCCTTAGACTGGAAAAGGAACCATCGTAAAAGGCAGTGTGGGAACTTGCAGGGAAGGTCGAGGTCTCAAGAAGGGGCTTGGAGAAGAGAGGGGGCCCTGGTGCGTTTGTGTAAATGTCTCTGGTTCTGACTTGAGCACAGGCTGTTGGGGGGGAGGGGGGTGAGGTGAGAGCAAGTGCCAGGAGGGTAAAGCAGGTTGGAGAAACTGACCTGTGTCCTCAGAGAAGTGGAGGGCAGCAGTGGGCTTTAGGGAGAGAGTCATGTGACTGCGTTTGCTTACTTTGTGAGATGAATATCTGTAAATTGAATGATGAGTATTTATCATGTAGATTGGGTTTCCCAGGTGGCGCTAGTGGTAAAGAACCTGCCTGCCAATGCAGGAGACATAAGAGATGCAGGTTTGATCCCTGGGTTGGAAAGATCCCCTGGAGGAGGGCATGGCAACCCTCTCCAGTATCCTTGCCTGGAGAATCCCACGGACAGAGGATCCTGGTGGGTTACAGTCCATGGGGTTGTAAAGAGTCGGACACGACTGAAGTGACTTAGCATGTATGCACGCTTCATGTACATTAGCGTAGTCGTTGACTGATTAACAGAGGAAGTCTGTGCCTCCAAAGTCATCGGAACCAGGGGTCATTCTCCTCCAGTGTGCCCTGGTTGTGGGAGGCCTGACTTAAGGACACAAGTGGATTATGAGAATTCCAAGGTTGGGGAGCGGAGACCACGGAGCTGAAGCGAGCGTGTGTTCCCTGCATCTTTGCGCGCCTCTCTCTGTTCTAACTTTGTATGTCCGTTTCTTTACGTGATCTCTCACTGTGTCTCTTTGTGTCTCTGGGCAAAGCTGGTACCGAAAGCCTGTGTATTAAAGAGGTTCGCCTGAAGCCACATTCCCTCAGAGCCGTAGCATAGCCCATCTGGGTCACCTGAGACGCCCGGAGTGACAGAGGTGAGTGACTGTGAGCTCCCCATCCTCATGGGAAGTTGTTTCCCATCATAGATTATTTTAGGGACTGAATAGAAAGCATCATTTTTTTAATTGTTATTTTATTCATGTCTAAGGTTCCTTAATTAAAAAGTAATTATACTTTCCCCTAACTAAATATTTGATGTTAAACCCAGCTGAGGTGCTGACATCAATTCTGAGCAGGAAGGTTTCCCCAAACTGAAATCTGTGTGGATGCCCCAATCCAAACCCCTCACTGAGTCAGTTTTTCTGCAGAAACTCATTCCCTTCCAGATTGCTAAATTGTGGGGGCGGAAGTGAAGGCAGCTATTGATCTGTTAAGAACAAATGAGAGAAAATGACCAGAACAAATAAACTTTAAAGAACGAAATCAAAGAAATCATTTGTCCCCAGCAAAACTCCCACTCTCTCAGCTTTATTTGAGAAAATAATAAAAGAAAAGAACATTGACTGATGGTAAGGTTTGGGGTTTGTTTGTGGATGAAGATATTACTGGAGCTACTGCTTCTTTCCTGATGTTTGCCGTGTGTTTGTTCCATCTCCATTCTATCTGGAGCGAGACGTTGCTTTACTGGGCAGTTTGGCGAGCCTGATTGATGTTGCTAAGGAGGGGGCCTCTCCTGGTCACTCTGCCCCTCTCCTGTGCTTGGAAATGTCTCTAATCCCTCTAATGATTTTGTTCACAGCCTGTGAGCACGTCTGCACTGATAGGAGAATTCTGGCTGAGGACATGGAATAGAGTCTTAGCTGGAACGTTTGAAAGCTATTTGAACAGACTGACTCTTAGCTGGGAGATTCTACCACGTGCTATTTCACAGTTATTAAATGAAATTTATGTTACATTTTTGTATAAATGACCAGCACCCAGCATAATGAATCTTTGGAAGGGGGTGTTGGGGGAGAAGAGACCTGGGAGAGGTGGCAGGGCCCCAGTGTTGGGTGCTGTGGCTGGTGGACCTCAAACTAGCCCCGGCATCCTCGGCAAAGGTTACATTTGGCGGCCCAAGGTGTCCTCGCCACAATGTAACATCTGTATCCAGGCATCTGGGACCTCCTTTGACAAAATTCTCTCTCTTGAACAGTTCAGTTTCCCTTCTAAACTTAACCATTAAAGAAGAAAGCACATGCATGCGATTGGTGCTTCTTTTTGAATGCAGGCTGTTGGTGTGCTTGGCTGATTTCAGCTGCACAGGAGTTCTGTTTATTCACCTCTGCCAATTTGGTAAGGAACACTCTTAATATCTAAGAATTTTTCCTGGGTACTAACTCGTCTTCATCTCTACCACCACTGGCCTGTTATAAGTCACTGCAGTTTCTTGCCAGGACTATATGGTAACCTCCTAAACTAGTGGTTGCAGGCTTTGATGGAGGACTTGTTAAAACACAGATCGCTGGGCCCCATCGCAGAGTTCCTGGTTTAGTAAGCCTGACTGTGCTAAGTTCCCAGGCGATGCTGATGACACTGGTCCTCAGACCTCACGTTGGGAACCTGTATCCTAAACAGTCTCTTTACCTCTGTCTCAGCACCCAAGTTCATATCCAGGAGGATGCTGGAGTGGTCTCTTAAAAACGGAGTTAGATGGTGTCACTCCCCCCTTGGTACCCCAAGTTCTCCCCAGACTGGGGGCCCTGCATATTCGGGCTCACAAGGCTGCCAGATGTGGTAGCCTGGCCTTCCCAGCTCCATCCACACCTCCCTCACCATCCTGCCGTCTCACCTGCCTTCGTCAGCATCTGACCACACTTCCTACTTTCTCTTGCCTCCAGTTCACACGGTCTCTACTCGCTCTCCTGGGAACCTTCCTCTTTCTCTTTTATCTTCACCAATTAACACCTGTACATCCTTTTCTTCTCAACATATTGTCACTTCTTCAGGGAAGCCCTGCCTAACTGCACAAGGGTTGTGTTCTTGCTTATTTGCTTATTCTCTTGCAGAGACTTTTTTTTCCCCTTAATAGTCTTTAGCAGAATATTTTGTGATATTCATTTGTGTTTCTCCTTTTTGAATAACTGTTATCTTCTCTTTTTGTTTTACTTTAAATTTATTTTTTAATTGAAGGATAATTTCTTTACAGAATGTTATCTTCTCTTGGTGTGTAAAGTCCATGAAGTAAGGGGCTCTATCTATTTTGGTATAGGCTGAGTCCTTGATACACAGCAATGCCTGGCACAGGATCGTCACTTGGTAAATATTTGTTAGATGGATCAGTGGATGGATGAATGAATGAAGGAGGTTTTAGAATGCTTGGGGGTTGCTGGGAAAGGTTAGGAGAGCAGGAAAAAGAGTATCTCCCATGTAGCATTTTTCTAAGGCCTTGTAAACTGATTTATCTGTCAGTGAACATATTCAAAGTCCATTTTTGAAATTTGTGCTGAGAAACCAAATTGCCTGGTGCACTCAGCACCCCCACCCACTTATCTGCTTGGTCAGATAAGTTCAAAATATGTGTCTATTAAAAGTCCCCTCTCAGGGTTTTGATTCTGGAATTAATAAAACCATGTCTGTGACATGGGGAGCTGAGCCATACATCTTTGTATTATAGGTCTTTATCCATAGTAAAAGGCTTCCAGCTGACGCTAGTGGTAAAGAACCCACCAGCCAATGCAGGAGACATAAGAGACAAGGGTTCAATCCCAGGGTCAGGAAAATCCCCTGGAGGAGGGCATGGCAATGCACTCCAGTATTCTTGCCTCTAGAATCTCATGGATAGAGGAGTCTGGCAGGCTATGGTCCACAGGGTTGCAAAGAATCGGACATGACTAAAGCAACTTAGCACACATTCACAGTAAAGCCAGAGTTTTGAGAATCATATATTTGGCTCAAAACACCAGGATCTCTTTAGAGATAATTTTGTGGGATGTTAGATGCCTTCCTTTTCGTTTAGCATGACATGTGGGGAAGACAGGAAGCATGGAACCCTGTGCTCGGAGCTGAACCTGGGTGAGGAAGTTAGGATTTGGCATTATGTTTATGCCTCCAAATCCATCACTCCAAGGCATTCTTTGGCTCTCCCAAGAAATGGTGACCAGGTTAACGCTGGACGATCGTTAGAGTGCTGATGCAGTTATTCAGTGGAACAGCGCGGTAGGGTTTAGGCTGACACAGTGAGCCCTGGGAGGTGCAGCATGGCAGACTCTTTTAGAACCATGTGTATGCACGTGTACACACATAGGTGTGTGCGCCTGTGTGCCCACACGTGCACGTGTGTGAGAGCCTCGAGCGTGTGTATGTGTAGGTGCTGTGTGCACACAGGTACATGAGTGTGAATGTCTATACATCTGTGTGTATCTAGGTGGTTATCTTTCTGTTTTGGGGTGCAGCATCAGTCATCATGCCAATATTTCATCACCAATTTCCGTAATTATCAGTGTTTTTATTACCGATTTTTTAAAAACATTTCCAGCAATAGTTTCAAGTGGTGACTGGAGAAGGAGCACAGAGAGAGTAGTGGAGAAAACTCATCCAGCACAGTTGTGGGCAGGGATGCTATGAGACGGGAAGAGAATCAGAGGCAAGGACCAAAAAGTGAGCAAAGAACTAGTTTAAACACTAAGCCTTGGGACTTCCCTGGAGGTCTAGTGGTTAAGACTTTGCCTTCCAGTGCAGGGGTTGCAGGTTCGATCCCTGGTTGGGGAGCTAAGATTCCACATGCCTTGCAGCCAAAAAACCAAAACAAAAAACAGAAGTAATATTGTAACAAATTCAGTAAAAACCTTAAAAATGGTCCACATAAAAAAAATAAATAAATAAACACTAGACCTTTATGAAATGGGCCTATTTGAGGGTGGCTCTAATTCATTCTCCAGATGTTTTCTGACTTCTTTCATTCATGCAGAGCTCACACCTTTCTAGGCCTCCCCTGGCCCTCCACAGGACTGGACTCTCATCGCTACCGAATCAGCAAAACCCCACCATCCTCCCAGCAGGTGCCATGTTATTTCCCGTTTGACCCATAGGAACAGAGTGTTCCTAGGGCATCTCACTTTCAGCACTTGTGCATCTGCATGTACACACACGCTTAAGTTATTTTCATGATTAGTTTCTTGAGCCCCCTGGGACATGTCTCCAGGAGAATGGAGATGCTGGAGGACTGTGGAAGTGGAGCATTCCTCCCCCTTTTCTAGAGAAGTTTTCACTTGAGAATAAAATTTTAATTAGACATCCACACTTCCAGGTAAGCTTTTGTTCCCCATTTGNTTTCTTGAGCCCCCTGGGACATGTCTCCAGGAGAATGGAGATGCTGGAGGACTGTGGAAGTGGAGCATTCCCCCCCCTTTTCTAGAGAAGTTTTCACTTGAGAATAAAATTTTAATTAGACATCCACACTTCCAGGTAAGCTTTTGTTCCCCATTTGTCATGAATTTATAGGGGGAAGGGAAAAAAAAAAAATCAATATTCTGCAGTCCTTCTTTCATCCCAAGGAGGCTGAAAGATTTTAGCTGCAAAATGAAGAGATCAGAAGAAAAACAGCTTGATGAAAAAACACCCCCATCTTTACGGTCTCATTTGGAAGAACAGACCCCCTCCTGCAGGATTTCTGATCTCCCCTCCAAAGGTGATCACTTTTAATGGGCAACCACGAGGTTGAGAAGCAAGAAGAAGGTTCAAAGAGAAGAATGCAGACTGCGTTTGTCTGTTCTCTGCAGTTTGGGGGGAAGGAGATCCCAGCTGCCAATGTGGATTATTTGTAAACGATCCATCAGACTTTCTGCTGACCATAAATGCCTTTACCCATCAGACAGCATCACTGCCTGTTGTAATCCAGGCAGCTGGGGGAGGGGGCAAACAGGCCTGCCGTGCTGGGCTGACTATAAGGGGACCCTCTAGGGGTGCACCTGCCTGCTCTGTGTGTGATGATGTCGTCTTAGCACCTTTCCACCAATTGTGGCTTGAGAAGCGTGTTTAAAAATTTCCGTTGTTGGAATGCTTGAGCATCAGCCTGAAGTGCTTTTGTTTTGTTCGACAACTGCCACCAATTTGCTCTCGCAAAACCCACTTTCTTATTTCTAATGAAACAATCCCACTTAAAGTTTTTACAAGTCTTGGTGTAATCCCCTTAAACACTTAACATGTCAATGTCCTATTTAAGTTGTGTTTATTCATCTCACCATCCTTCCTCCTTCTCAACATTCAGCACTCTACAGAGCAGTTGAACACCCACCATCCTGACTGCCAATACTGCTTGGCCCCCAGGAAGAGTCTCCTGCCGAGTGTCACCAACAAAGGATGAGATGCCTGCATCCCATGCCGGGAGGGTTTGTGGGCTGGGCCCTGCGGATCAGGTGCTGCTCTGGAGTGGGGAGCTTTGAGCAGCAGCAGCACTTAGGGAAGACGAGAGACTAATTGAATTGCAAAGCCCTCATCTCAGCAAGANTCTCCTGCCGAGTGTCACCAACAAAGGATGAGATGCCTGCATCCCATGCCGGGAGGGTTTGTGGGCTGGGCCCTGCGGATCAGGTGCTGCTCTGGAGTGGGGAGCATTGAGCAGCAGCAGCACTTAGGGAAGACGAGAGACTAATTGAATTGCAAAGCCCTCATCTCAGCAAGAGTGCAGCAGTTTATTGCATAGGAAAGTGTTATTTTCAGTAGCGATGAGCATCCATTGTCTTGGGGGCTCACTGGGCTCTTGGTGTTAGCTCATCACTGCTCATCCGCATGACTCCAGGTGTGCACAACAGCAAGTTCACTTGTCCTCGGTAGTTTGCTGACTTTCAGTTATATAAAAACCATGACTTTACACACATTTGAAAATTTTATGAAGTAGTCTTCAAGGTCAGAGAACAGAATATATTGTACTTAACTATGTATTAGCTTTATCTCTCACTTTAAGGTATTAAACCTAGGGCATATATTCCTCTCCCTGAAAATGTTAGGGCTAGACCTTTAATGTGACTCTCGGGTTGTACGAGCTGCCTGTTAAAACCCAGCTTCCTTCCTCTTCCTTGACCTGTTTGTCTTTCACGGTGAAAGGACAGCTGTGTCTCTGAAACTTTGTCAGCTTTCTACGAAGGAGGGACTGGAAAATGATGGCTAAGATTTTTCCGGCTTTAAGCATCTGGTCTTTCCCCATGGAGTTCAAGGCATGTTCTGCATTAAAGAAAAAAAGGAATTTGATTCCTTCAGTGTTCTGTTTTCGCTAAGATTGTGTACTGGTGAGATTGTGTGCTGACAGATTTGGAGCTTGTTCCTGTGAATTTAACTCATCTTCTTTTCCCGGCTTAGATGCAAGCTACATGGTTAGGCAAAAATAGGCATTTACCTAATCAATTCTGATTCTTAAGGATCATTTCTATCTTTAACAATAGCAGTGACAACAATGGTATTAACTTACTAGGGGGTATATTAACCTTATAATTTTCAGTGTGTCTGTGTGTGTGTGCATGTGCACATGTGCTTGCGTGTATTTCACTACTGTGGCTTCTGCTATTTTCATAGATTTAGTTGCAAAGAAAACAGCAAGATGAAGGGTTTTCACTTCTATGTACTTTGATATTCTATTAACAAGCATAAGCCCAGATATTAATTTACATCTGGGTTATGCATTTCAGAACATTTAAAATTTTGTTTTCTTTTCATGGAAATGAAAATATAACTGTTAGTCTTCAGAATATATTTATGCTGTAATGGTTTATTTTTCATCCTAGCAAATAAGTGGCTGACTTCCTGGGGAAGGCATACTTTGGTGATTAGCATGTTTGACCTGTCATTTTTCAGAAGTCTTTGGGGCATTGAGTTTGTTGTTCCTGATAGTGGGTTTGGGGTCTGTGTCCATCCACAGGGAGCTTCCCTGATAGTGCAGTTGGTAAAGAATCTGCCCACAATGCAGGAGACCCGGCTTGATTCCTGGATCAGGAAGATTCACTGCAGAAGGGATAGGCTACCCCCTCCAGTATTCTTGGACTTCCCCTGTGGCTCAGCTGGTAAAGAATCCAACTGCAATTTGGGAGACCTGGGTTTGATCCCTGGGTTGGGAAGATCCCTTGGAGAAGGGAAAGGCTACCCACACCAGTATTCTGGCCTGGGGAATTCCATGGACTGTATAGTCCATGGGATTGCAAAAAGTCAGACACGACTGAGTGACTCACTTTCACCTGCATCACAGAATGAAAGACAGTAGAGATGAGAACATCAGGCGTGGAGCTGGGACACTAGATTCAAGCCCCACGGGAATCTTCCTGAGCCTCCCGTCCTCTGCCTGCAGCAATTGTGTGTGTGCTTCTGGCAGGCTCCAGGGTTGCTGTGAAGGACATACTGCGTAGCAGATGCAAAAGGGCTATGAAAGCCAACTGTGCACGTGTGTGCTCATTCGCATCAGTCGTGTCCGACTCTTTGCAACCTTATGGACCATAGCCCACCATGCTCCTCGAAATCCAACTGCAATTTGGGAGACCTGGGTTTGATCCCTGGGTTGGGAAGATCCCTTGGAGAAGGGAAAGGCTACCCACACCAGTATTCTGGCCTGGGGAATTCCATGGACTGTATAGTCCATGGGATTGCAAAAAGTGAGACACGACTGAGTGACTCACTTTCACCTGCATCACAGAATGAAAGACAGTAGAGATGAGAACATCAGGCGTGGAGCTGGGACACTAGATTCAAGCCCCACGGGAATCTTCCTGAGCCTCCCGTCCTCTGCCTGCAGCAATTGTGTGTGTGCTTCTGGCAGGCTCCAGCGTTGCTGTGAAGGACATACTGCGTAGCAGATGCAAAAGGGCTATGAAAGCCAGCTGCGCACGTGTGTGCTCATTTGCATCAGTCGTGTCCGACTCTTTGGAACCTTATGGACCATAGCCCACCATGCTCCTCTGTCCATGGGGTTCTCTAGACACGAATACTGGAGTGGGTTGCCATTACCTTTTCCAGGGGATCTTCCAGAATCAGGAATCAAAGGCACGCCTCTTATGTCTCCTGCATTGGCAGGCGGTTCTTTACTGCTAGCACCACCTGGGAAGTCCTTGAAAGCCACTCAGTGGAGCAAAGAAAAGGCAGCAAAAGTAAATGATACTGTAGCTCAGGGTAAGCAATTGATGGCCTAAGAGTAAACCAGCTCTCTACTTGCTTTTGTAAATAAAGTTTTATCGGATGACAGCTGCATTCAGTTATTTATGGATGATCCATGGCTGCTGCTGCTGCTACTAAGTCACGTCAGTCATGTCCGAGTCTGTGCGACCCCATAGATGGCAGTCCACCAGGCTCCCCTGTCCCTGGGATTCTCCAGGCAAGAACACTGGAGTGGGGTGCCATTGCCTTCTCCAATGCATGAAAGTGAAAAGTGAAAGTGAAGTCGCTCAGTCATGTCCGACTCTTAGCAACCTCATGGCCTGCACCCCCCCCAGGCTCCCCCGTCCCTGGGATTCTCCCGGCTAGAGTGCTGGAGTGGGGTTGCCAGTGCCTCCTCCGGATCCATGGCTGCTTCCATGCGATGGCAGAGCTGACTGTTTGCCACAAAGACCACATGGCCTATAAAGCATAAAATTGCAAATTCTTTCCAGGAAAGTTTGCCAGTCCTTGTTACAGAGCATGCACTGCTTGGTTGGAATTCTCATATACGAGGAGGATGTACACATCCAGTGTGAAGTTTTAGGAGGAACTGTAGTTTATCTGCAGTTGTTGAGGGATGGATTCTTTCATGAAGAATGGCAGCTAATAAAGAAGTAATGACAGAATTAGAAAATCCCCATTTTGACAGTTCCTGTGAAACTACCAACCCAGACCAGGATCAGCAACGGATATTAAAGTCTTTATGGAAAGTGTTGGTGGGGAAAAGTATACTCACGCATCATGAAAACATGATGCCACAAATTATTTGCTAATTGTAAAAAGAAACATACAGTGTTCATAAGGGAGAGATACTGTGATATCTGTTTATCCGTGTAGTCAGATTTATCAGTAAAAGTGAGACAGGTGGATGCGGGGTGCCTCATAAGATGGTGCAAGGCTTTGGAAAACCACCATCTATGAAACCTTCTTGTTGGAGATGCACAAGGAGAAATTAATTATGACATAGATGTGACTTCCAGTTTACAGGAAATACTGAGAATACAGGAACAAGAATGACACAAAGAGTAAGCAACCAGATGAATCTAAAAACCAGCAACATGGAAGATTCTTCTGGATTATTAGAGATAGGACAACCATATTTAACATGGGAACCTTGACTGAGTTTGGTGTGAACAAGGAAACCTATAAAAGATGTTAGGAGCAGGTTGGGGGAGTTTGAATCTAAGCTGGACAATGGATATTATGGGAGAATTGTTGCTATTTGTCAATGTGATCATGACATATGATCACGTGATGTATGCTGATGTGTTTTCAATTACTTTCAAATGCTTGTGATAAGGACACACACAAACACAAGCACAAAACATGGCAATAGGTTAATAATTCAAATCTAGGTGACGGGGCTGTGGGAGTTCATTGTAGTCTTCTTTTAATTTTTCTGCTTCAGTCGTGTCCGACTGTTTGCAACCCCATGGACTAGATCCTGCCAAGCTCCTCTGTCCATGGGATTCTCCAGGCAGGAACACTGGAGTGGGTTGCCATGCCCTCCTCCAGGGGATCTTCCCAACCCAGGGATCGAACCCCCATCTTCTGCATTGCAGGCAGGTTCTTTATCGCTGAGCCACCAGGGAAGCCCTCATTTCTGTGTTTGAGCATTTTCAAAACAAAAACATGGAAAGCAAGCCCAGCAAGCCGTTCTTGTTCACGTCCTGGATGGAGTGCAGGGACCAGGGAATTGGTGTCTGGAGGAGGAACAGCCTGGCTTGTGGACGCTGGTTGATGATGCTGTGCTGTGTGTGCTCTGGTGCCTCTGCCCAGCCCCTCAGGAGAAAGAATTAGAAAATATTCTCTTGTCATGATTTTTTTCCTTCAAATAAATGTTCACTCCTCCTGGTGATTCATCCAGCCAAGGAACCCCGTCAAGCCATCTCCTTCCTTTATTAAATTTCATCTGACTCATTGTCAGCCATCATTCTAGCCTGTCCAGATCTTTAGAACTTTGGCTCGCTCATTCAGTCTACGAGTTATCTTTTCCAGTTTTGTGACGTCTGAATGGCCATGAGCTCGCTTTCTGTGTTTCATCTGAGTAGGTGATACAGGCATGTCATGGGAAGCCTCCTGGAGCGTGCGTGCCTCCAGGCTGCAGTGGGTCTGCTCCTCAGTCTCCTCTGGGCCCCAGGATTCAGCTAACGACACGCACACCCTGCCACGCCTTCTCCAGAGCCCCTCGTGCGTGTCACACCCTCTGGGCTTCAGTTTTTCCTCCAGCTACTGCTGCTGTGACCTCTTCGGTGTGGACTCTCCTGGCTCCACCCAGGTGGCCCCCCGACCGTGCCTGGCCTGTCCCGAGACCTCCTTGTTGACACAGAGGCAGGGGCTGCCCTGAGGCCCGCATGTTCAGCCTGGGATCGTGGGCGCGCCCTGCCCTGCGGGACACAGCCTTGCGCAGAGGGAGGCTGAAGCCTGCAGATGCGTTTTCGCTCGGTGCCCAGGCGCGGTCTGAGTGGCACTGATCTGGTGGCACCTGGCGGCTGCTGTGCTGCCCCTGCCTCCTTCCCGCCACATTCCCTGGGGCTCTCACTCACCACGCACATTCCCGGAAATTCAGGCAAAAACAGGCTCCACTGTCATCTCCCTGCAGGGTGTCCCCAAGAATGTGGTGAAGGGGGCACCCGTCTCCTAGACCCCCAGGAGGCTCCGTTCTGGGTCATCCACACAGCAAGCCTTCCCTGTGCACCCATGCACGTCAAGGACACACAGTACGCAGGCCACCAACAGTCTTAACATTTAAATTAATTTTGCCATTAATTATACGAGGTCAAGATTTTTTCGAAAAACAGGATTGTGGTAATATTTTTTCCATCTTGAATAATGAAAGTATTTCTTCTAAGTCATGATTCTTCTAGCTCATGACTGTATGTGTACAAGTGCTATTTCAACCTTCCTCTTGCTTCTGCCATTGGCTTTTTCACTTTTTAAAAATCTGTCCTTTTATTCTTGTTTTCTTTTGCTGTCATTCTAAATATTTCTACAAGTCACAGAGTGTAATTGATGGACTTATATGTGTTGGTCATAAATTATTTTAAGGCATCCTTGTTTTTAACAAGATTTAATTTAATTTTTAATTAACTGTTTCACTCTGACAATTTACTGTTTTAACCTCTCTGTGCCTCAGTTTATGCGTCTGCATAATTAGCACAGTAATAGTAGTGCTTTCCTCATAAGATCATCGTTAAGATTGAGTGAATTAAAATATATAAAGCAATTAGGAAAGTACTTGGCAATTAGTGAGCTCAATAAATATGAATTGATATGATTATGAATTATTATTAAATTTATTAGTACCACCACTGCCACTAGACTACTTTTCCAGAGGTGGTTTTCCCTTTAGCAACCTCCATACAGCACACTTAGAAATATGATGGGCACAGGTACAGAGTCCAGAGCAGCTAAACGAGCATAAAATTATAGCCCCAAACACAAGCTACTTGCTTCAGTCTTCATTCGAAGCATATATACACACACTGCAACTGGTACTAACAGATATTTGATCTGTTTTTTTTGGGTCGGAGATAATTGGAAGCATGTCACTGGAAAGGTGGGGAGTGGAAGTGTTGCTGCTATTCCTTGACTGACAGCTGGGATGATGGTGGTGCCCCTTCTGTGACGAGGAAGGCCAAGTGAGGGACGGACAGACTGCGGGGAGGAGGACGGCGCCTGGCCCAGAGACCGCCAGGCAGCCACAGAGGATGGTTGGGAAGGCCCTGGTCATGCACTTCCGTTGAAGGAATGGGAAAGACAGTGTCTCCCATGTCTCCAGTCCCTCTAAACGGGAGAGTGTAGGGGCCCAATAGGGGTCTATGCTTTCTGAGATGAATATTGGTGGAGTGGGTATTGCGGTGTAAATTTGAAAACCATCAAGTACCTAATTAGGCGGATGGGCTTCCCTGGTGGCTCAGATGGTAAAGTATCTGCCTGTAATGCAGGCGACCTGGATTCAGTCTCTGGGTTGGGAAGATCCCCTGGAGGAGGAAATGGCGACCCACTCCAGTCTTCTTGCCTGGAGGATCCTGTGGACAGAGGAGCCTGGCCAGCTGTGATCCCTGGGGTCACAAAGAGTCGAACACGACTGAGCGACTAATACTTTCACTTTCTAATTAGGCAGAAGTTAATTTTAATATTTTTCAAGGCCTATTAAAGATCTCCCTAATTGAGAAAGGCTTCTTTCATTAAGAAGATGGGGGAAAATCTAATTGGTTTTTTCTCTGAACACTCTGGTTCACTCTGAGCTCCCTCATAGTTATTAAACTGATCTTTTAAAACTTTCCACGAGCACCTTTGCAAGTCGTTCCCCACACGTGCCTACCTGTTTTTCTATTTGAAGCACAGAGGCAGATGAACTTGATCATCTCTGAAGGTATAAGATTATACACTTTTTCTAGTAATTGGTCTCAGAGCCCCATTTAGTTAAGGCAGCCACTCTTAAGAGGGGCTCAGAAGGGCTACAACATCTAAGGGGTGGCAAAGCTCTGAGCCGTGTTCTGTACACTTGCCCTTGTGGGTGAGAGCTGGAATGCCAAGGTCATGTGGGCCCAGAGCCTGTGTCTCCCATCACAGCCCAGGCAGAGAAGTCCTCAACCATGCGAACCAGTGAAGCTGCTCCAGCACCTTCTCTGTCTATGAAATTTTTAATCTTGAAGGAAGTTTTGTCTTGTGCTTTTTTTCCCTTTTTTAAATTTTACATCGTATTAGCTTCTGCTGAAATGCCCTGGGAGGATTGCCTGCAGATGTGTTTTGCTGGTCAGAGCAGGGGTTTTGTTTCCTTTCGCCCTGCCTGGGATGGTTTCACAGCGGTTATGCTAAAGCCCCTTGGTGCGAGAGCCTGCCAAGTCTGTAAAGGTGTCATCATTTACTCTGTTAGTATTCTCCAGCAGTGACGCTTGTGCTGCTTGCTTGAGAAAAGGCGGTGAACTCGAGCCCCGGTGAGCTCTCTGCGGGGCACCTGTAGCAGGCAGCATTTGCTCACTGCAGCCTCAGCTTCTCCTTGACTGTTTGGGTCACATGAGGTACAGAGTCCAGAGCAGCTAAACGAGCATAAAGTTATAGCCCCAAACACAAGCTACTTGCTTCAGTCTTCATTCGAAGCATATATACACACACTGCAACTGGTACTAACAGATATTTGATCTGTTTTTTTTGGGTCGGAGATAATTGGAAGCATGTTACTGGAAAGGTGGGGAGTGGAGGTGTTGCTGCTGTTCCTTGACTGACAGCTGGGATGATGGTGGTGCCCCTTCTGTGACCAGGAAGGCCAAGTGAGGGACGGACAGACTGCGGGGAGGAGGACGGCGCCTGGCCCAGAGACCGCCAGGCAGCCACAGAGGATGGTTGGGAAGGCCCTGGTCATGCACTTCCGTTGAAGGAATGGGAAAGACAGTGTCTCCCATGTCTCCAGTCCCTCTAAACGGGAGAGTGTAGGGGCCCAATAGGGGTCTATGCTTTCTGAGATGAATATTGGTGGAGTGGGTATTGCGGTGTAAATTTGAAAACCATCAAGTACCTAATTAGGCGGATGGGCTTCCCTGGTGGCTCAGATGGTAAAGTATCTGCCTGTAATGCAGGCGACCTGGATTCAGTCTCTGGGTTGGGAAGATCCCCTGGAGGAGGAAATGGCGACCCACTCCAGTCTTCTTGCCTGGAGGATCCTGTGGACAGAGGAGCCTGGCCAGCTGTGATCCCTGGGGTCACAAAGAGTCGAACACGACTGAGCGACTAATACTTTCACTTTCTAATTAGGCAGAAGTTAATTTTAATATTTTTCAAGGCCTATTAAAGATCTCCCTAATTGAGAAAGGCTTCTTTCATTAAGAAGATGGGGGAAAATCTAATTGGTTTTTTCTCTGAACACTCTGGTTCACTCTGAGCTCCCTCATAGTTATTAAACTGATCTTTTAAAACTTTCCACGAGCACCTTTGCAAGTCGTTCCCCACACGTGCCTACCTGTTTTTCTATTTGAAGCACAGAGGCAGATGAACTTGATCATCTCTGAAGGTATAAGATTATACACTTTTTCTAGTAATTGGTCTCAGAGCCCCATTTAGTTAAGGCAGCCACTCTTAAGAGGGGCTCAGAAGGGCTACAACACCTAAGGGGTGGCAAAGCTCTGAGCCGTGTTCTGTACACTTGCCCTTGTGGGTGAGAGCTGGAATGCCAAGGTCATGTGGGCCCAGAGCCTGTGTCTCCCATCACAGCCCAGGCAGAGAAGTCCTCAACCATGCGAACCAGTGAAGCTGCTCCAGCACCTTCTCTGTCTATGAAATTTTTAATCTTGAAGGAAGTTTTGTCTTGTGCTTTTTTTCCCTTTTTTAAATTTTACATCGTATTAGCTTCTGCTGAAATGCCCTGGGAGGATTGCCTGCAGATGTGTTTTGCTGGTCAGAGCAGGGGTTTTGTTTCCTTTCGCCCTGCCTGGGATGGTTTCACAGCGGTTATGCTAAAGCCCCTTGGTGCGAGAGCCTGCCAAGTCTGTAAAGGTGTCATCATTTACTCTGTTAGTATTCTCCAGCAGTGACGCTTGTGCTGCTTGCTTGAGAAAAGGCGGTGAACTCGAGCCCCGGTGAGCTCTCTGCGGGGCACCTGTAGCAGGCAGCATTTGCTCACTGCAGCCTCAGCTTCTCCTTGACTGTTTGGGTCACATGTTCGCCTTTTGCCAAATATCAACAGTTCCTATCAGATGAGACAGGTCACCTTTTGGGCTGATCAGAGGAAACTCCTTGAACTCATCAGACGAGAAAGCAAGGGAAAAGAGCCCTTTGCACGATTAAAATAGATCCCAAGATCTGGGTTCAAGTCCCTGAAGGCAGGATAACAGGAGATGAGCTGAAGTCTGGCAGTCCTAATGGGAGGTGACAAATATACTTTCTCCACCACACTGTTGAGCTGGGAATGTGAGCCCTGTTTAAAAAAAAAAAGAGACTGAGGGCAAGCTGTTTCTGGACCTGGCTAAGTAGGAGGCACCATCATGGGAGTTGACATCCGCCACAGCAAGGAGTGGAAGGTTTGAGGCAAGAAGCCTAAGAGCCAGGATGTCTACCTAAGGCTGTTGGCCAAGCTGTGCAGATTTCTGGTCAGACAAACCAACTATACCTTCAATCAAGTTGTTCTGAAGAGATTGTTCAGGAGTGGCACCAACTGGCCACCTCCGCCCTTTCCCGGATGATACTGAAGATGAAGATTCCTGCAGGGGAAGGCAAAACAGCTGAAGTTGTGGAGACTGTAACCAATGATGTGCATGTGCAGAAAATGAAAGTGTTAGTTGCTCAGTCGTGTCTGACTCTTTGCGACCCCAGAGTAGCCCACCGGGCTTCTCTGTCCATGGAATTTTCCAGGTAAGCATACTGGAGTGGGTTGCCATTTCCTTCTCCAGAAAATCTTCCCAATCAGGTATTGAACCTGAGTCTCCTGCATTGAAAGCAGATTCTTCATCGTCTGAGCCACCAGGGAGGCCAAGTGTGTGCCCAGGAGGAGCCCAAATTGAAAGTGTGTGCCCTGTGAGTGAGCAGCTGCACCCAGAGTTGCATCCTCAAGGCTGGGGGCAAGATCCTCACCTTTGACCAGCTGTCTCTGGATTTCCCCAAGGGCTGTGGCACTGTCCTTTCTGGTACTCTCGAAGGCTGAGAGGTGTACAGGCATTTTGTACTTGAACCCTGGAGAGCCACACCAAATACTGTTAAGCTCCGAGGGCCAGAAGTTCAAGTTCACGAGATGCCTAGGAGCCAGCTGGGGCTACAAAACTAACCCTAGGTTCTACCTTGCTATGACAAAGATTTTGGATGCTAAAAAAAAAAAAAAAAAGAGCAAACTTGATTTTGGGGAAACCCACAGCTTACTTGAGCTTTCCAGGTGGCACTTGTGATAAAGAACCCTGCTGCCAATGCAAGAAATGGAGATATAAAACACATGGGTTCGATCCCTGAGTTGGGAAGATTCCCTGGAAAAGGGAATGACAACCCACTCCTGTATTCTTGCCTGGAGAATCCCACGGAAGAGGAGCCTGGCAGGCTATAGTCCATGGGGTCGCCCAGAGTCAGACACGACTGAAGGGACTTAGCACACAGGCCCAGGTTACTATCTCCCTGGAGGTGGAAACGGCCTCCAGGGAAGATGGAGCTGATAGACCTCATGCAGGCGGCCTGGCTCACCTTCAGTCCTGAATCGTCTTCACTCATCTTCTCTCTCCACCCATCCCCAAGGCTGCCTCACATTTTTTTGTTTTTATTTTTGACTTTTTGATGTGGAGAGTTGGACTGTGAAGAAAGCTGAGTTGGAGAAGACTCTTGAGAGTCCCTTGGACTGCAAGGAGATCCAACCAGTCCCTTCTGAAGGAGATCGACCCTGGGATTTCTTTGGAAGGAATGATGCTAAAGCTGAAACTCCAGTACTTTGGCCACCTCATGCGAAGAGTTGACTCATTGGAAAAGACTCTGATGCTGGGGGATTTTGGGGGCAGGAGGAGAAGGGGACGACCGAGGATGAGATGGCTGGATGGCATCACGAACTCGATGGACGTGAGTCTGAGTGAACTCCGAGAGATGGTAATGAACAGGGAGGCCTGGCGTGCTGCGATTCATGGGGTTGCAAAGAGTCGGACACGACTGAGCAACTGAACTGAACTGAACTGATTTTTAAAATCTTTTTTGAATTTGTTACAATATTGTTTTCTGTTTTGTGTTTTGGTTTTCTGACCACAAGGCATGTGGGATCTTATTTCCCTGCAAGGATCAAACCCACATCCCCTGCATTGGAGGGCAAAATCTTAATCACTGGACCCCCAGGGAAGTCCCCCCAATTTCTTTTTCTTTTTTTTTTTTTAAAGAAATAAATGCTGACTCTTCTACTTTTAGTGTTTGCACACTTGCATGCATTTTAGATGGAGGGAAACAGTGTGAATGGGTTTTTACACGGTCTCTACCCTGGTGTAGATCTTTCTACATTTCCGGTTCCTCACTTGCAAAATGGAGGTGATGATTTCCACCCCAGTGTCAGAATTAAATATGCGTAGGAGGCATGGCACCCTGAAGGATACTGGGGCTTTGGAGGAAAAGCAGACCTGTTTGCATCCTGCTTTTCTCTTAGCTGTGTGACTCAGGGCAAATCATTTTACTTCTCTGGGCCTGAGTGGCCCCAGATGTATAACCGAGCGAGTGGCTTTGTTTCGGGATGGTTGTAAATGACATGGAGAATCTTGAGCACAGTGCATGGCGCCCCAAACGTGCTTAGTGCGCAGTAGCTGCTCTCATTGAGGACGTTTTTATATCAGTGCATATCCTGACTCTCAAACTTACCATATTTCAAAATGCAGTATGTGTTGGCCTGGCCTTGAGCTTGTCTAGACAAGGGGAAGCTGTCAGCACTTCATCATACCCTGGCCTCTTAGTGAAATTTCGGGGCGTTGGCCCTGATGGAGGCATTGCAGAGGGCCCGGGAGCCAGAGCCATGAGGCTGGCCCTGCCGGCAGGACCCAGCGAGCCCCAGGCCCTCTGCTTCAGGGGTGGGGGACTTGCTCGACCTTGGTGTTCCGTGGCTGCCAGTTCTCAGGGCAAGATGTTAATTCAGTGGAGTCCCAGTATCAGGAATTCCAAAGCCAGAGTCAGTTGAGTGTGTCTTGGGTGTTACTTTAGTCCTTTTTCCACGTGTGAGAAGGTAGTTATGGATGGTCCGTAGTCGTTGAGGTCCTGGGGTTGTCCTGTCATGGAGGCAAGAGATACGGGTGCACTGGGAACCCATGGACTGGACCCAAATGGGCTCTGAGAGCAGGATGGTGATCATTATTGCATAAAATAGACAGTAGACAGAAATTTCAGGAATTGAAAGGAGCATATCTTGAGTTCAGAGACAGACACGAATATTCACTCCAGGGGTCCTACCTACTGCCTGTCCTAGGGCAAGCATCGCCTTAGAACATTTCATTAAGTTCCTAGCAGATGCCCAGTGCTATGCCTGGCACTGTGTGCGCATTACCCTCAATCCCCCCAAGCCCCGCAGAGTCCGTGGTCGAACTTTAGTGTTGTAGGTGGAAAAACTGAGGCTCAGGAGCTTGGCTGCACGATGGACATGGAACTAGGGGAAGAGCTTTGTTTAAACCCAGGTTTCTCTGAGGCCAAGTCCAAGCTTTCTGCACTCTTCAAGTGCTATGTATTACCTTCTTGGGGAGAAAGGAAAGGCGCTGCCTCAGAGGGTGCTTTGGACTGATATGGGGATGGGCGCTGATGGTTTTGCCTCGGGAGAAGTAACCCTGAAGTAAACTCTCTTGCTTGAGAACTACAAGAAGAGGAAAGAGGATGGAGAGATGCTAATATTCACTAAGTGGTAAGGCACTCACCCTAACCATCCTGGCCTTAAGCCTGAAGCAGGCTCTTGGAGGCCCCAGATGTGGCTGCTGTTAGCAGTTATTATTATTACTTTTTGCACTGTTTTAATTTTTTATGTATTCATCTTGCCTGTGCTGGGTCTTCGCTGCTGTACATGCGTCTCTAGCTGCGGCGCGTCAGGGCTGCTCTTGCGCGGCGGCACGCAGGCTTCTCTTGCGCTGGTCTCTCTGACTGCAGAGCACGGCTCACTAGCCGGGGCATGTGGACTCAGCTGCTCTGAGGCATGTGGGCTCTTCCTGGACCAGGGATCGAGCCCGTGTCCCCTGCACTGGCAGCGGATTCTCAGCCACTGAGCCGCCAGGGAAGTCCTGCTGTTAGCATCTAGATGCTGGATCGTGGGGAGGTTCCAGAAAGTTCCCGAAGGTAGACCACAGACTGTCAGGTTGGGGGCCATGAAGAGAGAGATTCAGGATTATAGCCATTTTCCAACTAGGTTAGAAGTTTTGTTTTCCTTTTAAGTATTCAGACATTAAAGAGTCTGCCTGTAGTGCAGGAGACCCAGGTTCGATTCCTGGTCAGGATGATCCCCTGGAGAAGGGCATGGCAATTCACTTCAGTATTCTTGCCAGGAGAACCCCATGAGTGGAGTCTGGTGGGCTACTATTCATAGGGTCGCAAAGAGTTGGACATGACTGAATGACTAACACTTTCATTTTCACATTCTGGTGTCTACTGTGTCGGGGCAATTGTTGATTACCTGAACATCAGCCTTGTCGGGGCGGGGGCATAAAGCAGATCTGAGACCACTGAGGCCTCCTGATTTCCTGGATGGGGAGCCGCATACCTACCCCTATGACCAACAGCCTTGTTTGGTTTTAGTGGAAGGAGCAGGAATACGAGTGGTTCTGCAGGGAGAATCTTTTGTCTGCCTCAGCCGTTTTCTTGTCTTAAAGCCAATATTGGTAGACGGAGTCTTTTTTATTTTCAGCATTGTTTACTTTCCGGGATTTATATGGGGCTATCTATCATGCCCTACCTTGGAGTACTGTTTTATAAAGAATAAGCAAGTTTAGTTTCTTCAGCTTCTCCTAAATATTAAACATGAGACCAATTCCATGTTCGTTTGGTTTCTCTCTGCAGAGCCAAAGACTTCTCACCTCCCCTCATCATCTTCCCCATGAGTGATTGTTGTTACAGATTCATTGTTTTCTGGAAAATGTTCTGCAAAACACATTGATTTTTGTTTCAACTCAACAAGACCCCAGTGTGCTGGCTGATGTTAACCTAAATGCTGGGGTGATTTAAGATGCAGGAGCTGCTGGACCTGTTTGATTTGGTTTCCAGATACTGGTTTTGTCCTGATTCCTTTGGGTACCTGCTCATCCATTCTGCTGTTTTCTCTCCTCCACACTTCAGCTGAGGATCCAGGGGCTTTTCTGGACATGTGGTGGGAGTGTGTGTGAGTGGTGGGGGCCCTGGGAGTATGGAAAGAGAGTGGTTAAGGTTAGGGTCTATTTTCTCTTCAAGTTCAATATAATTTACAGTAGAATGGTAAACACTCATTTTTTTTTTTTTTTTTTTAGTTTGCCTTAAGGCCTTTCAGCAGAAGGTACACTTTGTGACTACTTTCCCTAGTTTTCAGAGTAACTCAGTGGCCAAACCAAGTCATGGTCACTCACCTCAAAGACAATGATTTTTGTCTTCTTATAATTTTCTCTTTGAAGATTTCCCTAACCCTCAACTTCCATATTTTGAGACTTCCCATCCCTTTCCTGTGGACTTCCCAGGTGGCTCAGGGGTAAAGAATCCACCTGCCAGTGCAGAAGATGTGAGTTTGATTTCTGGATCAGGAAGATCCCTTGGAGAAGGAAATGGCAACCCACTCCATTATTCTTGCTGGGAAATCTCATGGACAGGCTATAGTCTGTCTCTGGAGGGCTGTAGTCCATGGTTTCACAAAGAATTGAACATGGCTTAGCAACTGAGCATGCATACACATATCCCTTTTCTAATCTAATAGGAAGCTCATCATTTGGCAATTTCCTCTGAAACACTAGTTCTGAAAGGTGGCCCCAGGTTGATCCCCACTCTTCCCATCAGCAGGGACCTTGGCACTAGCCTGTCTCCCATTACAGTCCGTCTTTATCTGAACAGCTGTGAAGGACTGGGACTGGGCGAATGGACCACCCAGCGAGCAGGCAGCTGCTCCCATGCAGTTTGAGTAAGTGCCTGAACTTGCTATGGCACGGAGACCAGAGACAGCTAGAGCCAGAGATGCCTTTCACCACTTGGTGACTTCATCTTCAAAACCAGACCCAAGAAGCCGGTCTCATTCGTCATGGGTGACTCAGCAGAAACAGGGCGCAGCGTTTTGTACTCAGAAGGCACTGGTGGCTCTTTGCCAGCAGTGCTTGGTAATGGATTTGTGCTGGGGATTTGCACATAGAGAGATCTTACCGAATGCCACTGCTCAAGCAGGTAAAGCTGTTTGCTCCTAGAGAGGATGTTGTCCTGAATAAAGATGAGAATGTATTTATTGCCGTCCTTAAGGGGAAGTGGGCCTTGGTCCAGCGGCTGATGGAGCAGGAGCCGGGCTGTCTGGGCCATTGCCGCTCTGGTGAGAGGCAGCGGGTCACTGGACTGCTCTGAGTCAGGTCTCACGGTAAACACGGCAGAGGTCTTTCTCCAGCTCTCAGGATCGTAGTGGGATCTGGGTGAAGCTGAGGTGTCTGTTATCTTTCTGGACAAAAGGATGGGTTAAGGTGGGGCCTGTGAGTCTAAGGGAAGGGCTAGCGCTGAAGGGCCATAAAGTGAGGGTGAGAAGACCAGTCCCAGCGCAGAGGAGGAGCAGCAGTTCTTAGCGGGAGAGTCCTGGGCTTGAGGACCCCACCCCGAGGAGGGCAAGAAGAGGAGGAGACAGTATTTTGTAGCCCCAGAGTAATGAATATCTGAGAGAGAAGGAGAACGCACTGACACTGGATCGAGGGAAAGTCAGTGACAACGCAGCTTCTCATGGGTGTTCCCGCCTTTGTTTCCACTGAAGTGTCAGAGGCCAGACAGAGGGCCACCCACTCTGAGTCTCTGCGACAAAGAAAACAGGTCCCAGAGCAGCCTGAAGGGCGGCCTAGGGCAAGTTCAGTTGCAGCTCCCAACTGGTATTCCTTCGTGGTGATGAAGGTACAGGCTTGGGAGGGGAACAACCCCAGACTTGTCTTGGAAGAAAGCATTTGAAGGAGTAAGTGAGAACTGCTTCTGAATATTTATGGAGAATGTTGTTTATCAGTGGATATTCCAGGCGCAGGCGAAGTGTCTTCTAGCAGCTTCCTCCCCCGCCAGCCGGAGAGGGGCTCCTCTGTCCCATCTGCTGTCCTGTAGTTGGAGGGACATCCGTCACTCCCCAGATCCTGCGCCTCTAGGTTTGCCTACTGATCGTGCTCCCGTGATGCCCGTCTCTCCTGGGTGTTATTCAGTCGCGAAGTCGTGTCTGACTCTTTGCGACCCCTTGGGCTACAGCATATATGCTCCTCCGTCCTTCACCACCTCCTGGAGTTTTCTCAGATTCATGTCCGTGGAGTCAGTGATGCCGTCTAACCATCTCATCCTGTCACCCTCTTCTCCTTTTGCCCATCTCCTGGCCACTCCTAAGTGACTGGCTTAACCCAGTCTGGTGTAAATCATGTATATGATCATATAAAATAGAAATTCTGTAACACAGGAGAAATCTTTTGAAAATATTAAACACCATCTTAATATGAAATGTAACACTATTTTTATCATCTACTCAAAATTACCTGGCAAAAGTACTTATTTCATCTCCATCCACAATTCTTCCATAATTCCAGTTTCTTCACCCCAGTGGATGGCACCATCTTGTACCTCTGAGATTTCAAGTTATAAACTCGAGCAATTTTGATTCATTATTTATTTGAAGGGGCTGTATGTAACCCCGGTTCCTTTACCCCAGCTTCTGGTGGGTGACCCAAGGACACTGGAGTCAGATGGCCAGGTTTAAATTCTGCTTTTTCTCTTACTAGCTGTGCAACTTTGGGCACGTTTTTTTCTGTCTTTCCATGTCTCTCTTTTCTCTTTTGTAAAATTAAAATAATAATAATAGTATCTATCTCCTAAAGATTTTGCAAAGATTTAAGAGGCAGAAAATATCTGGTTTATAAGTGTTAGAAATACATTAGCTATTGTTATTATAAATATGAGATTCATAGAATTCCACTAGAACTAACTTTTTCTGGGGTTGGAGAAACATGATGGGCTGGACACTGAGACAGACCTGGGTTTTAATACTGACTTTAAAAAATTCCTCCCCACTTTTCCTCGGTAACCTTAACTTTATTTTCTACATCTAGTGCATCTTTTAAATAAGTTCATTTGTATCACTTTGTAGATTCCACGTATAAGTGATATCTTGTGATATTTCTCTTTCTCTGCCTGGCTGACTTCACTAAGTATGCTCATTTCTAGGTCCGTTCATGTTGCTGCCAGTGGCACGATTTCATTCTTTTTTATGGCTGAGTAATGTTCCATTAGTACTGAATTCTTCAGTTAGGTGTGTGACCAGGGACAAGTCACTTGGCTTTTCTGAGTTTCTTTTGTACTCATCTGCAAAACAGTGACCTGAGCCTGCACTCAGCAACCTAATACATGTCTGTGCCTGGTGAATGTACACCTGGTGTACATACATACACCTGGTGGTGTATGTGACAGAGATAGTATACATGCATAGGAGTATTTCAGATAACACAGTAGCACTGGAGGTTGCTGAAGGAGGCTGGAGTTTGCTTTCTCATATATGTTAGCTACTAACTATTATTGTTATTTGCTTTTTTCTGTGTACAAGCATCAGCTTGGGATCACACATGAGTAAGAAAAATAACATACTCAAGGGGCAACCATTCCTGTCTCAGAATTAGTCTTGCTTTGAGGTTGTATTCATTCACACTGTGGCTTCTCTGAACTTTTTAACCTTTGCCTTCCCAGTGTCATCTGGTCCCCTGAATGCTGGGGCTCTTTGTTGTCACCCTGCCAATTAGTCCTGGATCTCAGCAGTGTGGCTCTTTCCTGGGTTCACCTCCCGGCTGCAGCGTGTACCTGAAGCCTGTGACTCGACTTGCCTGCGGCTCAGCCGTGTTTCAAGTGGTCACTGTGATAATCATCTCGTTGAGTGATTGTGAGACCTAACGGAAGTACCTGAGAGCAGCCACTCTCTTCAGATGGTGCTCTGTCTTCAACTGGTTTTCCTGGAAACAGACTCTGAGTTGGACATTTACGTGCAAAAGATTTTAGGGGTAGTGGTCTCCTGAGGAACATTTGTAAGGAAGTGAGGGTAGTGGGATTACACCGAAGAAGAAATTAAATCGCAAGGCAATTGAGACTGAAGCCTCGGTCAAACCCCAGGGGAGCCTGGAGTCAGAACGATCCGTGGGAATCATGCAGAAGGCCCAGTCCTTGCTCCTGTATCACCCAGTCCTTGGGAGGGGCCTCCCCAGGGGAGTAGTGTAGTCTGCCAGGGAGAGGTACAGCTGGTGCTGCCAGCAGGGGCGCTCCTGGGGGCTGAGGACTGGGTGCCTGGGGTGAGGGAGCTGGGGGCAGCCACGGTGCCTACCACCTGCTCAGTGATGGGGCGCCGACCAGCCCTGCCCGGTGCCACCACCTGCTCGGTGAGGGGGCGCCGGCCAGCCCTGCCCGCTGCCACCACCTGCTCAGTGATGGGGCGCCAGTCAGCCCTGCCCGGTGCCTACCACCTGCTCGGTGACGGGGCGCCGGTCAGCCCTGCCCGGTGCCTACCACCTGCTCGGTGAGGGGGCGCTGGCCAGTCCTGCCCGGTGCCACCACCTGCTCGGTGACGGGGTGCCGGTCAGCCCTGCCCGGTGCCACCACCTGCTCGGTGACGGGGCGCCGGTCAGCCCTGCCCGGTGCCACCACCTGCTCGGTGACGGGGCGCCGGTCAGCCCTGCCCGGTGCCTACCACCTGCTCGGTGACGGGGCGCCGGTCAGCTCTGCCCCTGCATCTGCTTCCCTTCTTCTTTGACAGCGAAAGGTTGTTGCTGAACCACGGAAGATGCCGGGATTCTTGGCCTCCAGAGGAGAAACGTTCAATCTGGGGCCAGAGACGAGGCTTGATCGCTCAGAGCTTTTGTGTAATAAAGCTTTATTAAAGGATAAAGGACATAAGCATCAGAAGGGGGCAGAAAGAGTACCCTCCTGCTAGTGTTAGCAGTGGCGTTACATACTCTCCAGTGAATCGAAAGAGTGTCTGGAGGTTGTAAAGACCTCACCAGACCTACTCTCATAATTTACATTTTAAGATAATAGAATTAGCCAGAAGGTTTAATCCAGAGACTGTCTTCAGGCAAGATACATTATTGTTATATAATCCTAAGGAATGTAGAGTGAAAAAAAGTTTGTCCTTTCTTCCTCCTTGAGAATTCCAGACTCCTCTCTCCTTGGGGACCCCTAGACTTATCAACCTGCCTAGGAAATGACTCCCAATAGCACGAGTTTCACTCTGATTCAGTTCTGTCAGTTCAGTCGCTCAGTCGTGTCCGACTCTTTGCGACCCCATGAATCGCAGCACGCCAGGCCTCCCTGTTCATCAGTCAAACCCCAGGGGAGCCTGGAGTCAGAACGATCCGTGGGAATCATGCAGAAGGCCCAGTCCTTGCTCCTGTATCACCTTGGGAGGGGCCTCCCCAGGGGAGTAGTGTAGTCTGCCGGGGAGAGGTACAGCTGGTGCTGCCAGCAGGGGCACTCCTGGGGGCTGAGGACTGGGTGCCTGGGGTGAGGGAGCTGGGGGCAGCCACGGTGCCACCACCTGCTCGGTGACGGGGCGCCGGCCAGCCCTGCCTGGTGCCTACCACCTGCTCGGTGAGGGGGCGCCGGTCAGCCCTGCCCGGTGCCACCACCTGCTCGGTGATGGGGCACTGGTCAGCCTGCCTGGTGCCACCACTTGCTCGGTGATGGGGTGCCGGTCAGCCCTGCCTGCTGCCACCACCTGCTTGGTGATGGGGCGCTGGTCAGCCCTGCCCCCTGCATCTGCTTACATTCTTCTTTGACAGCGAAAGGTTGTTGCTGAACCACGAAAAGATGCCGGGATTCTTGGCCTCCGGAGGAGAAACATTCAATCTGGGGCCAGAGACGAGGCTTGATCGCTCAGAGCTTTTGTGTAATAAAGTTTTATTAAAGGATAAAGGACATAAGCATCAGAAGGGGGCAGAAATAGTACCCTCCTGCTAGTGTTAGCAGTGGCGTTATATACTCTCCAGTGAATCGAAAGAGTGTCTGGAAGTTATAAAGACCTCACCAGACCTACTCTCATAATTTACATTGTAAGATAACAGGATTAGCCAGAAGGTTTAATCCAGAGACTGTCTTCAGGCAGGATACATTATTGTTATATAATCCTAAGGAATGTAGAGTGAAAACAAGTTTGTCCTTTCTTCCTCCTTGAGAATTCCAGACTCCTCTCTCCTTGGGGACCCCTAGACTTAGTAACCTGCCTAGGAAATGACTCTCAACGGCACCAAGTTTCACTTTGATTCAGTTCAGTCAGTTCAGTCACTCAGTCGTGTCCGACTCTTTGCGACCCCATGAATCGCAGCACGCCAGGCCTCCCTGTTCATTACCATCTCCCGGAGTTCACTCAGACTCACGTCCATCGAGTTCGTGATGCCATCCAGCCATCTCATCCTCTGTCGTCACTTTAAGCCAACTTTTTCGCTCTCCTCTTTCACTTTCATCAAGAGGCTTTTTAGCTCCTCTTCACTTTCTGCCATAAGGGTGGTGTCATCTGCATATCTGAGGTTATTGGTGTTTCTCCCGGCAATCTTGATTCCAGCTTGTGTTTCTTCCAGTCCAGCATTTCTCATGATGTACTCTGCATAGAAGTGAAATAAGCAGGGTGACAATATACAGCCTTGACGGACTCCTTTTCCTATTTGGAACCAGTCTGTTGTTCCAAATATATTGTCACTCTGATTAGCAGTCCCTTTATCCTCTGGGGACCCATAATCCCTATGATGTGCCTTTTGAGTTGGTGTCTAAGGACTCTGTATGCTGCTGCTGCTAAGTCACTTCAGTTGTGTCCGACTCTGTGTGACCCCATAGACGGCAGCACACCAGGCTCCACCGACCCTGGGATTCTCCAGGCAAGAACACTGGAGTGGGTTGCCATTTCCTTCTCCAAGGACTCTGTATAGTTACCGTTTATTATTGGTCAACCTTTTCCCTGGTGGCTCAGATGGTAAAGTGTCTGACTACTATGCAGGAGACCCGGGTTCAAAACCTGGGTTTGGAAGATCTCCTGGAGAAGGAAATGGCAACCCACTCCAGTATTCCTGCCTGGAGAATTCCATGGATGGAGAAGCCTGATAGGCTACAGTCCATGGGTCACAAAGAGTTGGACACGACTGAGCGACTTCACTTTCTTTTCTTTCTTTCTTGGGTTGGGGGAGAGAGAACAGGGCAACTGATTATTTGTCTCTCAATCTCCAGTGAACAAAGACTTAAAGTAGAGATGATATCTTTCCTTTTTAAATTTAAAGACTGCTTCTGATCATTTGTCAGTATGAAGTCTACTTAGAGTTCTGAGATGAAAAGAATTTAAAGCTGTGTCTGTGCGTGGCCTGGAAGAGGCTCTGGTCAGTTGGAGGTGGTTGCCATGTGAGAGTAGACACTTGGCAGGGTGCGAGGTGCGGGAGGTGCCCTAAGGCACCGTGTTTTCCATCCCATGTGTAGAGCCTGGTCTTTCTTTCCAGTGGTGGATGTTAGCATGCTTTTGACTCTCAGTCTTCCTGGGTGAATTTCTCTGCCCATGCTTACATCAGATTTTCCCCTTTAAGTGTAATTAAGCCATATTACTAGGCTTTCCTGGTAGTCAGATGGTAAAGAATATGCTTGCAATGCGGGAGACCCAGGTTGGATCCCTGGGTCAGGAAGATCCCCTGGAGAAGTGAATGGCAACCCACTTGAGTATTCTTGCCTGGAGAATCCTATGGACAGAGGAGCCTGGTGGGCTACATCCATGGAGTTGTAAAGAGTTGGACATGACTGAGCGACTTTCACTTTGGTGGGGTCAAGACTGCATAGGTGTGTCCGTAAACATTTGGGGGCCTAAGAGGGAGGCAGGCCTGGAGCTCTTGTGGGCTACAGTCCATGGGGTCACAAAGAGTCAGACATGACTGAGCAGTTAACATTTTCACTTCAACTTTCTTTCAAGCCATATTACTAGAATTATTTCTGAAGTCACCTTGATCACCCCATCTGCAACTTCATCTCCAAGAAACCTTCCATCAAATAACTGAAGAGTTTGTTAGGAGAGTTGGGTCACTTTATGAACATTTGTTTATTGGCTTCCCATTAAATCTGAACTCAAGTTTTGTGAACGCATCACACTAAGGATTATTTGTTTGTCTACGGATTGTTTGGCATCTTACCTGAGAAGCACTGTTTTTTGCCATCCTTGTCTGCCTTAGATTGTGTAAGCTCTCAGAAGACAAATGCATGTCTTTTTAGATTGCATTGTACAGTGTTATGCACAAATGAGCAATTAATTTTCAAAACACTGACAGTGGGAGAAAGCACTAGGGAACTGATAATATCTTACATGATTAAAATCAGGTTTTTAATGTATTGGTTATCCCCATTATTTTTTGCTAATAGAAACTGTCAGAAAAAAATGAGATAATGTTCAAAGAATATTGAGTTTCTTTGAACTAAATCATTGGGTAAGTCAAAACTATCATCAAAAAAATCAGGTATTTCTGTGTACATTCATGAGCTGTTATTGTTGGATGCATCTACCAGGCTCTTTAAATCGTCCTTATGAGTTTGAGAGACTGAAGAATAACCATGCTGGCAATGGGAGAGTGAAGGACCTATACTTAATCTGAGTCAGGGGTTGGCAAACTCTTTCTGTAAAAGGCCATACAGTAAAATGTCTTCAATGCTATGAGCCATATAGTCTCTGTCACAACTGTCACAGCTACTCAACTCAGCTGTTGTAGCAAGGAAGAAGCCATAGATACTATGAAAGTAAATAATCATGGTGGTGTTTCAATAAACCTCTACTTATAAAAACAAAAGTGAGTCAGATTTGGCCTGTGGCCTGTGTTTTGCTAACATGGATCTAAGAGAGAAAACTAAATTCCAGTGATGCACTACTCATGAACTGAATCAGGAATATGTTACTAGATTCAACCCATGGCAAGAGAGACACAATTTCAAAGTCAAGAATGTGAAAATAGTGGGGGTTTTTTTGGATTGAAATATAGTCAAAGCTATGGTTTTTCCTGTAGTCGTGTACGGATGTGTGAGCTGAGTGCCAAAAAACTGATGCCTTCAAAATGTGCTGGGGAAGACTCTCGAGGTCGCTTGGACAGCAAGATCAAACCAGTCAATCCTTTAGGAAATCAACCGTAAATATTCATTGGAAGAACTGATGCTGAAGCTGAAGGTCCAATACTTTGACCACCTGATGAGAAGAACCAACTCATTGGAAAAGACTCTGATGCTGGGAAAGATTGAAGGCAGGAGGAGGAGGAGACAACAGAGGATTTGATGGTTGGATGGCATCAGCGACTCAACAGACATGAGTTTGAGCAAACTCTGAGAGGTGGTGAAACAGGGAAGCCTGGCGTGCTGCAGTCCACGGGGTGACAAAGAGTCGGACACGACTGAGTGACTGAACAATAGTTGATTTATAATGTTGTGTTAATTTCTACTGTATAGCAGAGTGATTCAGTAATATATATGCTGTGCTGTGCTTAGTTGCCCAGTCGTGTCTTACTCTTTCCGACCCCATGGACTGTAGCCTGCCAGGCTCCTCTGTCCCTGGGGATTCTCCAGGCAAGAATACGGGAGTGGATTGCCATGCCCTCCTCCAGGGGATCTTCCCAACCCAGGGATTGAACCCAGGTCTCTCACATTGCAGGCAGATTCTTTACTGTCTGAGCCACTCTCTGTCTATATTTAGATGGATACAAATGAACCTACCTATGAAATAGAAATAGAATATGAACACAGAGATCAGATTTCTGGCTGCTAAATTGGGGCTGAGGGGAGGGGTAGATTAGGAGTTTGGGATTACCTGATGCAAACTAGTATATATAGGATGGATAAACAACAAGATCCTACTGTATATAACACAGGCAACTATATTCAGTATCCCGTAATAAACCATAATGGAAAAGAATATAAAAAATATAATAAACTCTTAATCCATCCCTCCCTAGATCCCCAACTTGGCAGCCACAAATCTGATCTTTGTGTTCATGAATCCATTTCTATTTCATAGGTAGGTTCATTTGTATCAATTTTTAGATTCCACATATAAGTTAGATCATATGATGTCTGTCTTTCATTTAGTGTGGTCATCTCCAGGCCCATCCATGTTTCTGCAAATGACATTATTTCATTCTTTTTCATAGCTGTGTAGTATTACATTATGTATATGTACCACAACTATTTAACGGATGTGGAAATGGTTTTAATGATTTACATTCATACCATTTTTTTCCTTATTTAATTACTCCTGAGTGTGGTGCACAGGAGTGTTCAATGAACGGAGGGTTCCTAATTTGGAGGGTTTAAGATACTTTGATTTTTTTAAAAAATTAATTTAGTTATTTTAATTGGAGGCTAATTATTTTACAGTGTTGTAGTGCTTTCTGCCATACATTGACATGAATGAGCCATAGGTGTATATTTGTCCCCCATCCTGAACCCCCCTCCAACCTCCCTCCCCATTCCATCCCTCAGGGTCATCCCAGTACACTGGCCCTGAGCACCCTGTCTTATGCATCGAACCTGGACTGGCAATCTATTTCACATATGGTAATATTCATGTTTCAAAGCTATTCTCTCAAGTCATCCCACCCTCGCCTTCTCCCACAGGGTTAAACAGTCTGTTCTTTGTATCTGTGTCTCTTTTGCTGTCTCAGGTATAGGGTCATCATTCCCATCTGTCTAAATTCCATATATATGCATTAATATACTGTACTGGTGTTTTTCTTTCTGACTTCACTTCACTCTGTATAATAGGCTCCAGTTTCATCTACCTCATTAGAATTTATTCAAATGCATTCCTTTTAATGGCTGAGTAATATTCCATTGTGTATATGTACCACAGCTTTCTTATCCATTCGTATGCTGATGGACATCTAGGTTGCTTCCATGTCCTGGCTATTATAAACAGTGCTGTGATGAACATTGGGGTACACGTGTCTCTTTCAGTTCTGGTTTCCTTAGTGTGTATGCCCAGCAGTGGGATTGCTGGGTCGTATGGCAGTGCTATTTACAGTTTTTTAAGGAATCTCCACACTGTTCTCCATAGTGGTTGTACTAGTTTGCATTCCCACCAACAGTGTAAGGGTTTGGTTCCCTTTTCTCCACACCCTCTCCAGCATTTATTGTTTATAGATTTTTGGATCACAGCCATTCTGACTGGTGTGAGATGGTACCCCATTGTGGTTTTGATTTGAATTTCTCTGATAATGAGTGATTGATGTTGAGTATCTTTTCATGTGCTTGTTAGCCATCTGTATGTCTTCTTTGGAGAAATGTCTGTTTAGTTCTTTGGCCAATTTTTTGATTGAGTCGTTTATTTTTTCTGGAATTGAGCTGCATGAGCTGCTTGTATATTTTAGAGATTAATTCTTTGTCAGTTGCTTCATTTGATATTTAGAGAAGGCAATGGCAGCACACTCCAGTACTCTTGCCTGGAAAGTCTGATGGATGGAGGAGCCTGGTGGACTGCAGTCCATGGGGTCGCGAAGAGTCGGACACGACTGAGTGACTTCATTTTCATTTGCTATTATTTTCTCCCATTCTGAAGGCTGTCTTTTCATCTTGCTTATAGTTTCCTTCGTTGTGCAAAGGTTTTAAGTTTAATTAGGTCCCATTTGTTTATTTTTGCTTTTATTTACATTACTCTGGGAGATGGGTCATAGAGGATCCTGCTGTGATTTATGTCAGAGAGTGTTTTGCCTATGTTCTCCTCTAGGAGTTTTAAGTTTCTGGTCTTACATTTAGATCTTTAATCCATTTAGAATTTATTTTTGTGTATGGTGTTAGAAAGTGTTCTAGTTTCATTCTTTTACAAGTGGTTGACCAGTTTTCCCAGCAAGGGAATCAAGATTGCCAGGAGAAATATCAATAACCTCAGATACGCAGATGACACCACCCTTATGGCAGAACGTGAAGAGAAACTAAAGAGCCTCTTGAAAGAGGAGAGTGAAAAAGTTGGCTTAAAGCTCAACATTCAGAAAACGAAGATCATGGCATCTGGTCCCATCACTTCATGGGAAATACATGGAGAAAGAGTGTAAACAGTGTCAGACTTTATTATTTTGGGGTCCAAAATCATTGCAAATGTTGATTGCAGCCATGAAATTAAAAGACGCTTACTCCTTGGAAGGAAAGTTATGACCGACCTAGATAGCATATTGAAGAGCAGAGACATTACTTTGCCAACAAAGATCCGTCTAGTCAAGGCTATGGTTTTTCCAGTAGTCATGTATAGATGTGAGAGTTGGACTGTGAAGAAAGCTGAGCACCGAAGAATTGATGCTTTTGAACTGTGGTGTTGGAGAAGACTCTTGAGAGTCCCTTGGACTGCAAGGAGATCCAACCAGTCCATTCTAAAGGAAATCAGTCCTGGGTGTTCATTGGAAGGACTGATGCTAAAGATGAAACTCCAAAACTTTGGCCACCTCATGAGAAGAGTTGACTTATTGGAAAAGACTCTGATGCTGGGAGGGATTGGGGACAGGAGGAGAAGGGACGACAGAGGATGAGATGGCTGGATGGCATCACTAAATCGGTGGACGTGAGTTTGGGTGAACTCCGAGAGTTGGTGATGGACAGGGAGGCCTGGCATGCTGCAATTCGTGGGGTCGCAAAGAGTCTGACACGACTGAGTGACTGAACTGAACTGAACTGAACTGAGGTCAATTATATTTCAATTAAAAAAAAGAATTTCCTTTCTTTTTAAAGCTGAATAATATTCCATTGTATGTACACATACCACATTTTGCTTATGCATTCACTGGTTGATAAATACCTTGGGTGTATCTAACCTTTAGCTATTGTGAATAATGCAGCTATGAACAAGGGTGATAAAGATCTCTTACAGACCCTGCTTTCACTTCTTTAGGGTATATACACAGAAGTGGAATTGATGGATCATATAGTAATTCTATTTTTAATTTTTTGAGGAACCACTGAGAGTTTTTCACAGTGGCTATCCCTTGGACTGCAAGGAGATCCAACCAGTTCATTCTGAAGGAGATCAACCCTGGGATTTCTTTGGAAGGAATGATGCTCAAGCTGAAACTCCAGTACTTTGGCCACCTCATGCGAAGAGTTGACTCATTGGAAAAGACTCTGATGCTGGGAGGGATTGGGGGCAGGAGGAGAACGGGACGACCGAGGATGAGATGGCTGGATGGCATCACTGACTCGATGGACGTGAGTCTGGGTGAACTCCGAGAGACGGTGATGGACAGGGAGGCCTGGCGTGCTGCAATTCATGGGGTCGCAAAGAGTCGGACACGACTGAGCAACTGAACTGAACTGAACTGAACTGATGCTATTTAACATCATTCCCACTAACAGTACACAAGGGTTTCCCGATTCTACATCCTTGACAATATTTATTATTTTTTGCTCTTTTTATAGCAGTCATCCTAGTGGGTATGAGGTAGTACCTCACTGTTGTTTTCATTTGCATTTCCCTGTGGTTTTTCCTGTGGTCATGTATGGATGTGAGAGTTGGACTGTGAAGAAGGCTGAGCACTGAAGAATTGATGCTTTTGAACTGTGGTGTTGGGGAAGACTCTTGAGAGTCCCTTGGACTGCAAGGAGATCCAACCAGTCCATTCTGAAGGAGATCAGCCCTGGGATTTCTTTGAAAGGAATAATGCTAAAGCTGAAACTCCAATACTTTGGCCACCTCATGCGAAGAGTTGACTTATTGGAAAAGACTCTGATGCTGGGAGGAATTGGGGGCAGGAGGAGAAGGGGATAGGGGATGACAGAGGATGAGATGGCTGGATGGCATCACTGACTAGATGGATGTGAGTCTGAGTGAACTCCGGGAGTTGGTGATAGACAGGGAGGCCTGGAGTGCTGCGAATCATGGGGTCGCAAAGAGTCGGACATGACTGAGCAACTGAACTGAACTGAACTGAATAGTTAGTAATGTTAAGCATCTTCTAATGTGCTTATTGGCCATTGTGTCCTTTTTGGAATTATATATATGTATATACACACACACACATACATACATAGTATTATAATCCTCATAATAATCTGCTCTCTCATGGATACTACTGATTACCTTTATAGACTGAATCTTTATGTCTCCCTGCAAAAAAATTCATTTGTTCAAAGTTAATCAATGTGATGGTATTGAGAGAAAGGTCTTTGGGGAGGTGATTAGGTCATGAGAGTGGAGTCCTCATAAATGGCATTAGTGCCTCTGTAAAATGGGCCACAGAGAGTTCCCCCATCCCTTTCACCATGTGAGGTTAGACTGAGCAACTGAACTGAACTGAACTGAATAGTTAGTAATGTTAAGCATCTTCTAATGTGCTTATTGGCCATTGTGTCCTTTTTGGAATTATATATATGTATATACACACACACACATACATACATAGTATTATAATCCTCATAATAATCTGCTCTCTCATGGATACTACTGATTACCTTTATAGACTGAATATTTATGTCCCCCTGCAAAAAAATTCATTTGTTCAAAGTTAATCAATGTGATGGTATTGAGAGAAAGGTCTTTGGGGAGGTGATTAGGTCATGAGAGTGGAGTCCTCATAAATGGCATTAGTGCCTCTGTAAAATGGGCCACAGAGAGTTCCCCCATCCCTTTCACCATGTGAGGTTACAGCAAAAGAAGACTACCACCTATGAACCAGGAAGCCTGCCCTCATCAGACACCAAAGCTGTCATTGCCTTTTTCAGACTTCTCAGCCTTCCGATTTGAGAAATAAATTTCCATTGATCACTAATCTAGAGCCAGACATCTTGGAATGTGAAGTCAAGTGGGCCTTAGAAAGCATCACTACGAACAAGGTGATGGACAGGGAGGCCTGGCGTGCTGCGATTCATGGGGTCGCAAAGAGTCAGACATGACTGAGCGACTGAACTGACCAGTTTTCTCAGCACCACTTATTAAAGAGATTGTCTTTTTTCCATTGTATATTCTTGCCTCCTTTGTCAAAGATAAGGTGTCCACAGGTGCGTAGATTTATCTCTGGGTTTTCTGTTTTGTTCCATTGATCCATATTTCTGTCTTTGAAGGCACTTTGATTTTTAAGATCCTGGCCATTAAGTGTTCTCAGGATGGGCTCTTCACTTGCTAACTCACAGATTGGAAAATCCACTGAATGTCTCAGCACCTGTCTTCATATCTCTTTCCTATATGAACTAGACTGTTGCTTTTTCCCTACTGATTTACCTGGAATGTTGTAATGGAATATTAATTTGCTTGTTCTACTTTTTCTCTCAAGCTGAGCATGGAAATTGGTTGATGTTTTGTCCTGGGCAAGTATGTGTGTGTGTGTGTGTGTGAGAGAGAGAGAGAGAGAGAGATACAGAGAGAGAGAATATCCAAACACTGTTGGATAATTAAATGATTCTTAAGGTTTGCTTCACATCTGACCAGCTGCACTCTTAAAAATCCTACTGGTCTCAGCAGCATCCCAGATTAACCAAACGTGAATCTTTTGGAGGTGAGATCCAGGCATTCATATTTTCTTTAAACTACCCAGGTCGGTTGTTTTCTATTGTTGCTAAAACAGATTACCCAAATTTATTGGCTTAAAATAAAAAAAAA
This sequence comes from Cephalophus harveyi, assembly GCA_006410635.1. Taxonomy (NCBI): domain Eukaryota; kingdom Metazoa; phylum Chordata; class Mammalia; order Artiodactyla; family Bovidae; genus Cephalophus; species Cephalophus harveyi. The sequence continues at coordinate 184,082 of SJYT01082756.1, forward strand.
ATTAATCTTATACTTTTCTTGGTTAAAAGTCTGCCACAGGTGTCACTGGGCTGAAATCAAGAGGTCAGTGAGAAGGGCTGTGTTCCTTTCTGGAGTCTCTGGTGAAAAAGGTGCCTTCCTGCCTTTTCCAGCCCCTGGAACCACCCACACTCCCTGGGTTATGGCCCCCTCCTTTATCTTCTAAGCAGCATCTGTGAGCCCTGTCCTCCTTACTATATTGCTGCAACCTCCTTCTGTGGCTCGTCTCTCTCTGGCTCTCCAATGCTGCTTCCCTTTTAAGGACCCCTGTGATTACACTGGGTGCATCCAGATATTTCAAGATTAATTCCCTATTTTAGTTAGTTCAGTTCAGTTCAGTCACTCAGTTGCATCCGACTCTTTGCGACCCCATGAATCGCAGCACGCCAGGCCTCCCTGTCCATCACCAATTCCCGGAGTTCACTCAGACTCATGTCCATCGAGTCGGTGATGCCTTCCAGCCATCTCATCCTCTGTCGTCCCCTTCTCCTCCTGCCCCCAATCCCTCCCAGCATCAGAGTCTTTTCCAATGAGTCAGCTCTTCGCATGAGGTGGCCAAAGTACTGGAATTTCAGCTTTAGCATCATTCCTTCCAAAGAACACCCAGGACTGAATCTCCTTTAGAAGGGACTGGTTGGATCTCCTTGCAGTCCAAGGGACTCTCAAGAGTCTTCTCCAACACCACAGTTCAAAAGCATCAATTCTTCAGTGCTCAGCTTTCTTCACAGTCCAACTCTCACATCCATACACATTACTTTACTAGCGTGTGAGATGAGTGCAATTGTGCGGTAGTTTGAGCATTCTTTGGCATTCCCTATTTTAAGGTCAGCTGATTAGCAAACTTAAATCCATCTCTACCTTGATTCTTCTGTGTACTGTAACCTTATTGATAGGTTTTGGGAATTGTGATGTGAATGGCTTTGACCCAGTTCTTAAATGGACCAGAATGTAAACACTTGCTGGCTGGAACAGATCAAGCCCTCATGACTCACTGATTCACTCATTCATTCCTTGTTTGATGAGTTTATACTATGTGTTAGGTGTAAATGCTTGGGGTGCAATGGGAAACAGGATATTGAAGATCTAATGAGAGGAAGAAGATATTTAAATCAAGAAAATGGATAAGAAAGCTGTGGTACATATACACAATGGAGTATTACTCAGCCATTAAAAAGAATTCATTTGAATCAGTTCTAATGAGATGGATGAAACTGGAACCTATTATACAGAGTGAAGTAAGCCAGAAAGAAAAACACCAATACAGTATACTGACACATATATATGGAATTTAGAAAGATGGCAATGATGACCCTGTATGCGAGACAGCAAAAGAGACACAGATGTATAGAACGGACTTTTGGACTCTGTGGGAGAGGGAGAGGGTGGGATGATTTGGGAGAATGGCATTGAAACATGTATACTATCATGTAGGAATGAAGCACCAGCCTATGTTCGATACAGGATACAGGATGCTTTGGGCTGGTGCACGGGGATGATCTAGAGAGAGGATATGGGGTGGGATGTGGGAGGGGGATTCAGGATTGGGGGCTCGTATACACCCGTGGCGGATTCATGTCAGTGTATGGCAAAACCAATACGGTATTGTAAAGTAAAATAAAGTAAAAATAAAAGTGAAAAAAAAAAAAAAAAAGAAAATGCAAGTGTGTTGGCTCTTCATAGGAAGGATCCTTTCCCAAATGTTAAGGCCAGATAAAGATTCCTGGATGAAGCAATGTTGGAATTAAGTAGGTATAGAATGCTCCCTGGTTCAAAATTGGGAAAGGAGTGCGAAAAAGCTGTATTTTGTCATCCTGTTTATTTAACTTATATGCAGAGTACATCATGTAAAATGCTGGGCTGAATGAATCACAGGCTGGAAGCAAGATTGCTGGGAAAAATTCCAATAATCTCAGATATGTGGATGATACCACTCTAATTTCAGAATGTGAAGAGGACCTAAAGAGCCTGTTGATGAAAATGAAAGAAGTGAAAAAGCTGGCTTAAAGCTCAACATTCAAAAGACTAAGATTATGGCATCCAGTCCTATCACCGCATGGCAAACAGAAGGGGAAAATGTAGAAGCAGTGACAGATTTTATTTCCTTGGGCTCTAAAATCACTGCAGATGGTGACTGCAGCCATGAAATTAAAAGACGCTTGCTCCTTGGAAGGAAAGCTGGGACAAAACTAGATAGCATGTTAAAAAGCAAAGACATCACTTTGCTGACAAAAGTCTGTATAGTCAAAGCTAAGGTTTTTTCATAGTCATGTATGGATGTAAGAGCTGGACCATAAAGAAGACTAGTGCCCAAGAATTGATGCTTTTGAACTGTGGTTCTGGAGAAGACTCTTGAGAGTCCCTTGGACTGCAAGGAGATCAAACCAGTCAATCCTAAAGGAAATCAGTCCTAAATATTCATTGGAAGGACAGGTGTTGAAGCTGAAACTCCAATACTTTGGCCACCAGATGCAAAGAGCTGGCTCATTGGAAAAGACCCTGATGCTGGGAAAGATTGAGGGCAGGTGGAGAAGAGGGCAGCAGAGGATGACATAGATAGCATCACTGACTCAATAGACATGAATTTGAGGAGAGTCTGGGAGACAGTGAAAGACAGAGAAGCCTGGCATGCTGTAGTCCATTGGTCCACAAAGAGTCAGACATGACTTAGTGACTCAGCAACAGCAACAATGACCACTTTTCCCATTGTTCAGAAGGTGTGCTCTCTACACTATTCATGTTAATGAGGTTTTACTGCTCTTAGAAAGGACACTGATTCATGAAGGATTCCAGAAGACTGTGGACTCTTTTATTTCATATTCATCAACTTATCGATTATTGTCTCGGTACTGAGGTAATGAGAGTTGACGACATTGCTGTTTAATCACCTACTAGGGACCAAGTACAACCCAAATGTAAGCACCTCAAATGGATCTTAGTTTGCTTATTACCAGGAAACTTGCATCATTTCTCTGTTTCAGTCTGAGTTGAAACCACGTTGTTATTGATGGACTATGTAGCAATTGCGGTGTGATAGAAGCCAGCAAACACACATGGAGTAAACGGTCTTGCTAGGGTCTTCAAATAGCGATCAATGTCTATTTTGTTTGCTCAGCCCTCCCTCTGGCCTGTGGCTGGGCCTCCATCATGAGCAAGCTGGGATGATTAATGATCTTTTGGAGGTATTAATGCCTCACATTTTGGTGCTCTAATTATAGAAGCAGATTGGAGCCAAGCTCTAGAGTGAGTTTGAGATTGAAGGATATTTACAAAGCAGGCAATTGGTCCAACACTTCCACTTCTTTCCATTTCACCATAAATCAGTCATGAATGAATTTTCTACTGTTATTTTTCATAGGTTTTAAACTTGGCTAATGAGCATCCCTGTCTTCGCGAAGCTGTGATTTTCCTGGCTCTTGCTGGAAAGAAGATGAAGATTTATGAAGGGGCTTGGTGGGAAATAGATTGCATTTCTTCTTCCCCTCTGCTTGTTTTTCCCTCCTCTCCTGTCCTCCAGCCCTGATAAGTCTCAGCTTTCATGGCTGGCACAGAGTACGGGGGCAACAGGAAAGCGCCAATGTGTCTTGACCTAGTTTGCAGTGACTGTATGATGACAAATAAGCAGCTGAGACTGGATGAAGTAGTGCTGGATTCCGTGCTGAGGAGCGTGTACGGAGGAGCAGAGAGTGCATTTGCTTGGGTGGCCCTGATTCTTATTTGCCGAATATGTTGACATCAGATCTTTAGAAAAATGTGGGGCAGTCCAAGGTATTGTTCCCACTGAAGGAGCTACCTTGAGGACTGGGAGCAAAGGTCTTAGGAACCTGGATAAACGGAGGAGCTTCCTTTGGACGCCCTCCCCAGGGTGGCGGCCACGCCTCTACAGGCCACGCCCGACACCTGTGCCTGTTAGAAACCTGGCTTGCAAGTCTTGGAAAATCACAAGAGTTTTTTGCATTTATAATCTTAGGAACCTGGATAAAGGGAGGAGCTTCCTTTGGACGCCCTCCCCAGGGTGGCGGCCACGCCTCTACAGGCCACGCCCGACACCTGTGCCTGTTAGAAACCTGGCTTGCAAGTCTTGGAAAATCACAAGAGTTTTTTGCATTTATATAATTTTTGTTTTTTAAGAATTTCACTATCTGGGAAACAGAAAAGCAGCAAAGAGTTTGTTAAATAGCTACTTGACAGAAACTCAAATGGAATAGATGCTCACCTTTACCTTTACACCAGAGCAAATAGAAAGATCCACCCACCAGGGCTTTTGAGATGCTCAGTTTTTCTGTCGCTGCAAGGTTGTTTGAAGTGCTAGGTATCAGAGCAGTATATTACATTGATAATCTATTTAAACCAAGAGAGTCATTTATGAACAGATTTGTATTCCAGTTCTATAAATGTTCCAAAAGAATGTTCTCTTCCTTCAATCCTCCCTGCTTGTCTACTTGTCTGCCTTTCTTCCTAAAATATCGAACCGCTCAGCTGGTCCTGGGAGGCAGAAAAGGAAGGTGATTTTGAGAATAGATGATTCAGTTCTTATCCTCAAAGACCTTACACTCTAAGTTTACATTGTTGTTCAGACAGCAAAGTTTACTCTAAGGAAAAAAAGGTTTATTGAGGGTGTTAGGTAGCTGACAAGGTCTTAGGAAAGCCCTGGGAACCCCATTCGGATGCCCCATAGCCAAGTGTGAGAGCTGGAAGGGGTGGGCACCCATCCATAGCCTTGCTCATGACATCAGCCAAGACCTCTGCCGTCATTGCCACAGGAGAGAACCCCAACGCCAAACTGGGAATGCCCATCTCCTCAAGAGCGTCAGTGGCCTTGTGCTGCTTTCTTCATTCCAAAGGTCTGCAGAGTGCATCTTCTTGGCGAAGTCTATGCCACAGTGGCCATCTAGCCTGTAAAGTCTTCTGGGAAATGTAGTTTTTGGTTTTACGGTTTCTGCCAGGTAGAAAGTTAGACTAGAAAGGCTGACATGTATGTGGAGAAAATGAAACCAAGGTGCCGGAAGTCCCCTACACATGAGCGAGTTCTGTTCTGAGAGCACATGCTTAAGTCCAATTTGTTCGTAAGTCCAACAAAGTTAGCTTTGGTATCAAGCTAGCACGATTGGCTGTAGGGTACTGTACTGTGATAAGTTTGTAACACTTTTTGCAAAAAAATGCACACAAAAAAACCAAACACAAAAAGTAAACACTTTAATCTTACAGTACAGTGAGTACTGAAAAGTACAGTAGTACCAGCTACCTCACCATTGCATTTACGCTTGCTTCCAGGCATCCTGGGCTAGAAATACAGACCCTGTCCTACTGTTCTCTGTACAGCAAAGTGCACAGAAGCACTGCCACTTAGAGAGGATGCACATATGTGACAGTGTACGCCAGACATGTGAGCTCGCTTACATGACTGGACAGGCGAGCACATGTTCTCATCTTTGAAAGTTCACAACTTGAAGGTTCAAATGTAGAAGACATAATGTCTCCCATAGGTGAAGGCGTCTGTCTAGGAAGGAGGAGGGGCATTTAGGGAACATTGGCTTAGGGTTGTACTTACAGAGGCTTGAAGTGGTTCATGGTTATATTAGTCAGTATAGGAGAGGGATATGATGCGAAAACAGCTTCAGAATCTCAGTGCTTCTCTCTCTCTCTCTCACGCACGCACGCAAAGTCTGCTCCATAAATGGGACTGGGTATTGATTTGTGAGGCCTGGTGCAAAATGAAAACATCGGCCCCTTTCTAACAATTATTCAGAATTTCAGAACATTAATAGGAGGACATTAAGCCCAGCACACAGTGTGAGGTTTTCTGTGATAGCCTTGGTGTGCCGGTGAAGCTGGCCCTGGGGACAGAGGGGTCCAGGGGTCTCTCCAGGAAGCTTTTTTCTCCTGGGTAACTCAGTGATTCAAGCAGCCTTAGTCTGCGGCTCTGCCATCTCCATAAACTTCCTCTGTATTTGCCAAGACTGGGTGACAAGGCTAGGGGGCCACGCTGGGGCTTTGAGGTGGCATGTCTCCCTTCTGCTCATGTTTTGTTGGTGAGAACTGGTCACCTTGATCGGCTACAGGGAGTCTGGAGGGAGGGCTCCTCGGTGTCCAGGTCAGGGGGCGGACACATCACAGTGAACCGACAGTATCTACCCAGTCGCTCAGAGAGATGGGAAAGGCAAACACAATAAGTGTGCTCTTTGAAAACACGATCGATCTGTATTTTAATTTTAATCAATCTAATGTGTGGCTTAAAAATTCAAGAAGTGTGTTTGCTTTTCGCCAATCCATTCACTTTGAACAAAGCAATCTCAAAAGAAAAACTATTTTGCTAAATGTAAGTGCTACTAGAATAAATAGTAGTAACTAATGAAAATTTGAGGGGGTTTGAGTCAAACGCTTTAGAGCAAGAAAAAATATTTCTGTTTAAATCCACGTCTTGTCTGATAACACGAATTTTTTTTTAAACAAATGTGTATGAGAACTGAGGAAAAACATTCTCTTGAACTTGTTATTTTTTTTTATCAATGAACTGACTCAAATATCTGTGCTCAGACAATGAAACAGCATCACTAAAATTATCCTGAATATTTGTACCTGCTTCTGTGAGCTATTCTTCACCTGCCATGTGCTTAGGTAGACTCATGCATGAAGTCTATGACTGAACTTGGGAAACTGACCTCAAAAGAAGCTGACCCTGTGCTCAAAAGAAGGTGACCCTGTGTGACACTAACATTGTATATCTATTACTCTGATACTTCTTTTTTATGGTTTTGGCACTTTATTTCATCATACTTTCAAAATAAGGCTTAAGTACTGATAATGCCTGTGTTGACATGTCTATAGCATCATTCAAACTTAAGATGTTTAACTTAGTAAACGTAGCATGCTTTTATAATGGGCTGCATTTTTGCTCTATTGTGTATTTGGTTTTTGTTTTTTGTGTTTTTTAAATGTCTTTATTGAATTTGTTGGGCTTCCCTGATGGCTCAGATGGTAAAGAATCTGCCTGCAATGTGAGAGACCTGGGTTTGATCCCTTGGTTGGGAAGATCCCCTGGAGGAGGGCATGGCAACTCACTGCAGTAAACTTGCCTTGGAGAATCCCCATGGACAGAAGAGCCTGGTGGGCTATAGTCCATGGGGTTGCAAAGAGTCTTGAATTTGTTATTTTGCTTCTATTGCTCCTATTTTTATGTTTTGGTTTTTTGTCCATGAGTCATGTGGGGTCTGAGCTCCCTGACCAGGAATCAAAACTGAACCCCCTGCATTGGAAGGTGAGGTCTTAACACTAGACCACCAGGAAAGTCCCTGTTTTTTGAATTAATTTTTAATGGAGAATAGTTGCTTTAAAATGTTGTGTTAGTTTCTACTGTAGAGCAGAGTGAATCAGCTATACGTACACATACATCCCCTCTTTTCCGGATTTCCTCCCCGTTTCGGTCCCCACAGAGCAGAGCAGAGTTCCCTGCGCTGTGCACTAGGCTCTCAGGAGTTAGCTAGTTTATAATAGTATCAGTGATGTATACATGTCAATCTCAGTCTCCCAGTTCTTCCCATACCCCTCTCCCCCACCTGGTGTTCTCTAGTCTATGTCTATTTCTGTTTTGAAAATAAAATCATCTGTACCATGACAGTTCTAATTACGAACTATAAAACTCAAAAAAGCCAAGTTCACGATGAAGTACAGACAATAAAAGAAGCTCCAGTAAGAGGTAAATGAATGCGGTTCATAGTAGACAGGTGAGAATTCCTTCTGACAGCTCTGTCTCTCTCTTTCCAGTGAACTCCTGTTATTGATGTGCACGATTAATTTACACTCTTTTCATTATACTCCTTTAAATCTAGTTTTCCCCCACCACTTTCCTTTGCCATTTCTTCTACTCTGGAACTGGATACTAATACAATGTTTAATTTTTTCTTGTATTATTTTTGTACTTCATTTAGAATGCTTTATTTTATGTTATATAGAAAATAAAGTGTGTTCACCTGGAAGGAAAGTTAGACTTGAGAACAGATCATCAGGTCCCAGTCCAAACACTGTAAACGGCTTTGTAAGTGTCTCTTTTGGCCTTTGCTCGTCTATAAAACGATGATTACGAGAGTTATAATGAGGAATACACTGAGTAGGATGATGAGTGATGGACTGTTCGTCTGTCTGTTTTATACCCTAGAATCTGAACCAGAAACTGTGACCAAGAGATCCAGTCTGGTCTCTCCCCAGTTTCTGTGATCATGTTTTGCTGGCACACAGATTTGGGCTCTCCAGGTGGCGTTAGTGGTAAAGAATCCGCCTGCCAGTGCAGATGATGCAAGAGATGCAGGTTGGATCCCTGGGTGGGGAAAGATCTCCTGGAGCAGGAAATGGCAGCTCACTCCAGTGTTCTTGCCTGGAGAATCCCATGGACAGCGGAGGCTGGTGGGCTGCAGTCCACGGGGTCACAAAGAATCAGACAGGACTGAGCACACACACGGGGCACGCAGATGTGCCGCTGACTTGTGTCTTGCCTTTGTGCTGCAGTGGCTGGATTGAGTGCTCACAGCAGAAGCTGCAGCCTGCGAAGTGTAGAGTGTCTATAATCTACATGGTCTCCAAATGTCTGTTTTGATTTGGGAAAATTTAGTTATATTGCCTGAAAGAGATGTAAGGCTGCCTTTTGAAAATTCTGTCCTGTCTACTGTACCTAGAAAGTCCCCAAGGAGAGCCTAATCCAGCTTTCAGCCTCTAAGAGAGACGTGTAGAGTGGATCATTTCGTATTCTTTGAAATACTACCTACAGAGCCACTGTTGGCGGAGGTCATTATGCAAACTCAGATTCATCTCTCCGTGGTAGTTCACACAAGGCGTTTGTGCACACATACCTTGCGTTAAGACCCGAGTATAATGTATAGGCTTTAGTTGCTTTATGAAATTGCTCAGTCATCTGGTTGTCTTGCACTGGGTTTACCAGGAAATGTGAAATGGAGAACTGAGCAATTTTCTCATCAATTTGATCAATGCAAACTGGATGCCTTTTTTGTTTTTTTAAATGCTCCCCCTGTTGCTGGAATTTATTTATTGCTTTTACTAAACTACTCTGAATTACTCCAGTTTTCCAATCTATCTTACCACTGAAGGCTCAGTCTGTTGGAATTTTGCATGTGGTTTTGTGCAATTGAGGTCTGTTCCTAAAGTGTAAGTGTGTTCAGTGTAGGATTCGTGTTTGTTTATCCATCTGCTTGCTTGGTTCTTTTGACCTACATCCTGAATTGTTCAAATGTCACCTTTAAATCAATCAAGAACCACTGTTGAAACACACAACACACAAAGGAGGGGAGACATCGGAATGAAAGACCCAAAACTGAAGAATTGGGAGAAATCATACTCTATTGACAAAGGGGAGGCTTTAGGAGAAAGAGCCTCTGAGGAGGCAAGCAGATAACAGAAGACCATGAATGGAAACTCTGGGAGAAGCTGTGTAGGATGTGAAATGATGCATAAGTGGTCAGTGCTTCAGAAGGGACCTTTAATGGGAGAAAGAAAAGAAAGAAAAAAAGTGAAGTCCCTTAGTCGGGTCTTACTCTTTGCGACCCCATGGACTGTAGCCTGCCAGGATCCCCTGTCTATGGGATTTCCCAGGCAAGAGTACTGGAGTGGGTTGCCATTTTCTTCTCCAGGGGATCGTCCCAACCCAGGGATCAAACCTGGGTCTCCCGCATTATAGGCAGACACTTTACTGTCTGAGCCACCAGGGAAGTCCTTAATGGGAGAGGAGTGATCATTGAGTTCATGTAGATCCATGAGTGAGAGAGAATGTTTTCAGAAAGGTTAATGGCCAAAGCTCCAATACTTTGGCCACCTGATGTGAACAGCGAACTTACTGGAAAAGATCCTGATGTAGGGAAAGATTGAGGGCAAAAGGAAAAGAGGGCAATAGAGGATGAGACGGTTAGATAGCGTCACTGACTCACTGGATATGAATTTGAGGAAACGCCAAGAGATGGTGGGGAACAGAGGAGCGTGGTGAACTGCGGTCCATGGGGTTGCAAACAGTCGGGCACAACTTAGTGACTGAACAACAACGACAACAACAATGGCCAATGAAGATATATTCAAGAATAACCAGTCTGGGAAAAGAAAACTGGATGTGAATTGCAGCATGGCCCCGATGGAAGAGGAAATCTTGAACTGGTTCCATCTGATCCTACTTTGGTTAGATGTGCAAATTTTCTCATCATGCTCCCACTGTCTCCTCCTATGTTCAAGAATCCTTCAATCTGTAGGGGTTAATGAATGTCCCAATCATTAAACAAGGGGTTATATACGTGGAGTGGGAAGAGGGAGTCAGGAGCAAAGATACAGGACCAAACGGATGTCATCATTGAGGGACATCAGCAGGCCTCCTGTATCCTTGGTGGCATCAAGGAAGAGACGGCCAGGTGCTGGCCTCTCAAAGCCCCAGATTCTGGCCACAGGTGCTGCCTGCTTCAGGGAGGATGTTGGTCTCTGAGTCTCACGCCTTCCTGCCTACACTTCTCCTCTCCTTCCTCTTATGCTCAGTTGTGTCCGTGGTTTGTACCTTTTGGCTTTGTAGCTTTTGAACGTACAGTGAAGTAGTTTTTCAGTCTGTTTTCAGGTTCCCCCAAAGTGACTCATTCTTATTCTAGAAAGAGCCCCAGAAGTTCTGAGGAGGGAATTGCATGTGAAGAATGCCTTAAATTATTGTGACCTGCCAAAAGCAGTCATTAGACTTGATGATGTAGAGTTCATGGATGACTTCTGACCCTGGAGGAAGCCGTGTCTGAGGACCAAGATTCATACAGTGTTCAGCTGCTGCTGCTGCTGCTGCTAAGTCGCTTCAGTCGTGTCCGACTCTGTGCGACCCCATAGATGGCAGCCCAACAGGCTCCCCCGTCCCTGGGATTCTCCAGGCAAGAACACTGGAGTGGGTTGCCATTTCCTTCTCCATTGTGTGAAAGCGAAAAGTGAAACTGAAGTCGCTCAGTCGCGACCGACTCCTAGCGACCCCATGGACTGCAGCCTACCAGGCTCCTCCATCCATGGGATTTTCTAGGCAAGAGTACTGGAGTGGCTTGCTATTGCCTTCTCCGACAGTGTTCAGAGGACTTCCTTATTGGTTTGTTGGTTAGCTGTTTCTAGATGGGAAGTTTTAAGTGGCTACGGAAAGGCAGTGGGACATTGCAGAGTGATGGCAGAAGGCCACACGCTGGCCCATGTCTCAGTCACTCAGCTCAGAAGACATCGTCACAATCAAAGCGGAGAACCCGAAACTAACAGGAAGAAGCGGGTCAGGTCCAAAGGAGCGGGATGGAGAGAGGGTTTTGGCCAGTGGGTAGGAAAAGTTTCTGCAGAGAAGTTTTGCAAGTGAGTGACATCTTTTGAAAGCCTTCCCGCGAGTGACCTTTCTCAGTTGCAAGGGACTTTCCATAATTCGATAAGTGGATGCCTGAGGAAGTAGTAGTTAACTTGTGTCTTGAAGGAAATATAGGTTAGCTTGGTAACTTGGAGGCAATATAAGGTCATTCTAATTAAGAGGATTTTCTGAATGGTGACAGAAGTGGTCTAAGTCTGGTGTGTCCTGAAGACTCTTAGCAAACTGGCATATTCCAGTCAAAGCTTTCCAGGAGCTGGTATGTGTTCAGAAGGTCTCAGAGCAACTTTTGATTTTGTGTCTTGTGCTTTTCTTCAAGTGTAAGTGCATAAGCTGTTTGCCAAGTTAGGTTATCAACTTGAAGGCTTAGCCTCCATCTGTTATCTCAAAGGACAGACCACATTAGTGAAATTACAGCAACTGTACTACAGTTTTAAAAAAATGCTGTAATTCTTTGTCTTCCTTCCCTTACCTCACCATAGGGTTTCTTGACCTAGATCTGTGTGGATTTTGATGTATACATAAATCACTTGAGGATTATTCAAAATGCAATCTTCTACCACTTATATGTGGAATCTAAAAAATGGTACAAATGAACTTACTTACAAAACAGAAACAGACAGAAAAGAACACAAACTTATAGTTAGCAAAGAGGAAAATGGGGAGGAATAAATTAGGAATTTGGGATTACAGATGCACACTTCTGTATATAAAGCAGATAATGAGCTAGGACCTACTGTATAGCACAGGAAACTATATTCAATATCTTGTAATAACCTATAATGGAGAAGAATATAAAAAGAACATAGATATATACCTATATGAAAACTGAAAGAAAGAGTCTCTCGGTTGTGTCTGACTCTTTGCGATCCCATAGACTGTAGCCCGCCAGGCTCCTCTGTCCATGGAATTTCCCAGGCAAGAATACTGGAGTGGGTTGCCATCCCCTTCTCCAGGGGATCTATCCAACCCTGGGATTGAATCTGGGTCTCCTGCATTGCACGCAGATTCTTTACTGTCTGAGCCAGCAGGGAAGCCTAAATACATATACATGTATAACCAAATCACTTTGCTGTACCACCTGAAACTAACATAATGCTGTAAATCAGCTATGCTGCTTCTGCTGCTAAGTCGCTTCAGTCGTGTCCGACTCTGTGCGACCCCATAGACGGTAGCCCACAGGGCTCCCCCGTCCCTGGGATTCTCCAGGCAAGAACACTGGAGTGGGTTGCCATTTCCTTCTCCAGTGCATGAAAGTGAGAAGTGAAAGTGAAGTCGCTCAGTCGTTTCCGACTCTTAGCGACCCCATGGACTGCAGCCCACTAGGCTCCTCCGTCCATGGGATTTTCCAGGCAAGAGTACTGGAGTGGGGTGCCATTGCCTTCTCCAAATCAGCTATAGTTGAGTAAAAAAAGCAAAGTGAAGTTTCTGGTTCAGTAGGTCTAGTGGGGGAAAGGCCCAAGAGTCATGCTAGTGATGCTTGTCTGAGGACCATATTTCGAGTAGAAATTGCTCAGTGAAGGGGAAGGTGAGTGGTAGCATGAAAGGGTTGAGGCCTAGGTGATTTGAATTCTGCCTCTGAGGCTTATGATGACTTGAAATTTGTGTGATTTGGACAAATTATTTTAGCTCTGTGAGCCTTGTTTCTTTATCTGAAAAGTGAGGATAATAACTCTGTCTTAACATGTGTGGTACTAACATATGCACTTCCTCCCGCTTCTGTCTTATTTACCCTTTTATCTACAGTGCCAAGCACAGAGCCTGATGTATCATAGATAATCCATAAACATGCAGTGAATGAATGAGTGAATTAATGAATTACCAAAAAAATAGGCCAGATTGTATATTTTAGGATGTAAATAGAATATACAGCAGAGTGGCTGGCCCTAAGAGACATTTTCATAAATGTTGGTCACTTTCCTATCTGCTCCCTCTCCCTCTGAAACCAAAAGCTGAATTTGGGTGCATCTCCCAAACTGTTGAGGCAACAAAACATAAAACAGGTGCTCTCTTTGTGATCCTTCAGCAAAGTAACAGTCACACTTGGATGATGGAAGGTTGATGGATGTTTGAGGGAGCAGTTTCACAATGTTATTGCTACACATACATGGACCAAGGTACAGTTGGCAATTCCTTCTCACAAACTGATCATCAGAATCTGTGTATGTGTCTTACCTGCTGCTGGAGCCCTGGGAGGAAAGCAATTGTGCAAAAATGCAAAGCTTTTTAGAATTCTGGGGATTCATAAAAGACTGAAACCAGGAATACAGCTGTCTTGGAAATTCGTTTTTGGCAGATCTGGCTCACCAATTCATAGGACCCTGTATCTCAAAAATGTTGAAATTTGAGTTTAGCAAGTTTGATCTTTTCAACTTATACAACAGTTGTTAAAATAATAAGGAGTTAACATTAATTCACATATTACTATGAGTTCTTCAGGCAGTCTGTCTACCAGATCTAATCCCTTGAATCTAAGACATTTGCTCCTTGGAAGGAAAGCTATGACAAACCTAGGCAACATATTAAAAAGCAGAGATGTTACTTTGCCAACAAAAGTCTGTATAGTGAATGCTATGGCTTCTCCAATAGTCATTTATGGATGTGAGATTTGGACCATGGAGAAGACTGAGTGCCGAAGAATAGATGCTTTTGAATTGTGGTGTTGGAGAAGACTCTTGAGAATTTGGACAGCAAGGAGATCCAACCAGTCAATCCTAAAGGAAATCAGTCCTGAATATTCATTGGAAGGACTGCTGCTGAAACTAAAGCTCTAATACTTTGGCCACCTGATGTGCAGAGCTGATTCACTGGAAAAGACCCTGATGCTGGGAAAGATTGAGGATCAAGAGGAGAAGGGGGTGATGGGATGAGATGGTTAGATAGCATCACAGACTCAACAGCCCGGAATTTGAGCAAATTTGGAGGGAGATAGTGAAGGACAGTGCAGTCCATGGGGTCACAAAGCGTTGGACATGACTTAGTGACTGAACCCCAACAATATGAATAGTTAAATCAGAGTGCTTTCCTCACTCTGAATCAGTCAGTAGCTTTTGGTAAGTACCGGCCATGTATAGGGGCTGAAGGAGATGCTGATCAATCTCATCATATCTTAGGCAAGACACCTTGGGCAGTTTCTGAGTTAATAATGATGAGTGAGTCAATGAGCTGGCTGGGTCATCAGGCAGATGGGACAACCATTGGTTCTAAGAGCAGTCAGCCACACTAGTGGCAACTGGGGTGGTTGGGGGGCAAATTAGTGCTCTGGGATTAAGAGATACATACTGTTATGTATAAAGTAGATAAGCTACAAGGATATATTATACAGCTCAGGGAATTACAGCCGTCAGGTCAGTTCAGTTCAGTTGTTCAGTCATATCCGACTCTTTGTGACCCCATGGACTGCAGCATGCCAGGCCTCCCTGTCCATCAACTCCACCAACTCCCAGAGTTTGCTCAGACTCATGTCCATTGAGTCAGTTATGCCATGCAACCATCTCACAACTGTCGTCCCCTTCTCCTCCCACCTTCGGTCGTCCCCAGGATCAGGGTTTTTTTTTTTTTTCCAAATGAGTCAGTTCTTTGCATCAGGTGGGCAAAGTATTGGAGTTTCAGGTTCAGCATCAGTCCTTCCAATGAATATTCAGGACTGAAATCTTTTAGGATGGACTGGTTGGATCTTCTTGTAGTCCAAGGGGCTCTCAAGAGTCTTCTCCAGCACCACAGTTCAAAAGCATCCATTCTTCAGTGTTCAGCTTTCTTTATAGTCCAATTCTCACATCCATACATGACTATTGGAAAAACCATAGCCTTAACTAGATGGACGTTTGTTGGCAAAGTAATGTCTCTGCTTTTTAATATGCTATCTAGGCTAGTCATAACTTTTCTTCCAAGGAGTAAGTGTCTTTTAATTTTCATGGGTGCAGTCACAATTTGCAGTGATTTTGGAGCCCAAAAAAGTCTGTTACTGCTTCCACTGTTTCCCCATCTATTTGCCATGAAGAGTTGGGACCAGATGCCATGATTTTAGTTTTCTGAATGTTGAGCTTTAAGCCAACTTTTTCACTCTCCTCTTTCACTTTCATCAAGAGGCTCTTTAGTTCTTCACTTTATTCCATAAGGATGGTGTCATCTGCCTTTCTGAGGTTATTGATATTTCTCCCAGCAATCTTGATTCTAGCTTGTGCTTCATCCAGCCCAGCGTTTCTCATGATGTACTCTGCATATAAGTTAAATAAGCAGGGTGACAATATACAGCCTTGATGGACTCCTTTCCCTATTTGGAACCAGTCTATTGTTCCATGTCCAGTTCTAACTGTTGCTTCCTGATCTGCATACAGATTTCTCAAGAGGCAGGTTAGGTGGTCTGGTATTCCCATCTCTCAGAATTTTCCACAGCTTGTGGTGATCCACACAGTCAAAGACTTTGGCATAGTCAACAAAGCAGAAACTGGAACTCTCTTGCTTTTTCAATAATCCAGCGGATGTTGGCAGTTTGACCTCTAGTTCCTCTGCCTTTTCTAAAACCAGTTTGAACATCTGGAAGTTCACGATTCACAGTTGAAGCCTGGCTTGGAGAATTTGGAGCATTACTTTGCTAGCATGTGAGATGAGTGCAGTTATGCAATAGTTTCAGCATTCTTTGGCATTGCCTTTGGGATTGGAATGAAAACTGACCTTTTCCAGTCCTGTGGCCACTGCTGAGTTTTCCAAAATTGCTGGCATATTGATTCAGCACTTTCACAGCATCATCTTTTAGGATTTTGTAATAACTTTTGGAGTATAATCTGTAAAAATACTGAATCTCTTTGTGTTCTGGGAAAACCCAATTATGACTCCATGTTGGATCTATTTCTTTTTTTTTCACCTTTGCTTCCAGTTGCTTTTGTTCACTAAAAGTATACTGTTTATACATAATGGCCTGCCTTGGGGAGCCCTGCCTCTCTACCTGAATGTTAAACAAAAACCCCTTTGTTCAGAACCCAGTCCACCTGTGAATTAGCTACTGGAAGGAAGAAATTAACTAGTCCCCTCTCCAAGGTTGGGCTTCCCTCACAGCTCAGTTTTATGTAAAGAATCTGCCTGCATTGCAGGAGACCCTGGTTCAATTCCTGGGTCAGGAAGATCTGCTGAAAAAGGGATAGGCTACCTACTCCAGTATTCTTGGGCTTCCCTGTGGCTCAGCTGGTAAAGAATCTGCCTGCAATGCGTGAGACCTGGGTTTGATCCCTGGGTTGGGAAGATCCCCTGGAGAAGGGAAAGGCTATCCACCCAGTATTCTGGCCTAGAGAATTCCATGGACTATATAGTCTATGGGGTCGCAAAGAGTCGGACACGACTGAGTGACTTTCACTTTCCCCAAAGTTGGCCATTTTAGGAGATTAATGGCCTTTTTACTTTACTTCCTCACCACCCCCGTCTTGTTCTCTAAAAGAAACTGGCATCCAGACCCTGATAAGATGGTTATTTTAAGACATTAGCCTGCCGTCTTCCCTGTCAGCCAGGTTTCCAAATAGAGTCGTATTCCTTGCCTCCACACCTCATCTCTTGGATTTATTGACCTTTTATGCAGCAAGCAAATTGAGCTTGGACTTGGTAACATATGAACTGAAACTGGTATAATATTGTAAATCAACTATACTTCAGCAAAGAAATAAAGATAAAAAATAGTCAGCCATATTAAGATTAGAAGTCCTTAGAAATGTGAATGGGGCTTCCCAGGTGTAGCCCAGCTGGTAAAGAATCTGTCTGCAATGTGGGAGTCTTGAGTTCTATCACTGGGTTGGGAAGATCCCCTGGAGAAGGAAAGGGCCGCCCTCTCCAGTATTCTGGCCTGGAGAATTCCATGGACTGTATAGTCCGTGGGGTCACAAAGAGTGGGGCACGACTGAATAAGCCACTTTCAGTTTCACTTTTTCCATAGATGTGAATAACATCAGTTGAAGTACTGCCACTTTGTGTTAGCTGTGAGGGAAATATTGAAAAGTGGTAGTGGGGAGAGGGGAATAAATCAAAAACACTGTCAAAAGAAATTTTCTTGTTGTCCTGAAGCAATAGTCTTTCTAGAGATCTTGTCCCAGGAAATCAGTCTTTTCTCATTAGAAAAAGTGAAAGTGAGAAATAATTGCTCTTTCTATTTAATAAGTTAGAGCAGAAAGACATCTCAGGGTTATATAAAAAATAAACCATGAATGATATACAATTTTTCCAGAAGGCTAAGGGTGGAGCGGAAGGGGCCAAGTACAGGGAAACTCATTTCCAAATGGGAAAATGTGGTCTTGAGAGTAGGTGCAAGAAACGGGCAAAAAGACAGGAAACTAGGAGGAAATGAAACATGGCTTGAGACAAATGGAACTGGTCTGGAAGCAGAGGAAGAGGAGGGGCTGAAAGGAAAGGGAGTGGAGGACAGAGAGAGAGAAAACCAGGAGAGCAGACTGCCTCTCAGACCAGCCATGCGCCTGTGCTCTGCCAAGTAGAGCGGATGGACTACACTCAGGGGCTTCCCTCGCCCTCTGTACATTTTAGGCTTGTGGGAGGGGCCTGCTTAGGGTGTAGGTTTGGTTCAAAGGTGGCTGAAGGCTAATGATCCAGGAGTGATCTCTAGATCTAACAACTTAGGATTTTCTGACTTTTATCATCTCTCTAATAGGGAAGGATTGATGATGAAAAGCAAAGCAACACTTCTATTTTATGCGTCCAATTAACTGAGAAACATACTGTACTTGCTTAGTAATCTGTATGTAATGTGATTTGATGATGTGCAATCAGCACTTGTATCTCCAAATCTTGTTAATCTCATGAACACATTGTGTAGAAGAGGAGTCCCCGAATTCATGTTGACTCACTGAACCACCAGCTTCCTAGAGTGGCATGGAGATGAAATAGGAAATGGACTAAAGTCCTGGGAGGAACTGCTACCTGTGATGTCCCCAGTAAGTCACATGTTGTGTGTAAATGACCGTAATTCAGACAGGTTATGAGCTCGGTGTTGGCATTTGATTTTATTGGATTGAGTAATGTAGATACTCACCCTCTGTTAGTTCCAGCAAAGTAAAGATGGTTTAATAGACTGGCACCCATAAGGAGGTACTGAAATGCTTCACAGGGTTTTGGTAAAAATGAAATGAATTCTCTCAGTGGCATATTATGGTGTAGGGAGGACCTTGGGGGGACAAGGGAAGGAAGGGCAGGGTGATGGTGAAGAGCCAGGTAATTCCTTCTGAGCCAGCTGTGGGGTGAGTTACTGACGATGCTGGGTTGGGAAAGGAGGCACAGAGACAGGATCGACAGGCAGACAAAAATACGGTGGCCAGAAAGTCTTTTCCATAGCTCAGAATGCTGGCCCCACAGTTTCTTGGAAGTTGGATGGGTCTTCTAGGTAAAATGAGGGAAACAGCATAAACCACCTCTCAGCTTGATAATGAGAGTGCCTTTTATTTATTTATTTTTTTTTTTTTTTTACTTTATAAACTTTATTTTTTTATTATTTATTTATTTATTTTATTTATTTTATTTTACTTTATTTTACTTTACAATACCGTATTGGTTTTGCCATACATTGACATGAATCCACCATGGGTGTATATTAGCTCCCAATCCCGAATCCCCCTCCCACCTCCCAAACCCGAACCATGAGAGTGCCTTTTAAGAAGAACTTTCAGTGAAGTTTAGAATGACTAAAATAATCTATTAATGAACCAGAGATCAAACTGCCAACATCTGCTGGATCATGGAAAAAGCAAGAGAGTTCCAGAAAAACATCTATTTCTGCTTTATTGACTATGCCAAAGCCTTGACTGTGTGGATTACAATAAACTGTGGAAAATTCTGAAAGAGATGGGAATACCAGACCACCTAACCTGCCTCCTGAGAAATCTATATGCAGGTCAGGAAGCAACAGTTAGAACTGGACATGGAACAACAGACTGGTTCCAAATAGGAAAAGGAGTCCGTCAAGGCTGTATATTGTCACCCTGCTTATTTAACTTCTATGCAGAGTACATCATGAGAAACGCTGGGCTGGAAGAAACACAAGCTGGAATCAAGATTGCCGGAAGAAATATCAATCACCTCAGATATGCAGATGACACCACCCTTATGGCAGAAAGTGAAGAACTAAAAAGCCTCTTGATGAAAGTGAAAGAGGAAAGCGAAAAAGTTGGCTTAAAGCTCAACATTTAGAAAATGAAGATCATGGCATCTAGTCCCATCACTTCATGGGAAATAGATGGAGAAACAGTAGAAACAGTGTCAGACTTTATTTTGGGGGGCTCCAAAATCACTGCAGATGGTGATTGTAGCCATGAAATTAAAAGACACTTACTCCTTGGAAGAAAAGTTATGACCAACCTAGATAGTATATTCAAAAGCAGAGACATCACTTTGCCGACTAAGCTCCGTCTAGTCAAGGCTTTGGTTTTTCCTGTGGTCATGTATGGATGTGAGAGTTGGACTGTGAAGAAGGCTGAGTGCCGAAGAATTGATGCTTTTGAACTGTGGTGTTGGAGAAGACTCTTGAGAGTCCCTTGGACTGCAAGGAGATCCAACCAGTCCATTCTGAAGGAGATCAGCCCTGGGATTTCTTTGGAAGGAATGATGCTAAAGCTGAAACTCCAGTACTTTGGCCACCTCATGTGAAGAGTTGACTCATTGGAAGACTCATGCTGGGAGGGATTGGGGGCAGGAGGAGAAGGGGACGACCGAGGATGAGATGGCTGGATGGCATCACTGACTCGATGGACATGAGTCTGAGTGAACTCTGGGAGATGGTGATGAACAGGGAGGCCTGGCGTGCTGCGATTCATGGGGTTGCAAAGAGTCGGACACGACTGAGCAACTGAGCTGAACTGAACTGATTCCTATAATTTTATCTTTGCCAATGTTATTTTAATAGAGAACCCATTTATAAAAACATTTTGGCATTGTATTTATTTGTTTAACTGGAGTATAATTGCTTTACAGTGTTGTATTATTAATAGTCTCTGCTGATGAGTGAGTCAGCTATATGTATACATATATGCCTCCCTCCCACCCCCTCATCTCCGCCCTCTAGGTCATCACAGAAACAGAGCACCGGGCTGAGCTCCCTGTGCCATAGCAACTTCCCCTGCCTGTTTTACAGATGGAAGTGTGTATGTTAACACGTCAGCACTTCTCTCTCAGCTTGTCGCACTCTCTCCTTCCCCTACTGCGTTCATAAGTCCGTTCTCTATGTCTGTCTCTCTATTCCCGTCTTGCAAATAGGTTCATCAGTCTTAACAGTAGCAAACAGTTCATGTCTCACCGATGGCTAGAGGTAGCTAACTGTACTGTAGGGCCCTTTTCCTTGAAGGAACGGACAATATTAGAGAAGGAGCACAGAAGCCGTTAGCAGATATGCTGACTCATAGAGCGTCTTCTGATAAGCGGCTGCCACCACCAGCAGCACCCATGGTCAAGGCTCCGCTCGCTGGCCCAGTCCTCCAACTCCTTGCATTTGCAGGAGCTGCGTCTCATCCTCCTGTTAGTTTCAGGACAGGTTGGTGCTGATAGTATTCTGACAAAGGTCAATAACTATCTCAAATAATGTTGTGTTATATCCAGCACATTAAAAAAAAAAAGCGGGAAGCAGTTACTGAATTGTTTTCATCTGGCAAATAATGGAGATTGGTTTTTGACCTGTCGTTATGCCCAGAAATAGTTAATCCCATTATTGTGAAGAAAATGAAGCTATTAGCCTTATTTATAGAAGGATATTTTAAAAGACTGAACAATTGGGGCCAGAGAACACTTTCTCAGGCTTTTAAACACAATTAGGTTTTCAACTAAGAAGCCGAGAATGAAAATTGCTCTTCTAAATGTAACTTGAACATGTTATTTTGTATATCATCATCTGTACGTGAACAATTATAAGAACCATATATTTTGAAGCCAGATGATTTTCCTGAATTGTGTGCCTTTTTTAACCCATTCAACTAGACATTCGGAGACCCCCGAGTCTTATTCTGGTGTCATTTATCAGAATTATATCAAAAGCTTAGTGTGCATGCGCTCCTGTTATCACCTGGGGTAATACCTTCAAGCCCTAAATGAAATAAACACGTATCGTTGTAATTTATCTGTTCACCTCTTTAGTTTGTTTTTTTCCCCACTGTTCTTTACCATTCTCAGTAAACAAAGTGGTACTTGTGTGACTTCCAGGACTTTGAACAGTCTAAGAGAATATTAGAATCATTTTTGACATTTCAGGGCTTGACACACTTGACTAATGATGTCCTTGATAACACAGGATGTGTTTTGCTGCTTGAAAGCTCTAATGTACTTAAAATTGATGGAAAGAACTAATCTCCTTGGGGTGACAAGTCAGTTTACAGTGAGTTAGTTGCACACTCAAACTGTTTTCAAGACAAGCCGGGATTTTATTTTCCTGCACAGAATAGTGAATGTATGATTGGATCCCCTAGGTACTGAAGGCTTTCCTCCTGGTGTATAGGGTATTTTGTTTCTGGGTGCATTTCTCAGAGTAACTACCTGCCGTTCAGCATCGTTTCTCCGCGGGGATGAGGTCACTCGTCACAACCGTGAATGGCCTTGCATGTGCCTCAGAGATTTGTTGAAAGGCTATGCAATGCTGATTCTTGACTCTTTCCCTGCCCCTTGATGCTGAGTTACTGTAAGGCCACCATACATATTTTTGGCCTTAACATTCAAGTCCTTTGTCCCATTAACTGAGCCATAGCATCTGTCTCCTTGCTTTTCCTGCCACACTTCAATCTCTAGAAAATTTGCAGCTGTCTTTGCTATGCTTTTTTTCCCACTGATTCTGACCTCCTGAAATGCTTCTGTCCTCCCGAATCCAGTACACCCACAAGTCCTACCCTTTCTCTGAAGCCTTCCCTGATCAGCTTAGGGACCACCTTGCTTGAACTAAAACTGTGTTCCCAGCACCCGGACTGTCTTGTCCTGTTGTTTTTCTATTCTGTTGTAATCAAAATTCTCACTTCTGAGCTTCTCAAAGGCAGCTTCCTACCGCAATTGTGTACATCACTTCCTTATCCTGTATGTGTTTTATATATAGTTGAAGCAGTTGGGCAAATTGAAAATTATTAATCTGAGTCCATCTCTTTACCTTTATGTGAGCCTGATACCCTAAACCGGAAGATTGTAAGCTTGTTGAGGACAGGGACCATGGTAAAGTGAAGTCGCTCAGTCATGTCCGACTCTCTGTGACGCCATGGACTATAGCCTACCAGGCTCCATCCATGGGGTTTTCCAGGCAAGAATACTGGAGTGGGTTGCCATTTCCTTCTCCAGGGGATGTTCCCGACCCAGGGATGGAACCCGGGTCTCCCGCACTGCAGGCGGACGCTTTGCCATCTTCAGCACCCAGATGCTACCATGTTGTAGGCATTCCACATTGTGTGTTGAGCTGAGCTGAACTGTCTCTAGTACCTGGATATACATACCCGTTTAAAGATACTGAGAAAGAATCATATTTCATATGCCTATGAAAAGGCTATGGAAAGATATTTCATAGCCTTCCTTGATGACTTGGCTTCTGAACATTATTTGCGTGTTACTGAAGCTGTCCTAGCTGAGATGGCTTCTGTTTTGGCATTGGCAAAACCCTAGGCTATTGATGGTGGCTTGACTTAATCACCCATTCTAATGAGAGTTGCATTATTCATGAACACGGCCTCCCAGCTTAATTTAAATATTTTAAAATAAAATGACAACTATCCCAAGCTACTTTAAATCCTATGAAGGGGGCAGATCCAGCTGAGAGCTGCAAGCACGGCTCTTATGATGAAATCTTCACATGGAGGTGTGTGCCTGCATTTCCACATTTCCGAGTCTGAATCTCAGCTTTGTCTAGAGAATGCTAGATTCATTGGCCAAGAGAGAATAAATGTGAAGTCATTTGACTGATCAGCCCGACAGTATTTCTCTACATTGACTGGTGGATACTCAGCCTCCATCACCCCTCTCTGGTGATGGTCCCCACATTTACTGCCCAAAGCCTGTTTGGAACATGATGTTGTTGGTGGCATATGAACAATGTTGTGACATGATGTTAAAATTCATAAAATGTGATTTTTCATTTGCCCTGCTGTGGTCAGGGACATTCCATGCATCTCTTAGAATAAATCCACCAAGAACAGATGCACCCTCAAATATCCAGGTGACAAGATGTTCATTTCCATTGTCTTTTAAATGTAAGTATAGATGTAAATACTCAGGAAAATGTACTGTTATTAAAATTCTGTGGAAAGGAGAGCAGGGTTGGGGAACACGTAGCTTCTTCCTCCCCATCCCCCCACAGCCATATCCTCACTGGTCTCTATCACCTAAAGAGGCACTTCCTTAAGCCTCAGACCTGAGAAATTTGTTGGACATAGTATGTAGCCTGGATTGTACACTCAAGTAAACACACTCTGTGTGTTCCCCAAAAGGCCAATATTTATATATCAAGCTCACCAAGTTAAATTTACTTTCCCGCATTAAGCCTGCATGATGAATGGCTTTATCTTGCCTATTACTGCCTGTTAAATCATAAATCCCCAGGCAGGAGAAAGAGAAAAAATGACTTCTATGAAGAAAACCACTGTGGGACAGACTATTACCATTTAAGATGGTTACACAGAACCACATTTGCTAACAATAATATGCAAAAGACCTGGGAAAACCCATTTACTCTTATTTTCCTTCCGTTTCAATTTCTGTTGCTAACAACAACCAAAAAGGAATGTTGATACAGGAAGAGATATTCTAATGACTAACCCAATATTTCCATTTCCTTATTTTATTACCTCCTTTATGCAGTATTCCTGGAACCAATTTCACTCATGTTCTCATTTGTTAGATGAGTAAAGGGGTGACTGAATAAACAGGAGTGACAGCGCCACTGTGTTCCAGTAGGAAGGCCCTTCTGCTCTCAGGAGGCCATGCCTGCTGCTCAGGGTTGAGGACACTCCCAGTTTCTCGGAGGCTCCCCGCCGTGGGGGGCGGGGCTCTGTCTAAACCACCCTGCCCTACAGGTCTGTATTTCGTTTAGGTCTTGAGAGTCCCTTGGACTGCAAGGAGATCCAACCGGTCCATTCTGAAGGAGATCAACCCTGGGATTTCTTTGGAAGGAATGATGCTAAAGCTGAAACTCCAGTACTTTGGCCACCTCATGCGAAGAGTTGACTCATTGGAAAAGACTCTGATGCTGGGAGGGATTGGGGGCAGGAGAAGGGGACGACCGAGGATGAGATGGCTGGATGGCATCACTGACTCGATGGACGTGAATCTGAGTGAACTCCGAGGGATGGTAATGAACAGGGAGGCCTGGCGTGCTGCAATTCATGGGGTCGCAAAGAGTCGGACACGACTGAGCGACTGAACTGAACTGAACTGAACTGAACTATTTTAATCTGCTTTCTACTCAAGGTATTTAAGTAGTGTTAGTGGTCACTAGAAAGGACCTATGGAAACAACCTAAATGTCCTTTGGCAGATGAATGGATAAAGCTATATCCACCCATAAAAGAGAGTGAGGTAATGCCATTTGAATGGACCTAGAGCTGATAATGCTGAGTCAGAAAAAGACAATTACCGTATGATATGAGTTATATGTGAAATTTAAAATATGGCACAAACAGACTTACCTATGAAATAGAAACAGGCTCACAGACACAGAGAGCAGACTTCTGGTTTCCAAGAAGGAGGGGTGTGGGAGAGGGATTGTTTGGGAATTTGAGTTAGCAGACGCAAACTATTACATACAGAATGGACAAACAGCAAGGTCCTGCTGTATAGCAGAGGGAACTCTACTGAATCTCCTGTGATAAACCATAATGGAAAAGAATATGCGAAAGAATATATAGTTGTATAACTGCGTCGCTTTGCTGTCATAGCAGAAATTAACAGACCATTGTAAATCAACTAGACTTTAATACATTTACAAAAAATACCAAGATGGTGTTTTTTATGCTTCTTTGTATTCCACAAAGTGAAGCATGGTGCATTTAGAAGGTAGGTTAGCACCAGGTGACCCTGTAATTTATAGACCAAACCAGATAGATTGAAAGCAAAGGAGTGATAGTAGAAATTATGCTGGGACAGCAGGTATAAGCCATGACCCTTCTGGGCAAGCCAGATGTCTGGGCTTCTTAGGAAGCACGGATAACTGTGGTTTAAATAAGACTGAAACGTGAGGGACTTCCCTGGTGGCTCAGTGGATAAGAATCCACCTGCCAGTGCAGGGGGCACGGGTTTGATCCCTGGTCCAGGAAGAGTCCACGTGCTGCGGAGCAACTGAGTCTGTGTGCCTTAGCCATCGAGCCTGTGCTGCAGGGCATGGGGGCTGCGACTGCTGAACCTCCCTGCCGCAGCCGCCGCAGCCTGTGCACCCTGGAGCCGCAACAAGAGAAGCCGCCACAGTGCGGAGCCTGCACGCCTCGAAGAAGAGTAGCCCCCACTTGCTGTGGCGAGAGAAAGTCTGTGCCTAGCAACACAGGCTCAGTGCAACCAAAAATAAGTAAATAAATAACAATTATATATACATATATAAAGGTTGAAATGTGAATGAGATTGTGCAGAGGGCACTGTGTTTGGTTCTGTTTTCTGATACCTAAGAACAGACTTTAGTGAGATATTTCAAATCCATGGTTCTTAGTATTTCTATTAGGGTTACACATTGAAGGACAAGTGAATAAACATGGATAGCAAATTTTGGGGTTGTTCAGACTCCAGTCTGGCAGGTGAGAATACAAATAAGATGTGTGGTTTCTGTTGTATTGGCTTACACTGTATACTGGCTGCTCTCAGGAAATAATTGTTTATGGCTTAACATGATGGCTGTGTGCATGTCTGTCTTTGTAACTAGATGAAGAACAAGTTCCCAGCAGAAAGTGCTTGTTATTTATGTTTGTTAGACTATTTTTTTACTTATGGATGCACTGGGTCTTCGTTACTGTGCAGGCTTTTCTCTGGTTGCTGTGTGTGGACTTGTCGCGGCTGTAGCTCCTCCTGTTGTGGAGCACAGGGGTGCAGAGGCTTCAGTAGTTGCGACTTGCCACCTCTGGAGCATGGGCCTAGCGGTGGTGGCACGTGAGCTTGGTTCCACCATGGCATGTGGAACCTTCCCAGACCAGGGGTTGGACCTGTGTCCCCGCACTGGCAGGTGGATTCTTAATCAGTGGACCACCAGTGACGTCCCTGTTATTTATGTTTGTGTCCCTTGCAACATATGTTGTATAACAGAGAAACACTGTGCTGGGAAATTGTGTGGAATTTTGGAAGATTTTACTAGTTCACTCTATGCTCAGTAGAGCTTCTTCTATAAAATTCTTGACTGGTGGAACTCTCCTCTCAGGAGAAACTTACAAAAGAAGCCATTCAATTTTTAAATTGCTCTATGTATGGGAAAACATCCCTTTTTTTAACTTGAATGAAAACTACACCTTGTTATAGCTATGATTTGATCTAACGTATTTCTTGAATGCTCGCCAATACAGGGCATGGTGAATCCACCCACTAATCTTCACTTGCCTTTCTGAATCTACCCAGAATAAACCTCATCCCCTTCTTTTCAAGTAGCTGAAGCCTGCTGTCATGACTACTGAGTTTGCTCTTATAAAGCCTCGGCTTTACCAGGGCTTCAGATTCTTTCTCATAAGACTTACTTTCTAGGCTTAATTGCCAATCTCTTCATCTTTGAAATTATCTCATTTGAAAGTCTTTCGTAAAAAAGGATACCCTCACACCGGTCAGAATGGCCATCATTAAAAAGTCTACAAGCAATAACTGGGAGAGAATGTGGAGAAAAGGGAACACTCCTATGCTGGTGGTGGGAATGTAAGTTGGTGTAGCCGCTATGGAGAATAGTTTGGAGGTTTCTTTAAAAAATCTACAAATAGAGCTACCATATGATCCTGCAATTCCACTCCTGGACATTTATCCAGAGAAAACCATAATTTGAAAATATTCATGCATTCCAGTGTTTATTGCAGCACTGTTTACAATAGCCTGGACATGGAAGCAGCCTTCAGTTCAGTTCAGTTCAGTCGCTCAGTCATGTCCATCTCTGTGACCCCATGAATCGCAGCATGCCAGACCTCCCTGTTCATCACCATCTCCTGGAGTTCACTCAGACTCACGTTCATCGAGTCCGTGATGCCATCCAGGCATCTCATCCTCGGTCGTCCCCTTCTCCTCCTGCCCCCAATCCCTCCCAGCATCAGACTCTTTTGCAATGAGTCAACTCTTCTCATGAGGTGGGCAAAGTACTGGAGTTTCAGCTTTAGCATCATTCCTTCCAAAGAAATCCCAGGGTTGATCTCCTTTAAATGGACTGGTGGAAGCAGCCTTAATGACCAGCAACAGAAGAATGGATAAAGATGTGGTACATATATACAGTGGAATAGTACTCAGATGTGAAAAGAATGAAATAATGCCATTTGCAGCAACATGAATGGACCTGGAGATTGTCATGCTAAATAAGTCATAGGAACACAAATATCATATGATATTTGTGGAATCCTCAATATTACACAAGGGAGTTTGTTTAGAAAAGAGAAACAGACTCATAGAAAGCAAAGAGTTACCAAAGGGGGATGTAGCAGGGAGAGATAAATTAGGAGTTTGGGATCAATATATACATGATTATATATAAAATAGATATAGGACCTGCTGTATAGCACAGAGAACTCCACTTAATGTTTCATAATATTTTATAAAGGGTAAATATGTGTGTGTGTGTGTATATATGTGTATATATATATATATATATAACTGAATCACTTTGTTGTATACCTGAAACTAACACATTATAAATCAACTATACTTCAATTAAAAAAAAAAAAATTTAAAGGGTCACGCCATTCAGAGCAAACTCTGCTGAGTGAGGTCTGAGCAGTGCTCTTGATAGCAGTGCATTGCCAAGGCTGCCGTCCAGCTGTGCAGTGAAGCTGCCAAAGGTGGTAGAGGGAGGCCAAGTTCCAGCCTGCCTTCCCCCCGCTCAGTCATGTGCTCTGGCTGTGGGGGGCATCCTCACAGAGGCAGGACCTCCATTTTCTCATCAGCAGAAAGGCATGGTATGGCCTGCCAATACCAACTCTGACCCCTTCTCACCTTGCCCACCTTCTAGACTCTGTACATCTTTAAAACGCTGCCTAAAAGTTCCTACTGTGTTTGGGCAAGCATATCATTCAAGCATCGTTTTGACCTTGTGATTACTGAAAGTCCCTGGGTCTCTTCATGGGAGCTTCTGTTCAGCCAGATTCCTTCTTTTGTATCTGACACTGATATATGTCATTGAAAAGGATAAAAACTTTCTGCAACTTATACAGACTTTCTTCCACATTGACTTGAAGTCATTAATCAACGCTCTTTGGGAGTATTTTTTTCAACCAACAGTTAATCCATCTCATTCCTAGTCATTTCTCCATCTTTTTAAAAAGGATATCTTGAAATGGTAAAGTTTTTTGCTGAGCTCGTCATTTTATGTCCCTGAATCAGCCAGATTTGGTAACCTTATCTAAGTAAACAGATATTAATTCTTGCCAATCATGTGTTCTTTTGAAACAGCCACAGTTTATTTAATATACACATTAGAGCTTTTTTAATTTACCTTTTATTGAAGTACAGTTGATTTCTCCCTTCCTGGTAGCTCAGATGGTAAAGAATCTGCCTGCAGTGAAGGAGACCTGGGTTCAGTCCCTGAGTTGGGATGATCCCTTGGAGAAAGGAATAGCAACCCACTCCAGTATTCTTGCCTGGAGAATTCCATGGACGGACGATGGGGTGGCAGAGAGTCAGACACGACTGAACGACTAACACTTTCACTTTCACTTCACATAGTTTATTTACACTGTTGTGTTAATTTCTGCTTACAGGAAAGTGGATCAGTTATACAGAAATATATATATACACACATTCTTTTTTATATTCTTTTCCATGGTTTATTATAGCATATTGAATAGAGTTCCCTGAGCTACACAGTAGTATCTTGGTATTTATCCACTTTATATGTAGTAGTTTGAGGTTCAGTTCAGTTCAGTTCAGTCGCTCAGTCGTGTCCGACTCTTTGCAACCCCATGAATCACAGCATGCCAGGTCTCCCTCCATCACCAACTCCTGGAGTTCACTCAGACTCACGTCCATCAAGTCAGTGATGCCATCCAGCCATCTCAGGTGCATATTAGAATTTAATTAACGCTTTATATCAAGCGCACCAATTTCTGGAGTCCGTTTTATCCCCTCATTGTTCATCCCACTCCTTTTGTAAATCAGGATATTTCTCTCTGGGCATCTGGCATCTCTCCTTTTCCTCTTAATCTTCAGGGTGAAATCTGTGAAGCTGACTGCCCGGTCATTCATTTGCCCACTTGTCACTGTTAACTCCTCTTCTGGGGCATTACAACAACCAGAGGAAGAAGACTGGAGGACCCTGAGGGTGGTCTGTGACCCCACATCCCCAGAGATTCCCAAGAGAGCTGGCATGGAGTCTCAGAGTCACTGGGCAGTGGAAAGGGACAAGCAACAGAGAAGGTGCTTTACTTCACCATAAGTGCTGGGGTTGGTCAAGATGCTGACTTCTGGGGTTTGTGGGGAACCCAGCTCTTCCCACCTGTGGCTTCTGCTCTTTGAAGGGTCCCCAAAAGCTGACTCCACTTAAACGCAGTGTTTTATTCCACGGGGAAGCTGAGCACCTCCCAGTCTCCATAAGTACAAGACAAATGTGAGAACTTGAGATTAGAAAGGACTCGTGACATCTGAGGAGAAGAACCAGCTCATTCAGAGCTGGCCTATTAGTGTAAGAAATACCACTTTCTACTCACCCTCAGGGCATGAGAACATCCAACATCTTCATCTGCACAAGTTATTTAACTCATTATTGACCAGGGGATTTTTTTAGGAACTAGGACCTGTGGCTGGAGGTTTTTATTTTGGCTGGCCAAAAATTAATTCTGGTATTTCACTAACACTTTGCAGATCGTTACTTTCAATAGTTATACCAGACACACCTGTAAAGTTTTCTAATTTTCGTGAAATGTTGTCCTCAATCCACTCCTCTATATAAACAAAGGAACATTCTCCAGCGCTGTGGTTTCATTCTCACTTTCTGTATTAGAATCAGCCACTAAAGTTTGTTGTCTTTTTGTTGGTCTAATATTCACATCATCTGAATCAGAACTATACTCTGAAGGACTATCATCTTCTGAGAAACTAGTATATATGTTGCTTGTACGATCTGAGAAAGTCTGCATAAAACTCACCAAAAAATTCTTCACTCAAAATTTCACGGTGAATCATTTTTGAGAATTTTATGTTTATAATATGCCCAGGGCTTGGAAGAAAGACCTAACAGAGCAAAATGTGAATGATAATAACAATCATAAGTTGTGTAATGAATCCTCAATCAATTTTGAGCCCTACCAACTTTGCACAGGAATGTTAATTGTATCACTCTCTAAAAATGTATTGATACATCTCTGGTCAATAATGTTTGGGTAGAAAGATACTTATTAATGTGTTATTAGTGACTAGAAAAGCACACTTTTATCAGAGAGGAAGACTAAGCAGGCTGTACAGTAGGATATGTGAGACTTTGTGACAATAACGAAAGACCCTCAAACTAAGTGGCTTGGTGGTGGTTGAGTTGCTAAGTCGTGTCTGACTCTTGCAACCCCATGGACTGTAACCTGCCAAGCTCCTCCGTTCATGGGATTCTCCAGGCAAGAATACTGGAGTGGGTTGCCATTTCCTTCTCCAGAGGATCTTCCTGACCCCAGAATCAAACCTGGATCTCCTGCATTGCAGGCAGATTCTTTAATGACTGAGGTATGAGGGAAGCCCTTAAGTGGCTTAAAATAAGCTTAATTTTCTCCCACCTTCTGTGTTCAATGAAGCCTGGTTGAAGGGCTCTTCTCCACTGCATCCTTGTTCTTCCTGTGAGACTCAGGTGATAGAAAATCTTTCCTCTGGAGTAGCAGTGCTCGCTGGTACAAAGTGTGACGGTCCCTTAAAGCCCTGCTCTGATAAAGTTTGCATCTGTCAATTCCATTACCTCTGCATCAGTAGGAAAACCTCTCCAACTGATCATTTGGCCATCCATGCACATTTCAGTCCTCTCTCTCTCCAGACACATTGTGGGTTCTACTTCCTGCCCATGTGAAGGTCCATGTGACTTGCTTTTGCCATTAAATGAGGAACATGTGATGTGTAACTTCGGAGCAGGGCTTTAAGGGACAGTCATATTTCACGTGATGCCAGATTAGAATCTCCAAATTCTAGAATTAAGAAAAAATGCTTTCAAAAAAAAATTTTTTTTGGAAAGAATAGTCCTCATGATAATCAAATACAATTCTTAGAACATTATATAATGATTATTTCACAACACAGAGCAAAAATACAAAGAAATGAATATACTGAGTGAAAATATGAGATATAGAAGGCAGTTCCAAGACATTTAATTTGCAAATAAAAAATTTCTAGGTGGAGGAAGGAATAGATGGAGGAGAAATAATGATTTTTTTTTAAAAAAAAAGTTACCTTCAGATAAAGAAAATGCTTGAGAAATATGATCCATTCCAGCCCAGTTTCATGAAAAAACTAAAGTATGTGTATACACATCCATAGATATTTCCACACATGTATATGTTCACACTCACATGTATCTACACCTGTTTGCTATTGCTAAGTCACTTCAGTCGTGTCCGACTCTGTGCGACCCCACAGACAGCAACCTACGAGGCTCCTCCATCCCCGGGATTCTCCAGGCAAGAACACTGGAGTGGGTTGCCATTTCCTTCTCCAATGCATGAAAGTGAAAAGTGAAAGTGAAGTCGTTCAGTCGTTTCCGACTCTTCACGACCCCATGGACTGCAGCCCACCAGGCTCCTCCATCCATGGAATTTTCCAGGCAAGAGTACTGGAGTGGGGTGCCATTGACTTCTCCTGTTTATACACACATTAATAGATACTCATGTGAATGCATCCATGAATACATATGGGTGTGTGTATTTTATATACTGATATTTAGTACTATGTATAAATAAAGTCTGTACATACATAGGGCTGTGTGTAGGGAGAAGAACATATGGAATGTATGTACAATTTCTATCTCCTGGTGAAATTCTGGAAGCACAAGGAGACAAAGACATTTTTATAAGATTCAAGAGAGAAAGACTACATTTTCCAGTTGGGGAAGAGAACCAGACCAGCACTAGGCTGAGACCACTGAAGCTAGAAGGCAGTGAAATGCTAGAAGACCACTGAGATTTCACTCGCCAACCAGACAGAAGACATGCACAGTCTCAAGGCGCCACCTGCTCTTACACTCTCTGGGTGAACGTGCTGGATGGAGTAACAGAACCAAATGAAAACAGCATTTCAAGATGGAGAAGGACAGTGACCAGCAGTGAATTTCACAGCATATGGTTCAATACTGTCTCATCAAAATTACTCTATAAACGTGTTACTGACTTTTCTCCCCCCGAGTTTATAAGTGGGATGACAGATACTTCGAGCAGATTGGCGTCCAGAGTGGCTGGGTTGGAAGTGAGATGAAAGTTTGGGGACAGAGCACGGTCTAGTTACCTGATGACATGACTCTCCTTGAAGCCTGGGTGTCCTGGTCTGTACTGACTCCTATAATAAAATACCACGGACTGGGCGGTTCATAAGCAGCAAATTTATTTCTCCTGGTTTTATAGACTTGGTCACTTCCCAAAGGCTCCTCCCCCTCAGACCATCACACTGGGCATTAGGATCTCAACATACAAACTCTGGGGAAAGCATGAACTTACAGACCATTGCACCTGAGTGGGGGAAGGTACTGCTTAGGTAAAACAACAAAACCAGGAGTTACAGAGCAAAGAGAGACACATGGGTCAACACAAAGGGTTTAACAAAAGATACCAAAGGCAGAGGGAATAAGTATACATAACACAGGGCAGGACAAAAGTTAATATAATTAGTATGATCACACCAACTGATACAAAAAGTGGGCAAAGTCCATGAATAGGCTGGTCATAGAAGAAAGAAAGCAAATTGCCAATAACTTACAAAAATGTCACTCACCTCATTTGTAATCTGATGGCGCAAATTAAAATAACACTGAAAGTGTTGTAGCCTTTCAGCTGAAAGTGAAAGTGAATCACTCAGTCATGTCCTCTGCTCTTTGGGATCCCTGCCAGGCTTCTCTGTCCATGGAATTCTCCAGGCAAGAGTCCTGGAGTGGGTTGCCATTTCCTCCTTTAGGGATTTTCCCAACTCAGGGATTGAACCTGGGCTCAATCTGTCTGTAAAAACTCTGTCTATAAAAACTCTCAGCCCCTGCTTGTCGGGGTGGTAATCGGCCTTTGGACAGATGTCTGCCCCCCTCCTTCCCACCCCTACAGTTGCCGGCATCTGAAACAATACACCCCCAGTAAACCCACTGAGAAACACAGTTCTGTCAAAGTCACAGTGTATTATGTCAAGACATTGGTATCCCGGTGAATGTTTAACTACTGGCTCTCAAGAAAAAGAAAGGAAGAAAGGGAAGAAGGGAAGTGAGGAAAGAAAGAAAAAGAAGGATGAAGATCCCTCATCTGTAGCACTTGCCAGTTTCCATGCTGTCAGAACTCCCACCAAGGCCAAGTTCAAACTGAGAACATGCAGACTTGGGAAAAGATGCATGTGATCATACGGTCGTGCTCCAGCACACCACACTCTAAGCTGTGTGCACAGGACCTTGACTGCAAGCTTGCTGTAATCCCACATCTTTGTCTTCCTGATTCTCTCTCTGTATTATTAGACTTGTTTTAAAATGGTGTTTAATACTTTCAAAGGTTTTCACATTCTTAAAAAAATTGTTAATGGATGAGATTTCCTGAGTGTTCTACGATTATCCTATAAAGGCCTTGCAGTATTTTAGGATCTAATTTATTGTTTTTCAGAGTCTCAAGCTCACTCAAGTGGTTCATGACTATCTCCTCATCTCTTAGACATTGTAAAGCAATCTGATAGCTCCATCAGTAAAGCAAATCTTCCATATTCCGCAGTTGGCAGAGGAGTGATGGATAACTTTCTTGCTAACCTTGGAGGTTCTGTGTGCTTGTATCAAAGAAGCTTCCAGTTTCCTTTCAGTATTCATGTCACCAGCATGCAGGCTCCATGCAGGTAAAGACCATGTTGTCTTCACCAGTTTGCAGAAATTCCATAGATTGAACAACTCCTGCCACGTGGGAGTGACCTAGTAAATGATCAATCCGCTGGTATGAAACTAAATAAGTAAGTTTTCTCTTTGCCATGCCTGACACTTTTTGTTTGAAAGCCATCTTGTTAGAGAAAAGGACAGCAAAAGATTTGTTCTGCTCCTTGTCTGCTGTGAACATTTGTTCTGCTATAGGTAGCTGGAGTGGCCCTAGCTTTGTTTTCCTTTCGTCTTGAGTGAATAAGTAGGTCTCCTAGAAGAAAAAGGTGCTTGGGTTTCTTTATATTTTTCTGAATACTCTTTGGTTCTTTCTCAGCCTTTCTAACCCAGTGTGTCCTGCACATCATCCATGCTTCCTTTGTTGATTCTCATCCTTCGGAAACGTAAGCTCATCAGAGCTCTTTGGGCAACCACTCAATCAGTTCAGTTTAGTCACTCAGTCATGTCCCACTGTTTGCGACCCCATGGGCTGCAGCACAACAGGCCTCCCCATCTATTGCCAACTCCTGGAGTTTACTCAAACTCATGCCTGCTGAGTTGGTGATGCCATCCAACCAGCTCATCGTCTGTCATCCCCTTCTCCTTCTGCCTTCAATCTTTCCCAGCATCAGGGTCTTTTCAATGGAGTCAGCTCTCCGTATCAGGTGGCCAAAATATTGGAGTTTCAGCTTCAGTATCAGTCCTTCCAAAGAATATTCAGGACTGATCTCCTTTAGGATGGAGAGGTTGGATCTCCTTGCAGTCCAAGGGACTCTCAAGAGTCTTCTCCAACGCCCCAGTTCAAAAGCATCACTTCTTGGGCACTCAGCTTTCTTTACAGTCCAACTCTCACATCCATACATGACTACTAGAAAAACCATAGCTTTGACTAGACAGACCTTTATTGGCAAAGTAATGTCTCTGCTTTCTAATATGCTGTCTAGGTTGGTCATAACTTTTCTTCCAAGGAGCAAGCATCTTTTAATTTCATGGCTGCAATCACCATCTGCAGGGATTTTGGAGCCCCCCAAAATAAAGTCTGACACTGTTTCCTCTGTTTCCCCATCTATTTGTCATGAAGTGATGGAACCAGATGCCATGATCTTACTTTTCTGAATGTTGAGCTTTAAGCCAACTTTTTCACTCTCCTCTTTCACTTTCATCAAGAAGCTGTTCAGTTCTTCAATTTCTGCCATAAGGGTGGTGTCATCTGCATATCTGATATTTGATATTTATATCAAATAAATATCATATCTGTTATTGATATTTCTCCCAGCAGTCTTGATTCCAGCTTGTGCTTCATCCAGCCTGGCATTTCACATGATGTACTCTGCATATAAGTTAAATAAGCAGGGTGACAATATATAGCCTCGACAGACTCCTTTCCCAAATTGGAACCAGTTTGTTGTTCCATGTCCAGTTCTAACTGTTGCTTCCTGACCTGCATATAGATTTCTCAGGAGGAGAGCTCTTTGGGCAACCACTCAATCAGTTCAGTTTAGTCACTCAGTCATGTCCCACTGTTTGCGACCCCATGGGCTGCAGCACAACAGGCCTCCCCATCTATTGCCAACTCCTGGAGTTTACTCAAACTCATGCCTGCTGAGTTGGTGATGCCATCCAACCAGCTCATCGTCTGTCATCCCCTTCTCCTTCTGCCTTCAATCTTTCCCAGCATCAGGGTCTTTTCAATGGAGTCAGCTCTCCGTATCAGGTGGCCAAAATATTGGAGTTTCAGCTTCAGTATCAGTCCTTCCAAAGAATATTCAGGACTGATCTCCTTTAGGATGGAGAGGTTGGATCTCCTTGCAGTCCAAGGGACTCTCAAGAGTCTTCTCCAACGCCCCAGTTCAAAAGCATCACTTCTTGGGCACTCAGCTTTCTTTACAGTCCAACTCTCACATCCATACATGACTACTAGAAAAACCATAGCTTTGACTAGACAGACCTTTATTGGCAAAGTAATGTCTCTGCTTTCTAATATGCTGTCTAGGTTGGTCATAACTTTTCTTCCAAGGAGCAAGCATCTTTTAATTTCATGGCTGCAATCACCATCTGCAGGGATTTTGGAGCCCCCCAAAATAAAGTCTGACACTGTTTCCTCTGTTTCCCCATCTATTTGTCATGAAGTGATGGAACCAGATGCCATGATCTTACTTTTCTGAATGTTGAGCTTTAAGCCAACTTTTTCACTCTCCTCTTTCACTTTCATCAAGAAGCTGTTCAGTTCTTCAATTTCTGCCATAAGGGTGGTGTCATCTGCATATCTGATATTTGATATTTATATCAAATAAATATCATATCTGTTATTGATATTTCTCCCAGCAGTCTTGATTCCAGCTTGTGCTTCATCCAGCCTGGCATTTCACATGATGTACTCTGCATATAAGTTAAATAAGCAGGGTGACAATATATAGCCTCGACAGACTCCTTTCCCAAATTGGAACCAGTTTGTTGTTCCATGTCCAGTTCTAACTGTTGCTTCCTGACCTGCATATAGATTTCTCAGGAGGCAGGTCAGGTGGTCTGGTATTCCCATTTCTTTAAGAGTTTTCCACAGCTTGTGGTGATCCAGACAGTCAAAGGCTTTGGCATAGTTGATAAAGCAGATGTTTTTCTGGAACTCTCTTGTTTTTTTGATGATCCAACGGATCTCACTTGGATCTCATGATAGTATTAGTAGAATTTTTCCCTTTAATCATCTCTTGCCTCCTTTGAACCATCTCCCTTTTCAATTTCTCAAGCCATAATGCTGTGGTTCTGTTTGTTTTGGTCAACAAGCTTAGAACTATGGTTTTGCAGCCTCCTTAGCCTGGTGGAAATGCATGTCACTAGATATTGGAATGTGTTCCTCAGTTCTACACCTCACTTTGCTCCTCAGCTCAGAAGCCCTGGGGCTGTGGTGTATGGAACAGGCACTTCACTGTCCTAAACATTCTGGTGATGGAGGTAGTGTGTGCTGGGTGCCCATTGCCTGTCCATCCCAGGCCGTAACACCTATTTTACTGTAATTTGCTAGGAAAAAAAAAAGTCAGATGATCTAATACAGTATAGTTCCTTTAGGCCCTTAAATACTGTGTGTACTTGCGTGTGGTGTATATGTATAAAGAAAATATTTTGTTTACAAGTTTTTTTCCCCAATGGGGAATATAAATTTTATTTTATTATCTTTTGTTATTGGAGTATGATTGCTTTACAATGTTTGATCATTTCTGCTGTACAGTGAAGTGAATGAACTGTGTGTATATGTACATCCCCTCCCTCTTGGACCTCCCTTCCACTCCTCAGAAAGTTCTGAAAGAGGTTGGTATTTAAGTAATTCCAAGTCCTTTTAAAATCGTGTAGTATCTGTGAACAACTACAGAGGGTTGAAGGATAAACCTTAGAGTAACACAGAGTGACTGCTTAATTTATTTAGAACGATTTTCTAAATTAGAAATAAACTGTAAGAGGGTTCACAGAGTTGGTCATATCTCTAGGCCGCCTGTTTTATCCTTTTTGCCAAAGCCATGCTAAGAAGAGGAACCAGGAAATCTGGAAAGGGAAAAGGGAGATATTCTGTGCTGAGTTGTGTGGTAGTCAGGAGCGTTAGATGCTTCTGTTAACTTCAGTGTTAGAGAAAGTGAAGACTTAAATATGAAGAAAGGCCACATGGAGTGAGACTCTCATGATTCTGGGTAGATGATCTTGAGCAAAGACCTCCACTCAAAACACAGACACATGTAGGCATATACAGACATGCATACACACAGAGACAAGAAACTTAGGCACCAGGAGGCCTACTCAGGTTTGCTTGTATCACACTTAGCGTAAGTAGTGACTCCTAACAGTGTTACGTTTGTAAATAGGACACCTAATGGGACTGAGTGTTTGAATGTCTTTTGCTATTGCTGTGTATATTGTTAGACTCAATCCAAAGAAAGATAGGGATTTCCCTGGTGGTCCAGTGGTTAAATATCCACCTTGCAATGCAGGGGACTCAGGTTCCATCCTTGGCTGGGAAACTAAGATCCCAGATGTCATAGAGCAACTAAGCCTGTGCGCTGGAGCTACTGAAGCCTGCACACCACGACTGGAGAAGGTGAGCAACACGGTAAAAGATGCTGAGTGCTGCAACTAAGACCAGATGCAGCAAATAAATAAATAAATATATTAAAACACAAAAAACCCCAGAGATAATTATTTAAATAAACATGTCTACTTTAGGAGAGGGAGAAAAGCAAACCTTACCTAAGTGGGTTTATTGTGCTATTTATATGTGTTTTAGCCTAGGAAATCATTGTTATGCCACTACTGAATATCTAAATCATAATCTGTATTTAGGAAGACATAAATAGCCTCATTCTGTGAAGCTGTGTCTCGAAAATGACAGTAAGCATCATTGTCATTAGCTCTTACACTGTGATTAGGGACAGATAAACCTGCCAAAGTATATTTATCTTTAAATCTGTGGCCTAAACATTTCGTTGTCTAAGCTCAGAGGCAGAGCTTACATCTCTAAGGGATATGAGATTATCACTGAGTTACTCTACTTCACCTGCGAAAATGGGCATACTCTTTTCCAGAACTCCAAGGGGGTGTGAAGAATGGAGTCTTTCACACTCTCTGTGTGTGCTCAGTTGCACAGTTGTGTCTGACTGTTTGTGACCCCATAGATTGTAGCCCACCAGGCTTCTCTGTCCATGGGATTTCCCAGGCAAGATAACTGGAGTTGCAATTTCCTTCTCCAGAGGATCATCCCAACCCAAAGATTGAACCCATGTCTCTGGCATGGCACGTAGATTCTTTACCCCTGAGCCACCTGGGAAGCTCTTTAGGGTCTACAGAACATGTGTAAATAATTGTTTTAATTGAACCCTGTTTGTGAAAGACAAATGGGCCCTGTGATGTGACAGGTTCCTTCTCACCTGTTACCTCAGATGGAAATGTCTCCTCCCATCTGCCCGGCTCATGTATTAACATCCTCATGGGGTCCCGATGGATCTACCCACCTGGATGGATATGATATCTCATCAGCTTCACATTCCAGTTGTGTAACAAACTTTCATGTCTAGTAGTGAATTCGTTCCCCCTTTCTCCTTGAGAGCACCGAGATGTGTCTTCAAAGGGTGAAGTGTTTTCAAGTGATGACCAGACGTGAATTCAGGCCTGATTTCATCAGACAGGTTATTACAACGACACCTCCTAAGTACAGGACATTTTAGTAGGTCTTTGCTGGAGAAAATGTGTCCAAATGCCAACAGTGCTTGATCTCTCAAAGAGCTTAAAATGTAGCGTAGGAGGTAATAATACATATTTAATACTAGTGAAAATAAACTGGACAAAGGACCATACTACCAAAGAGAGATTAGCTGTCTTTGATAGAATCAGGTTTATGTAGACAGAGAAGATAATGAGGTAAGCCTTGAGTACTTAAAGTCATGACTGTTGCTATTTCTGCACTTTTGAAGATAAAAGCCTACTTAGAGATGACAGAGGCCACCCAAGATGACCATCTATTGGATGTATGGTCCTGAACAGTTAGTGTCAATGTTTAACCCTGAGAGTATTCATTAAGTGTTTAAACAAGTGAGAAGCTTGAGGAAGCAGAGGAGGGAGCTTCCTGAAAGAAGGATGTTCTCAGAGGCTTGTCCAGTGGCGATGCTGAGTGTAGTTCACACAGACGGTCTGAAGAGGCTCATTTCAGTATGGTGCCTTGGATCTGAGATGGGAACCTGAGAGAAGAGTGGGGTTCTAGACCATCAGGTCCTAAAACAGGGCAAGATGTGAAGAACAGACAGGAACAAAGCAGAGGAAGTGCAGATGAAAGAAAGTGGGCAGTACACACATAGGGCCCCTTTCAGGCCTACACTGGAGGGAATTTCATTCTTGAGGACCATCAGTGTTGCTGAGTCATTACAATACTGACTCTTACCTTGGATTCCAAACATTTGCATGCAGCTGTGCTTTTGTGGAAGATAATATTGGGCTCCTGAGTGTTTTACCTTGACAGTGTTGATATCCTAAGCCCTGTTTACCCACACAGTGACTTTGGATAATTGTGTTTGTCTACCTAAGTAGCGTTCTGTCCTTGAAGACATCAAACTGTACTGTTGGTGACCCTGATGAACCCTTGATTTCAGGACTATCACAAGAAAAGAAAGTCTAGCTCTAATTTTAGACAGTGAATCAGTGCAGGGCATTTCATGTAGATTTTTTGTGTGTTTCTTGTTTGTTTTTACTTTTATCTATTTTATTTATTGATCACTTGAAACTCAGTCTTTTTCCAAAGGCTCAGCTTTGTCCCTACTTATATTTTGAGATATTTCCATTCCTGAATTAATAAAAAAGAAAGGGAGTCTCACATTTATTTCCATTTACTCTTTCTTCAGTACACCATGTACATTTCTTTTTTTAATATGTATTTATTTGACTGTGTAGGTCTTAGCTGCTGCACTCAAGTTGTTTGTTGCATCTTCAGGATCTTTCACTGGCCATATGAACTAGCTGCTCCATGGTATGTGGGGTCTTAGTTCCCTGACCTGATATTGAACCCATGTCCCGTGCATTGTAAGGCAGATTCTTAACCACTGGACCACCAGGGAATTCCCCCCATGTAGGTTTCTTTCTTTCTTTCTTTCTTTTTTTTTTTTTTTTAAAGAAAATTAGTTGATCTTTTGGGTTTTATTGAAAAGTATAAATTATCTTTTGGATTTTATATAAGAGAGAAAGTCTTTTCTGTTTTTTTCCTTGTCTCTTTCCCTTTTAGTCAGTAAATTAAGGCAAGGTCATATTAACTTCATTAGTCATTAACAACCACAAAATGGCACCAGGCTACAGGTTAGCTTGCTCATCTTCTCCTGTGAGAACTCCAAAATTACAACTTGCTGCTGAAGAGCCATCAACAGGAGAATGTTGGACCCACCAAAGCAAGATACCCCACGTCCAAGGGCAAAGGAGAAGCCCCAGAAGACGGTAGAAGAGGCAAAATTGTGTTTGGAATCAAACCCAATACCTGCCAGAGATGCAAGTCTTTGCCCCAACCAGTAGTGCTGAAGAAGCTGAAGTTGAATGATTCTAGGAAGATCTACCAGGCCTTCTAGAACTAACACCCCCCAAAAGATGTCCTTTTCATTATAGGAGATTGGAATTCAAAAGTAGGACGTCAAGATATACCTGGAGTAACAGGCAAATTTGGCCTTGGAGTACAGAATGAAGCAGGGCAGAGTGTAACAGAGTTTTGCCGAGAGAACACAAACAACCTCTTCCAACAGCACAAGAGAAGACTCTCCATATGGATGGTCAACACTGAAATCAGATTGATTATATTCTTTGCAGCCATCGATGGAGAAGCTCTATACAGTCAGCAAAAATAAGACCAGGAACTGACTGTGGCTCAGATCATGAACTCCTTATTGCCAAAGTCAAATTTAAATTGAAGAAAATAGGGAAAACCCCTAGGCCACTCAGGTATGACCTAAATCAGATCCCTATGATTATACAGTGGAAGTGAGAAATAGATTCAAGGGATTAGATATGATAGACAGACTGCCTGAAGAACTATGGACAGAGGTTTGTGACGTTGTACAGGAGGCAGTGATCAAGACCATCCCCAAGAAAAAAAGAGAAGTGCAAAAAGGCAAAATGGTTGTCTGAGGAGGCCTTACAAATAGCTGAGAAGAGACGCGAAAGGCAAAGGAGAAAAGGAAAGGATATACCTATTTGAATGCAGAATTGCAAAGAATAGCAAGGAGAGCTAAGAAAGCCTTCCCCAGTGATCAGTGCAAAGAAATAGAGGAAAACAATAGAATGGGAAAGACTAGAGATCTCTTCAAGAAGATTAGTGATACTAAGGGAACATTTCATGCAAAGAGGGGCTCAATAAAGGACAGAAATGGTAGGGACCTAACAGAAGCAGAGGATATTAAGAAGAGGAGGCAAGAATACATCAAAGAACTGTACAAAAAAGTCCTTCATGACCCAGATAACCATGATGGTGTGATCACTCATCTAGAGCCAGCCATCCTGGAATGTGAAGTCAAGTGGGCATTAGGAACCATCACTACGAACAAAGCTAGTGGAGGTGATGGAATTCCAGTTGAGCTATTTCAAATCCTAAAAGATGAACTAGAGCTTCATGGAAAAGTTTTCTGGGCAGGAACCAGGAAACCTCCTTTCGATTTTGACTTTGCTGCCCACCAGCAGGGATGTGACCACACTGCCTTTTCCTCTGGGTCTCTGTGTGCACATCAGTAAAATTTAGGGTTTAAAGACTGTTTATTGGTTATAAATATGTTTACACTGAACATTCCAGTTTGACTCTCTATATCTATAATTTTATCTATAGAAGAAATCTAGGAATTTTGGCAATTTACAAACCAAAGCTGACCTCTCCATATGTCTTGTCTGTCTGCATGGGATTTAAAATATTTTGTAATGGCCAACATTTTAATTTGAGGAAGCTTCCCATAAGTAATCTAGATTTCTGGCTTCTTTTGAAAAATGAAGCATCTCCTGACCCTAATCCTCCATGGCCAGTGACCAGTGAAATGGAGTCAGGTGACCCTGGGTTTTATAAGCCCCTCCCACCCCTTTTTGTTTTCTGTATCACTTCCAAGGCCTTGGAGTTAACCTGAGTTTGTGGCTTCTGGATTAAATGAAAGATTTCTTCTTCAGAATCAAGCCATTGACAGGTTTGCTGCATACTGTAGCACGTGGCCTCTTCCACGTAGCCTCCTGCTCTGGGCATCGCGGGAATGCCAGGCATAGTGGTGTGATTCCTCTTCCGTGAAGCTGTTATAGACAGAGCATTTCTCCAGCATCAGTGACATTTCAAAGTCAGGATGATGAGCCAGGTAGTAATTGGCGCTGTCACTCTTTGGGTTTGGTACTGGCAGCTTGTGTGTTTACTCTGGTTGAGTAATCTGTTTGCATCTGGGTGGACCACACACAGACAAATGTGAACTGTGTTTGTATCCATCTCCTGCCTGGCAACTTGATTCCTTTGGGTCACAGCTTTGGAAAGATTGATAGATCGGAAATTTACTAGTGTAGACTTGGAGGAAGAAACTCACTTCAACCCGTTTGGGGAGCTGACCTTAATAACCTTCGTTGGGCAACAGCAAAGAAGCCTTTCTCATCCGTGGATTAGAGCAATTGCATGAACATCACGTCTGGATACCAGGTGTCCTGTGCTGTTAAGGCATTCATTATTGCCTTTCAGTATGAGGAGGCAATCAAAATAGAGAATGGTCTCAGGTTACATTATCTAGGTAAGTTTCTGGATGTGTCACCAGAACCTCAGTAATGGGTAGAATTCCCTCTTGCTTCCTGGGTACCTCTCCCAGGCAAGTCAGCTAGCTCCACTTCTAGAATTCCTGAGGAGGCACGTCTCCTACCTGCCTTCTGTATCTCAGAAGCTGTGGTGTGCAAGGACCAAGAGGGAGGGCGTCTGGCTTAGAAGGCTGAACACTCCTGAGTCTTCTCTCTGCCTTGCCCGGGGGCGGTCACTGACGCTTCTGAGGGCCTCTTTCCCCTTGAGATGCGGTAGAGTCTTTGTAGTACTGACCTCAGGGAGCTGCA
Organism: Cephalophus harveyi; assembly: GCA_006410635.1. Lineage (NCBI taxonomy): Eukaryota > Metazoa > Chordata > Mammalia > Artiodactyla > Bovidae > Cephalophus > Cephalophus harveyi. The sequence goes on from SJYT01082756.1 coordinate 228,150, forward strand.
CATGTGACTTTCTGACACTGACGATCTCCTTCTCAGCCTCTGTCTCTAATCAGTGCATTACAGGGAGAAGTGGGAGAGATGTAAGTGAGAAAAAATGGGGAGCCCTCTGGGAGGAGGCTTGTTGGGACCATCCTCATTAAGAACACTTCTCTGAGACCTACCCTTGGGAGCCTGAGGGAAGCCTAACCCTAGTCTGGCAACACTGCAAGATAGCTCTGGTTACAGAAGACACACAGATGGCCAAAAACCAGAGGAAAAGAGGCTTGATGTTGCTAATCATTAGAGAAATGCACATCAAAACTACAATGAGGTACCACCTCTCGCTGGTCAGAATGGCTATCATTAAAAAGCCTACAAACAGTAAACACTGGAGAGGATGTGGAGAAAGGGGAAACCTGCTATACTGTTGATGGGCATGCAAATTGGTGCAGCCACTATGGAGAACAGTATGAAGGTTTCTTAAAAACCTAAGAACAGAGCTACCATGTGACCCTGCAGTCCCACTCCTGGGCATATATCCAGAGAAGACCATAATTTAGAAAGATACATGCACTCCAGTGTTCACTGCATCACTGTTTACACTAGCCAAGACATGGAAGCATCTTAAATGTCTGTCAGCAGAGGAATGGGCAAGATGTGGTACATACAGACAAGGGAATGTTGTCGCTGTTATTTAATCATTAAGTCATGTCTGACTCTTTGCGACCCTATGGACTGTAGCCCACCAGGCTCCCCTGTCCATGGGATTTCCCAGGCAAGAATACTGGAATGGGTTACCATTTCCTTCTCCAGGGGATCTTCCTGCCCCAGGGATCAAACCCACATCTCCTGTGTTGCAGGCAGATTCTTTACTGCTGAGCCACTGAGGAAGCCCACAGTGGACCATTACTCAGCCATAAAAAAGAATGAAATAATGCCATTTGCAGCAACATGGATAGACCTAGAGATTGTCATACTGAGTGAAGTAAATCAGACAGAGTAAGAGAAATATAACGTGACATCCCTTATGCGTGGAATCTATAAAGGTGGTAGAAATGAACTTATTTACAAAACAGAAACAGACTCACAGACTTAGAAAATAAACTTATGGTATCAAAGGGAAAGGTTAGGAGGAAGGATAAATTAGGAGGTTAGGACTGACACATATCACTATACATAAAATAGATAACCAGGACCTACTGTAGAGCACAGGGGAAATAAAAGATATGTCCCATTACATTAATTGAGTTTGTTTTTTTTTTATTAGGAAATATAATCACTTTAACTCAATGTCCAGCTCCCTTCTAGGCCTCAGGAGACAAAAGGAAAATGCATAAGAAGCCTCAGCCTTCAGCAAATTTATGCTCTAGTTGCTTAAGTCAAGACTGTATAAAATGTTCAAATCGTATTTTGGCTTCTTTGAGGCACTGGCCATCAGCATCATAAAAACAATCCACACAATTAGTAAAAACACTCCCTGCCCATTCCTGGTTCATAATAGCCAGAGAATGTTGAGGACGGGTGCAGTTTAGGAGTGAAGGCAAAGAATTGCTCTATAACTCGGATAGGGAGATGCTAAACTGCCTTCAGATTAGATATGAGGCAGAATTAGAACTGACTTCAAATAAGCCTCCCATTCACGCCCAGTCTCTCAGTCATGTCTGGGTCTGCAACCCCATAGACTGTAGCCTGCCATGCTCCTCTGTCCATGGGATTTTCCAGGCAAGAATGTTGGAGTGGGGTGCCATTTCCTCCTCCAGGGATCTTCCTGGCCTGGGGTTCAAATCTGCGTCTCCTGCATTGCAGGTGGATTCTTTACAACTGCACCATCTGGGAAGCTCATACCCTGCTACTTTCAACATTAACAGGACTACCAAGGGCTTCAAATGGTAACTTCCCTACAGTTTAAATGGCCAATGAAAAGTTCAGTGCAAACTTGAGCACAGTTTGGGATAGTATGGCATATTTTTCACATAACTCTTAAGGAAGTGCCCAAGTTTTTCTTCCTTGAGGGTCAAATTGTTGGCAACATGTGATACCATCCTCAGGCTGCGATGGCCACAAAGCATGCATGCAGAGAACCCAGAGGGTAAATAAGCCCTGTTGGAAACGTGCTTCCTTTTCCCCTTTTGCCGAGGTTCTCGTTCAGCAGATTTGTAGCTCTCAAGAGAATTAAACCTCGCATGGGCACTGTGTTTTTCAGGCATGAAAAGTTAGCACTTTTGTCCCATAAAGAGTGTGCAGAATCCTTGCACGTTGACCAGCTCATCTAGACCTTCCCTGAGACCCAATTGCTCTGCCTGCTGTGTGTGTTTTTGGTGCATCTCACATGCATGATGGTTTATTTGCTACGTGAATTGGGCTGGCTATCAGAGGGAGCCTCTGTCTGCAGAAGGGGCAGCAGGCAGAGGAAGCCGGCTGGGTGCCTTCACATTTGCTGTGTAGAGGTCTCTGCTTGTCACGTGCGTCCCTCCTCACCCTTTATAATTCTGCCTTCTTCCCAGCCATTGTGACAGCTATTTATTGTTCACTCCCGGATGGATTACCCTTGAATTACCTCTCTGCTTGTCACTGTTGCGGTCTCTTCAAGCTGCCAGTGATGGGGTAAACAGAGTAAACCAGTGTGGGCCCTTTAAAGGACCTGACTTTCTGTTCAAAGAGAGTTATTTTTAGAAAGCTGCTATAGAATTTGACTTTCTTCAATCAGCAGGATCTATGTGAAGCCATATGTTGGTGTGATTTCCCCAGATAAAGCCTTCGGAATCTTCTTTCAGGCTCCTGGAGTGGGTGCGCGATACATCCTGTGGGCAGGCTGCCTGCTGCCAACGGGTGCAGAATCGCTTTGATGGGCTGAGTGTAGGGCTTTCCAGCGGCCTTGGGTCTTGAGGCTCCAGCCTCAGCCAGGAAGGGCCGAAAGGATGTGACAGTGACCTCTGCTAGCAGCCAAGCTGGGAATGCGAGTGATCTGTTTAATCAATACTTTATCTCAATTGTTGGTTGTAAAAGGCTTAGAAAATAATTCAACAGAGTACTCAGTTCTGAAATAACACCGAGTGTCATTTCACCTCTCTTTGATTCAGAAGGTCCTTTAGAATCCTTTCATCCTTGGAGAGCTAGTTAATAAAGATTCTGGGTCTAGACTGGCTGATAAACCAGCCTTTGTTTTAGTTAGGAAGGGAAATAGTAGAGCCAGGAGAGGGGTGAGAGGCCCAAGCAAGGCGGGTGTTTGTAGCTGGGGTGTTAGTGCTCAGCTCTGTCTGCCTCTGATCACTGTCCCCCAGTCTTCCCTGGTTCCGGGGTCTAAGGCGGGTCCAGGTAGGGCCTCCTCTCTGTTTTGGCCTCTCATCTGTTAGCACCCAGTTCTGTAATACACTTTGAAGAAGTGAAGTGAAAGCCTGTCAGTTGTATCGGACTCTTTGTGACCCTATAGACTGTAGCCCGCCAGGCTCCTCTGTCCATGGGATTCTCCAGGCAAGAATACTGGAGTGGGTTGCCGTTTCCTCCTCCAGGGGATCTTCCTGACCCAGAGATTGGACTTGGGTCTCCTGGATGGCAGGCAGATTATTTACTGTCGGAGCACTTTGAGATGCTTAATAAATCAGATGGCTAGTGATCTCCAGAGAAGGAAATGGCAACCCACTCCAGTGTTCTTGCCTAGAGAATCCCACGAACAGAGGAGCTGGTGGCTCACAGTCCATAGGGTCACAAAGAGCTGGACATGACTGAAGTGACTTAACACACACACACACAATGATTGCCAGCAAACAAACACCCAGGATTTTCCTTCTCCTTCTGGGGAAGGAGCTTCGTCTGTCCAGCCCCCCAGTCTCAGTGGGCCTGGATGATTCTCTCAGTCTGAAACGGGTTCAGAGAGCATGTTCAAGCCCTCAGCATCTCCCATCCTGCTGGCGTGGAGGGCGTGGTAGGCACCACTTGACTCTGCTTTCCTGACTCATGCCCTGTCTCACTGCCAGCTTCCTTTCTGGGCATCCAGGCTCATCCTTCAAAGAGCTGAAAATAGCATCACAGTTCTTTTCTCTGAGGAGCTTTCTCACCCTTGACAAGCCTGGAGGACAAACAGACCTGACCTCTGTGGCCTCCTGTCTGTCGGCCCTGATTAAATATTCACTCTGCAGAGCGTCATGCCAGGAATCCTGAAAAATCATCAAAGAAGGACGTGACGCACTCCTGGCCTTTGCACGTCTTATCAGCTTACAGGAGAGACAGAACCAGCACAATGCAAAATGGGCGCGTAAATGTCAGCCAGATGCTTACCTACCGTTCTTTATTTACAAATCCGATTAACATAGTCTGGGGGCGCCTGCTTATGTATGCACAGATCTATGTGTGCAATATATGTGTTTATATACATATAGACCTATATGTGCATGTGTTTATGCCGGGAGAAATATCAATAACCTTAGATATGCAGATGGCACCACCCTTATGGCAGAAAGTGAAGAGGAACTAAAAAACCTCTTGATGAAAGTGAAAGAGGAGAGTGAAAAAGTTGGCTTAAAGCTCAACATTCAGAAAACTAAGATCATGGCATGTGGTCCCATCACTTCATGGCAGATAGATGGGGAAACTGTCAGACTTTATTTTTTTGGGCTCCAAAATCATTGCAGATGGTGATTGTAGCCATGAAATTAAAAGACGCTTACTCTTTGGAAGGAAAGTTATACCAACCTAGATAGCATATTGAAAAGCAGAGATATTACTTTGCCAACAAAGGTCAGTCTAGTCAAGGCTATGGTTTTTCCCGTGGTCATGTATGGATGTGAGAGTTGGACTGTGAAGAAAGCCGAGCGCCGAAGAATTGATGCTTTTGAACTGTGGTATTGGAGAAGACTCTTGAGAGTCCCTTGGACTGCAAGGAGATCCAACCAGTCCATTCTAAAGGAGATCAGTCCTGAGTGTTCATTGGAGGGACTGATGCTGAGGCTGAAACTCCAATACTTTGGCCACCTCATGCGAAGAGTTGACTCATTGGAAAAGACCCTGATGCTGGGAGGGACTGAGTGCAGGAGGAGAAGGGGACGACCGAGGATGAGATGGCTGGATGGCATCACCAACTCGATGGACATGAGTTTGAGTGAACTCCGAGAGATGGTGATGGACAGGGAGGCCTGCTGTGCTGCGATTCATGGGGTCGCAAAGAGTCGGACACGACTGAGCAACTCAACTGAACTGAACTGATAGGTATATATGTGTACATAGATCTATATATACACATTTATATACACATAGGTCTATGTACACATTTATTATGTACACATGTTTATATATACATAGGCTTATAATTATACATGTTTATATATACACAGATCTATATATGCACATGCTTATATATATATATATTTATATATATTTATAATTGAAGTGAAGTAGCTCAGTCATATCCGACTCTTTGTGACCCCATGCACTTTAGCCCACCAGGCCCCTCCATCCATGGAATTTTCTAACCAAGAGTTCTGGAGTAGGTTGCCATTTCCTTCTCCAGGGGATCTTCCCGACCCAGGTATTGAACCCGGGTCTCTTGCATTGCAGGCAGACGCTTTACCATCTGAGCCACCAGGGAATCCCCAGGTTTATAATTACACTTGTTTACATATACACAGATCTATATGTACACATGCTTATATATACATAGGTTTCTAATTACACATGTTTATATATACACAGGTCTATATGTATACATGTTTCTATTTACATAGGTTTATAATTACACATGTTTATGTATAGACATATCTATAGGTACATAGAATTGAAGCATTTGCTGAAGTGGCTGAAGTGGCTGGAACTGGAAAAATGAAGTTTTCTACCAAGTTTTAGTTCCGTGGGAGTGTCCCTAAGGCTTAGAGAGCTAGTAGTTGATTGGGGCCACATTGGAAACACCAGTGGGAGGACAGGGAAGGATGGCAGCCAGTAGAGGGATGTTGCTGGGCTGGCAGTGTGTGGCTGAGAATCATGCACCTCAAAACCACCCTGAGCCCCACTGATCACTGATTGAAGATGCGCGTCAGGACACCTAGAAGTTCCTGGGCTGCTGTGCACAAATGATTTTTGGACCCTCCTGCGAAGAGGTACAACTAAAGTTAGTTAGCTAAGTTGGAGGTTGGCCTGGGCGAGACCTGAGGGATGAGGCATTTTTACAGGTACTGATGAGCATGGTGGCCTGGAAAGGGGAGGAGAGGGGACATTGAGGGGACTTCCCATGGAGTCCTGAGTTGACGTGGGTGGCACTGAAGCCAGGACTCTCTCTCCGCAGGTTTCTCAAGGGTGTGTGGGGCCCAGCCACCGGCGGAAGGGGTCCAGGATCCTGGCTGAAGCAGCCAAAGGGTGCGAGGCAGTTTGAGGAGGATTTGGTTGGTGGCTGCCCCATCAGGACTCATTGGCCACTCAGGCTGGTGGGTGGGCTGGCCACACATGGATCGTAGGATCCCCACTGCATCTGCTGCGTGAAGCCCTGGTTCATCCACAGGCACCATCGCAGAAGGACCAGAGTGGGATGTGTCTGGGGACGGATCAGCGTGTCCTCCTTGCATCTCAGCCAGGTGGGGAGGCGGGGTGATCACTGAGCGCTGGGGACTTGGCCTGGGTGTCCTGTGTCTAGAAAGGATGAGACTGAGCTCCGGGGCAGTGGGCCAGGGCGGCTGTGGTCGTGCCTCTCACGTGGATCCGCTGTAGGACAGTTTCCTCTGGTACCCTGTTGTCTCTGTGTGCCCTCCCTGGAGAGTTGGCAGATGGGCAGTGAGGACTGTCCAGGGCCAGGGCACTATAGCGTGACCTGAATGAAGGGGGTGATGCTGAAGCCAGGACTCTGGTCCCTCGACAAGGTCACTGTGCCCCAGGCTCTGGCTCACACCCCTGCAAGGAGCCCCCAGTGTGATCCCCACCCATGAAGGTGGGCTTGATTACTTGCTCATCTGTCAAGTTATATGATTTCATGCACTCGACTTCTTTTTCTATCCTATATTTAGATGCTGGGCAGAGATGATCGAACATAGAAATGTCAAGATATGTAGATCATTTATTGATAGTTTTTATGTGGGGAAAAAGTATACATGTCCATACATCCTCGTGTGTGGGGTGGCATAGTTTGTCTCTGGAAGAGGGAGAGGAAAGGGTGTCTCAGGCTGGGTTGGGTTAGGAGACGGAAACTGCAAGGTTACTTTAGCAGGAAGAATTAGTAGGAAGACTTGTGCAGGAGAAAAGCATTTTCCCCAACCCACAGAGGGTCCCAGGCTGGATCTGAACATTAAAGTGACAAGAACAGATTAACAAGGAAAAGCCATACTCGTTTTTGTAATGTATGTTTCATGTGGCATGGAGCCTTCATAAGGAAATAAAGACCCAGACCAACAGAACTGCATATTTCTGTGCTTGGTGTGGTGTTTAGCAAATCACATAATGTTAGTACTAATGGACATTTCCCCCTTAAGGGAACTATCGTGTACTGAGAACCCACATGCCGGGTACCTTGCTAAGGACATTACCGGGAGTGTCTTATCTAACTTTCCTCAGAACTGTATGAGGAGCTCACTGACTACCCCTATTTGACAGAAGCGGCAACTCAAGCACAGAGAGGTGAAGTGACTGGCCTGCAGATGCACAGCCTGTGAGGACAGAAGGTGTTTACCCCTGATGTTTTTATTTGGGGAGGGTGGGAGGGAGTTTGAAGCAGAGGAAGGAACATCTTGATCATCTATATCTGGAGTCTCAACGGAGTCAAGGAATTGTTCGTGAACTCACAAGATTATTTTATTTCACATCCATTTCTATTACATCATGTGTCAGATTCTGATCTGAGAGTCTAACAAGTATTTAACCCCGTTTAACCTCTGAATAGGCCCATACGGTAGGTGTTCGACACCCTCATTCTCAACACGCTCCTCATTTCTATACCTCCCACATGTTATGAAATCTTGGTGAGTCCTGCAGGAGTGGGAAGGAGGGAAAAAGAAAAAGACTACAAGGAGAGTAGAGAAACTCATAGCTGTAGAGGGTGTATAAGCTCAGGCTCAGTGTTTTGTGTGCATTTTCTAACTGAATGCACAGCCCTCTGAGAGAGGGGAGGGTCTCCCCGTGTATAGACGTGGAGACAAGCTACAGAAGTTTAATAACCAGCCAAACATCACACAGCTAATTCAGAGTGAGGGCTGGGCTTCTAACCCAGGCCAGATCCCAAATCCCATACGCTTTCCACTGCATCTTGATGGCAGTCAGTAGGGAAGATGACACTTTTGTATGTTTAGTATAGGGCACAAGTGAAAGATACAGATGCACTGTCCTCAGAGTTAAGAGAGGGAAGGGATGACTCCAGCCATGGGTGTTGTGAGAGTCTTCCTTGAAGAGGCAGCATTTAAATGGAGCTTGGAAGTAGGTGGGATGTGGCAGGTGGGTCTGGGGGCAGCAGAGTCCTGGAGGAGGGAGGAGCACAAGCAAAGATGCTGGTGGGATGAGGCCAAGGGGTGGGGGACCTGTCTGGGTAGGAAGCCGTGTTTTACCAGACATGCTGCTTAGAGTTGCCAAGGAGTGCATGGTCACAGTGAAAACTAGACTGGTTCTTAGTTTTATTAATGATTTTTCTGCAGACAACATGCCCTCCTTATTACGTGTGCCCCCTCCCGCCAGCCCCTACCCCCTGACAACTTGGCTTGTGTGGCTGTGTCTCAGGAATGCCTTCCTCTCTCTGCCTTCTTGGAAGCTCTTCAAGTCCCGATGGTTCTCAGCCCTGTACTCCCTCATGGCTGCTTACCCAGTGTTCTGGGGAGACAGGTGCTGAGCAGGACAAAGGGGTGGCCCTGGGCGCTGGGGAAGCAGGGGGAGACGTGGAGCAGGCATCCGTCTCGCCCCAGGGCTGGGCTCTGCTGCCCAGACAGGGGGCCTGCCTGTGACAGACATTCCCTTCCGGAGCCCGAGGCTGCTTTGCGAGAGCCAAAGTGAGGACACGGGCCTGGGGGATGCTCTTAGAGACTTGGCACCTGGTGGGAAGTGGAGATTTGGCAGCTGACTGAATGTGCTAAAGAGCAGCCCCGCTGGCGGCTGATGCTCCCCCTGCCCTGTACCCCATCCTCTCCCGAACTGCTCCTCCAGGGCCGAGGAAGAAGGCGCCCACCCTGCTAATCTGCGCTGCGGTTTGCTCTCTGTTATGTAGTATCTCAGTGGCAGGACCCACTCGGGAGAGCTGGGGCGAGGCTGGCTGAGGTCCTCGAGGAGCTTGGACTCAGGCGCCTGCCTGGCAGTGGAGTGATGCTTCCCGACCTCTCAGACCTCTGGGCGCACTTAGAAAGCACTTCACGCCTTCTGTCGGCACACGGCTGCCCAGGGGAGCCTCAGGGACAGGGGGCAGGTAGAGTATCCTTTCCGAGTTTCTTGTCTCCTGTCCTCCCCCGCGCCCCTTCCTTTCCGTGTGTCTGTCTGGCTCTGTTGTGTCTCCTCAAGGTTCCACAGACCAGTGACGCGGGGGAATTGACTCATGTTCTTGTCAACAGAGATCGTCGCCTGCGAGATGACGGGTACCCTGATGCACTCACGACAGTATCTCAAAGATGCCACGCCGCTGGCTGCTCCCAAGAACGAAGCCACCCTCCCAGAGAGGTGGCAGGAAGCCGGGCTGGAGGAGGTGAGGAAAGGCGCTCTTCCCCTGCCCTGGACTCAATCAGCGTTTAGCTGTCAGATGGTTCTGGCCTCGGCCTGACGGGTCTTTTCCTGTGTGTCCTTCCACAGGCTCGACTTTTTAGCCGGAGGATGCACCGCCTTCTCAGGTGTCCTGGGAACTGCTGAAGGACCATGATGGGGAGCAAGCTGGTCCCCAGGACAGAGCAGAGCAGCTGGAACCAAGAAGTGCCCGGAGCCAGACGCAAAGCCTGCCACCTCCAGATTGGAGCGCCCTGAGCCGCGGTTCCTGATTGGACGGTCTTTGCTTTGCCATCACCCTATTGGCTCACAGTTCTAGATGATTTTGACTGGTTGGCTGGTCTTTTTTTTTTTTTTCGTCTGTCTTTCGTTCTTTTTTCTTGGCCTTGGGGATTGTGTAAGCAAAGAATTGCTTTGGAAAATATAATTCTGTGGCTGAAATTAACCTTGTTTATGAACCAATATTGTCCCTAGGGGTTTCTGAATTGTCATCTGGGTTACCTAGTAAATGGGTCTGCATGGTTTGATGTGTGTATTCCTGATCTTTAGATTAAAAATGCATCTTCACATCTAGATCCAGGTAATGGGCCGAGTCCCACTTGCCTCACTACTGAAGCGATCTTGGTGCGGCATCGCTTGGAGTTGAAATATAATCAAACATATTATACCTGGGGCTCTTGCATGCTCTTTGGGGTTTGTGCTACCCCACAAAGAAATACAAACATTGTAGGTGGAAATGTAATTCCTGTTTGATCCTGCAGCTAGAATGGTGGAGAAAGTATAAATATTGAAAGTGGCTTCAAGTACTTCAAATGTAAACTAACCAAGAGTAAGTGGCTGATTCTCTAAGGCAGAGCAGGGACTGGAGGCCACTCCTCACACCCTGCCCGTTGACTCTGCTCCATCTGGAGGAATCAGAGGACGAGGCCCGCTTCTGTGTTTGCGTTTGCGGAGACTGTGGTGTTTCTGACTCGTGCTCTGTAACTGTGCCCACCTCGCAATAAAACACCTTCGTTGACTCAGCGACAAGGTCTCTGTCCATTTCCTGCAGTCCTGTGTCCTCATCGGCTTTGTGAGAAGGTCCAGGGTAGGTGTGCGGGTGGCCGCCCTGCCTGGGATCTCAGCTGGATGCGGTACTGGCCCTTATCCAGGATGGTCTACTGGTGGGGCCTCACACATTGGACACATGCTGGCCTGGGGCTGCCCCCAATACGTGGTAGACATTTAATCTCTCTCTCTCTCTTTCTTTATGGGTGGATTATTGCTTTACCATGTTCTTAGTTTCTGCTGTACAACAAAGTGAATTGGCTATATATATATATACACACACACACTCATATCCCCTCCCCCCTGAGCCTCTCTCCCCCCATCCTCCTCTAGGTCATCCCAGAGCACTGAGCTGAGCTCCCCGTGCTGCACAGCAGCCTCCCACCAGCTGTCTGTTTACACATGGGGGTGTGTGTATGTCAGTGCATCTCAATCCTTTCCCGATTTGTCCCACCTTCCTCTTCCTCTCCACTCCCCACCCGTGTGCATGTCTGTTCTCTATACCTGTGTCTCTATTCCTGCCTTGGAAATCACCAGTACTGTTTTTCTAGATTCCACATATATGCGCTAATATACGATATTTTTCTCTTTCTGACTTAATTCACGCTGTATGATAGTCTGTAGGTCCATTCGAGTCTCTACAGATGACCCTATTTCATTCCTTTTAGTGGCTCAGATCTTTTTTGACCCCGTCCCTAGAGTAATGAAAATAAAAACAAAAATAATCCAGTGGGACCTAATTAAACTTAAAAGCTTTTGCACAGCAAAGGAAACCATGAACAAGATGATTTTATTTCTTCATAACGAATTGAAAGAACATTTGAATTCCTTAGAGCTGGTCTTGGCTGAGAACACCGAGTAGCCTCTGAATGTCTTCTTGGCCTTCTTGTTGAAAGCCTTTAGAGGGAGAGGTGGAGATGCGTGGGCAGAAGTCAGGAAGGAGACTGTGGCCCCTGCCTTGACCTTGCATACAGACATCTGGGTCCCTCCTGCAGGACAGGGCAGGGCTGTACCTCCTCTGAGGACACCACTGCCTTTACATAAAGTGAAATTGACATGCACTCGTGTGTGAAATGCCTTTTCACCAGCAGGCCCAGGCCATCCCAGAGCCGGCCAGTCCCTCTAACTATGATACGCAGAGGTCTCATTCACCATGGGTAAGAATTCGCCCAGGCCGCATCAGACTGGATCTGCCAGTTTAATAGAAAGCACTTTCAAGAAAACCCCAGTGCTCTCTGCCTCCACTCCTGAGGCTTCAAATGTGATGCATGGATCAGAGATATGATAACTTGGTCTGTGTGGGGCGGCAGATGGAGTTTGCTCTGATTGCCGTGGCATGCATTATAGTCCCTCAGATATTACCCTGGACTGCAAGCCCTGCAGAGTAGAAAGAGCGTTGCCTACCTGCTTCCTGGAAGTCATTAAAGTGACAATAAATAATAAATAAATGGGTCCCAGCACCCATCCGCTTCACTGGCTTTTGACTTCAAACCTCCTCTTGGGAAATTCTGTGTCTTTCCTTATAACTTGGAACCTCCTGACTGCTTCCCAGTATTATTGTCTAAGCTTGACAAATGTTTGCCAACCAACTGCAAGTCGAAAACACTGAAGTTTTATTTTTAAAATTACACTTTTTAAGTTAAAAAATACATACTTTTGAGTGGAGTCCAGGTCAGCCCACCTTGTGCTGAATTTGAGCTCTTTTTAGCCTTCTGAAGTTCCAGAACCCTGCACCCAAGGGAGGGCCTCGCAGGGGGGAGTGTCGGGCCCCGGAGCTGTGTCAAGGGTCAGGGTCAGTGAACGGACACTCTCCATGGCCAGCAACCGTGTTAAGATTCTACCGCAAAATGATGCTGACTCTGACCTTCATTCCTAAAGTCTGTCAAACAGACAGCATCAAGTCAGGTGGAAGTCATCTGTTCCTGGTTACCTCCAACAGCTTATCCAGGAGGTGGTGTTATTGTCTGTCTATTTGAAGGACCACTGGCATGGAAAGCAGTTTATATATTTGTAGGCAGATTTTAGCAGATGCAGTTGGCACCTTGTCCCTGTTTCTGAGGGCTTTTTTGGGCAGAGGAGACTGTGTGCATCCCAGGTCAGAGGTTCTGGGGTCTTATTCACTTCCCCACTTAGCCTAGCCCTCAACCAGGAGGAGTGTTAGTGTTTAAACACCCCAGCTCCCTCACCTTTTGGATGGATGGACTGAGGTATGTTCTAAGCTGATCTGAGGTCCCCAGTCAGGTGACAGTCTGGTGGCCCACAGTGGGAACTAGCTTTTGAACCCACTTTTAAATTTTTAATTGAAGGGTAAGTGTTTTGCAATGCTGTGTTACTTAGTCTCTGCCATACAGTGAAGTGCGCCAGCTCCATGTACACGTGCATGCCCTCCCTCCCTCCCCTCCCCAGCGCACCCCTCTGGGCCATCACGGAGCCCCACACTGAGCTGCTCAGGGTCCCCACAGCTGCTCTGCCCGTGGTGCTGTGTGCACGCCACTGCTGCTCCCTCATTCCGGCCTAAACTCTCCTCTCCCCGCTGCGTCTGCGTGGCCACTGTCTGTGCCCGCGTCCTCTGTTCCCCTGTTGGCTGCCTTGTGTCCTGCCTGATACCTCAGCCAGCGCTTCCTGTGACTGCCTCCCCAATAAGTAGCTAATTTGTGCTCAAGTACAGATCCCTCTGCAAGGTGAGGAACGGAAACCCTCCCAATGGGAGACAAGATGTGTATAAGAGACAGGGACACATGCTGGCCTGGGGCTGCCCCCAATACGTGGTAGACATTTAATCTCTCTCTCTCTTTTTCTTTATGGGTGGATTATTGCTTTACCATGTTCTTAGTTTCTGCTGTACAACAAAGTGAATTGGCTATATATATATATACACACACACACTCATATCCCCTCCCCCCTGAGCCTCTCTCCCCCCATCCTCCTCTAGGTCATCCCAGAGCACTGAGCTGAGCTCCCCGTGCTGCACAGCAGCCTCCCACCAGCTGTCTGTTTACACATGGGGGTGTGTGTATGTCAGTGCATCTCAATCCTTTCCCGATTTGTCCCACCTTCCTCTTCCTCTCCACTCCCCACCCGTGTGCATGTCTGTTCTCTATACCTGTGTCTCTATTCCTGCCTTGGAAATCACCAGTACTGTTTTTCTAGATTCCACATATATGCGCTAATATACGATATTTTTCTCTTTCTGACTTAATTCACGCTGTATGATAGTCTGTAGGTCCATTCGAGTCTCTACAGATGACCCTATTTCATTCCTTTTAGTGGCTCAGATCTTTTTTGACCCCGTCCCTAGAGTAATGAAAATAAAAACAAAAATAATCCAGTGGGACCTAATTAAACTTAAAAGCTTTTGCACAGCAAAGGAAACCATGAACAAGATGATTTTATTTCTTCATAACGAATTGAAAGAACATTTGAATTCCTTAGAGCTGGTCTTGGCTGAGAACACCGAGTAGCCTCTGAATGTCTTCTTGGCCTTCTTGTTGAAAGCCTTTAGAGGGAGAGGTGGAGATGCGTGGGCAGAAGTCAGGAAGGAGACTGTGGCCCCTGCCTTGACCTTGCATACAGACATCTGGGTCCCTCCTGCAGGACAGGGCAGGGCTGTACCTCCTCTGAGGACACCACTGCCTTTACATAAAGTGAAATTGACATGCACTCGTGTGTGAAATGCCTTTTCACCAGCAGGCCCAGGCCATCCCAGAGCCGGCCAGTCCCTCTAACTATGATACGCAGAGGTCTCATTCACCATGGGTAAGAATTCGCCCAGGCCGCATCAGACTGGATCTGCCAGTTTAATAGAAAGCACTTTCAAGAAAACCCCAGTGCTCTCTGCCTCCACTCCTGAGGCTTCAAATGTGATGCATGGATCAGAGATATGATAACTTGGTCTGTGTGGGGCGGCAGATGGAGTTTGCTCTGATTGCCGTGGCATGCATTATAGTCCCTCAGATATTACCCTGGACTGCAAGCCCTGCAGAGTAGAAAGAGCGTTGCCTACCTGCTTCCTGGAAGTCATTAAAGTGACAATAAATAATAAATAAATGGGTCCCAGCACCCATCCGCTTCACTGGCTTTTGACTTCAAACCTCCTCTTGGGAAATTCTGTGTCTTTCCTTATAACTTGGAACCTCCTGACTGCTTCCCAGTATTATTGTCTAAGCTTGACAAATGTTTGCCAACCAACTGCAAGTCGAAAACACTGAAGTTTTATTTTTAAAATTACACTTTTTAAGTTAAAAAATACATACTTTTGAGTGGAGTCCAGGTCAGCCCACCTTGTGCTGAATTTGAGCTCTTTTTAGCCTTCTGAAGTTCCAGAACCCTGCACCCAAGGGAGGGCCTCGCAGGGGGGAGTGTCGGGCCCCGGAGCTGTGTCAAGGGTCAGGGTCAGTGAACGGACACTCTCCATGGCCAGCAACCGTGTTAAGATTCTACCGCAAAATGATGCTGACTCTGACCTTCATTCCTAAAGTCTGTCAAACAGACAGCATCAAGTCAGGTGGAAGTCATCTGTTCCTGGTTACCTCCAACAGCTTATCCAGGAGGTGGTGTTATTGTCTGTCTATTTGAAGGACCACTGGCATGGAAAGCAGTTTATATATTTGTAGGCAGATTTTAGCAGATGCAGTTGGCACCTTGTCCCTGTTTCTGAGGGCTTTTTTGGGCAGAGGAGACTGTGTGCATCCCAGGTCAGAGGTTCTGGGGTCTTATTCACTTCCCCACTTAGCCTAGCCCTCAACCAGGAGGAGTGTTAGTGTTTAAACACCCCAGCTCCCTCACCTTTTGGATGGATGGACTGAGGTATGTTCTAAGCTGATCTGAGGTCCCCAGTCAGGTGACAGTCTGGTGGCCCACAGTGGGAACTAGCTTTTGAACCCACTTTTAAATTTTTAATTGAAGGGTAAGTGTTTTGCAATGCTGTGTTACTTAGTCTCTGCCATACAGTGAAGTGCGCCAGCTCCATGTACACGTGCATGCCCTCCCTCCCTCCCCTCCCCAGCGCACCCCTCTGGGCCATCACGGAGCCCCACACTGAGCTGCTCAGGGTCCCCACAGCTGCTCTGCCCGTGGTGCTGTGTGCACGCCACTGCTGCTCCCTCATTCCGGCCTAAACTCTCCTCTCCCCGCTGCGTCTGCGTGGCCACTGTCTGTGCCCGCGTCCTCTGTTCCCCTGTTGGCTGCCTTGTGTCCTGCCTGATACCTCAGCCAGCGCTTCCTGTGACTGCCTCCCCAATAAGTAGCTAATTTGTGCTCAAGTACAGATCCCTCTGCAAGGTGAGGAACGGAAACCCTCCCAATGGGAGACACTTGCCAGAGGGCGATTTCCTTCCTGGAAAGGGGGCCCTGCCACAGGCTACAGGACATTTTTCCTTTCGGTGCAAGACTCAGCTAACATAGGAGACCAGGCCAGAGTCACCTGATGGCAAATGAATTGCAATTCCCCAGCTAGAGCGTGTAACTAAATACAAGGGGGTGATGGGAAAAGGAACAGGTCCCAACCCCCAGGTTACCCCCATTCCCCGCCCCATCACCCCTCAAGGACTCCTGTTTGCCCTTGAGCCCCTTCTGCTTCCATTAACACTGACGGAGCCTGCCCAAAGTGCCTGGCTCTTGTCAAATCCCATTACAAGGGACTCCAAGACGCGCCGTCCAGGCCTTTGCTGTGCCGGTAACCTTTTTGTGGGAGTATTGAACATTGTGTGGAGTGGCTAATGCATTGATCAGACCTGTTAGACAAGAGGCCTGCTTTCTTCTGGCACCGCAGTTTTGTAAATGGGGTTTCATCTCTGCCTTTATTATGATCAACTCAAACCAATTCTCTAAGTTCAAGTTACAAAGCTCTGAAAAGCATGTCAGGCTGACCCAGGACCACTTGTCAGGATAAGCAAAGAAAATATAGACCCTATACAGTGAGAGAATGTGCTGGAATCTGTTAGAGGCGTCTCACACTTCCTTTGTTTAGTTGTTGATGTTGAGCACAGGACACACACAAAGACCCACGTTTCCTCGCAGAGGCCCCCAACCTTTTAGGCACCAGGGACTAGTGTCATGGAAGACAATTTTTTCACGAGGGTGGATGGGTGGGGTGGTATTGGGGTGATTCAGTTGCGTTACATTGATTGTGCACTTTATTATTATTACATCAGCCCAACCTCAGATCATCAGGCATTAGATGCCATAGTTGGGGGCCCCTGCCCTGTGGGCTTCCCAGTGAAGACTTGGTGTGTACTGTATCAGGGATGTAAACAGAATTACGACGCACCACAGTCTACCTTGTCGCTTCTCGCTCTCCGCTGAGGGCTGGCAGGGTGGGGCTGTTTTATCTGCTTCTTTGTTTTCAATGTATGCCTAAGGTCAGGGCTTCCTTCATGATTAGTAACTATTCCACCTTTACACAGAACAACTGAAGTAGATAATGGAAAATAATTAGTTTATAGATTTCCTACTGAATCTGAGTTTAAGCCAGTGCGACCCTGTGCTTTTTCCAGGGAGGAAGGAAAATCCAGAGTGTGATTCTTGGGTGTATTGTCTGATGTTGAAAGGCAAAATTTCTGCTAAGAAAAAAAATCAGAGAATAACTGCTCCTAGGATCTTTAGCAATCAAGGATCTTTTATGAATTGAAAGTACTTGTTAATATTAGTAACTTGTTACTTGCTCATATTTGTAATCTTATTCATTATGAAAAGTTTTCCTCATTGTTCAAATACTACTTATGCTACTAAATAAAACAATCTTTCCAGATGCTGGGAAAGATTGAAGGCAGGAGGAGAAGGGAACAACAGAGGATGAGATGGTTGGATGGCATCACTGATTCAATGGACATGACTCTGAGCAAATTCTAGGAGATACTGAAGGACAGGGAAGCCTGGTGTGCTGTAGTCCATAGGGTCACAAAGAGTTGAACATGACTAAGTGACTGAACAACTAAATCAAAACATACCTTAGGAATCAAATCATCTTAAGTCTTTAATTGCTGATTACAAATTTAAGAAAATGGATCCTCCTAAATATTTTTATAAAATCTCTCTCAGTTTCATTGAAAAACTTCAAAATTCAAAAACAGACAACATGCCCATACGTGCATAAACACACATAAGTAATCACAGTAGGATTCAAAATATACCAACCTTTAAGTGATCAAGAAATATTTATACTATCGTTTTGATTTCTCTTCCTTAAATTTATAAACTTGTTTTATGCATTCCCTGTATTTTGTACTTACACTGTACTTATGCGGTGGTTATACTGTCCTGCTGCTGCTAAGTCACTTCAGTCGTGTCTGACTCTGTGCGACCCCATAGACGGCAGCCCACCAGGCTCCCCCGTCCCTGGGATTCTCCAGGCAAGAACACTGGAGTGGATTGCCATTTCCTTCTCCAGTGCATGAAAGTGAAAAGTGAAAGTGAAGTTGCTCAGTCATGTCCGACTTAGAGACCCCCATGGACTACAGCCTACCAGGCTCCTCCGTCCATGGGATTTTCCTAGAGCTGTGTAATTCAGAAGGCAGTGTCAGACCAGCTGAGTCTACAGATTCTGGGTTATTGGTCACTTATGTTTGGTTGGCATATGGTATCTTAGTGGATTCCTTCCAAGTTGATGAGCTGATGTTTTCTGGCTTGAGTTTTGTCTTAGAGTCAAGGTTCTATTGCTATGGCAGCAAGCCATCAGAAGCCCTTTTGTTAGAAATGTGGAGCCCCCCTCCTCCTCCTCAAGAGCTCCCATGTCCATCCGGTTTTAGTCCTGGGCAGCGAGCCTTTACTTTGTGATGACTTAGTCTTTCAGTATTTTTGGAATATAAACACCCAGTGATTTTGTCATCAAAGGAGTGAAAGGGGAGTCTGGGCAGCAGACTCTTTTCTGTGGATGCTGCCTCATGCATCAGCCCCTGATGCATGGCTGGATTTCCTACTGGCTGTTAAGTGTGACCACAGGGAGTGATCCCTCTGGGCAACCAAGAAAAATCTCCAACTTTCCTTGAGTTGTTGGACTTAAATTCAACTCTAGAAAGATCAAATAAAAAAAAATAGAACATCTATATCATATCTATCTATCTAAATTCTCCAGCCTTCTTACTAAACATATTTTTTAAAAATAAATATGCCCTTATTTTTGCTTTCCAATGACCTTTCTGTGCATGTCACACATTTTCACTGTTGAGTACTATTATGCATCAAGGCTTTTCATAGTCATATTGTCCCAATGGACTATAATTATCCATGTTGCTCGAATTATTGCAATGTGTACACCCCATTAAACTGCCTACTTTGTCTTCCTGAGGCGTTTTTGAAAGTCTCTTGCTTAAAGGCAACAAGATGTTCCATACCCATATTGATTTTTCTCTACTATTAGCTAAGCTTTTAGCCTCTGATTCCTATTAATAGAGAGTAGCGCTAGGATAGCATCAGTCTTAGCACCATGAATGTGGAGATAGATAAACTAATGCTGCTTTTGGCCACTGTAACAGAAATGCTGGAAAATGCCTATTTTAAGATCATAAGTTTTATTATTATTTTCTAATAAGAGAGTGCTAATATT
Source organism: Cephalophus harveyi (assembly GCA_006410635.1). Classification (NCBI taxonomy): domain Eukaryota; kingdom Metazoa; phylum Chordata; class Mammalia; order Artiodactyla; family Bovidae; genus Cephalophus; species Cephalophus harveyi. The sequence goes on from SJYT01082756.1 coordinate 247,360, forward strand.
ATTACCTGTTCCACCTTTTAAACTAATATGAATTGTAAACATTTGTTTTCTATACCAGGCTCTATTGGTCTATCAGCTCAAATTGTAATCATCTTCCTTTTCCAGTTCTTCACCTTGTAAGTTTTATTGATCACTGTCTTGGAATTCTTTTCTTGACAAACATGAGAGAGAATACAAGTGGAGATAGCTTTGAAATACAGTAGAAAGATTAAACTTCTCATCTGTAAGTGGAATGTGCTAATGAGGTTGAGAATTGAGATTTTTGTCCTCTGGGCGATGGACTAATCCTTGGAATTTTTATCATTGATCTAAGGTGAAAATGAAGTCGCTCAGTCGTGTTCGACTCTTAGCAACCCCATGGAGTGTAGCCCACCAGGTTCTTCCATCCATGGAATTTTCCAGGCAAGAATATTAGAGTGGATTGCCATTTCCTTCTCCAGGGGATCTTCTCGACCCAGGGATCGAACCCTGGTCTCCCACATTGCAGGCAGACACTTTACCATCTGAGCCACCTGGGAAGCCCTTGATCTAAGATAAAGATCACATTCTGTCTAAGAACATAAAGTAAGCTTTGTTGGCCAGGTAGGACTAGTCTTTGGGACCTTGAACTTTGAGGCTATTAATCAAGCTGAAAAATAAGTTAAAAAAAAAAAAAAATTCTAGAGAGACAGATCCTTGGGTTATAAAAATTAAATTATCCGTGTGAATCTTGCATAGTCAACCAAGTCTGTCTGCCACTCCTTGGCACTGGTTTCTTCAGGCAACTGACTGCTTATCAGCCGTAGATCTCATATGGAGACTAAAGTGCAGAGAGGTATGCAAACCTCCATAAAGAACAGAATTTTCATAATTCATGTAGAAAATTATTTTCTCCATAAAAAACAAAAAACCAATCAACTTTCTCTCCCCAAATGCTTTGGAAGGGGGAAAGAATTCATACAACAAAGGAATTTTGTCTCTAAACCCAGATCCTAAATCCTGATTTCATTTTGAGGTAAAAGTGTACACCTTGCTTCCTTTTACCTGCCATCTGTTGTAGCAGGAAGTCTTTCTCCCTAAGTGTTTAAGTGAGTGCCAGGGATCCTGTCACTTTGAAATGAATAATAAACAGCTATGATAAATGGGTGTTGTGGGTGACAGTAATAAGACATTTGCAATCCTGCAGGAAGAGTCATCCTGGAAGATAAATAGGTGCATAAATCGATGCTATTGTTGGGAACGTGAACTTCTGACGCACAGAGCAGGTGCTCAATCTGTTTTGGAACTCCCCGACAGAACTTCTTTGTCTCCCTGTTCCTCTGCCTGACCCCTGAAATAGAGATGTGCCTCAAGGTTCAGTCTTTCAGTTCCTTGACCTCTGTGTTTTTCTGTCAGTGAAATTTTCTTCCCACTTGAAGTTATCTCTAGCGGAGATGATTTCACAGTCCAGCCAACCACCACCCCTCATCCAGTCTTTATTTCCAGCTGACTGTAGGACGTCTTTATCCAGATATCATGCCAGAAACTCAGATCACCTGCCTGCAGCAGGACCCAGTGCTTCCTCTTTCAAACCCAGTTTATCTTTATTTTCTTCTTCTCTCTGAATATGAGCCACGTTATTTGCTTCACTAACCCTCCTTTTATCACCCCAGACGTCCACGAGATTCAGCCCCCAGGGTGTCTCTCTGCCATCGATATTTTTATTTCATCATCTACTGACAAAACTGGACCTCAGGTTCCCAACATTCAACTGATTGTTAAAGCCTCTTAACTGATTTTCAGTCTCTCTCCACTACAATCCATCTTAAATATCACTGCAGCAAAAATCTTGCCGAAGATCACATCACTGATCACAGCATTGCCCTAATCTGAAATCTTTCATGACTCCAGTTATGTGGTCAGAGTCTTTAACCTGCCTTGCTGGGTTCCTGGGACAGCCCTGACTGGCTTCTCACTTTCCTCTTTTACTCTTAGCTTATGAATCCTCTCACTGCATTGGTGTAATATTAATCTCTAAACACATGCTTACTGTAATCTTTGGTTTGTATTTTGCCACTTTCTTTATGCCCTCTTCTCTTTTGTTTACACAGTGGAGTCCAACGCATGTTTAGATTTGTTTGTTTACTTTGGCTTCGCCAGGTCTCCGTGCTGGCATGCAGGGTCTTCACTGTGGCTCACGACCTTCTCTCCAGTTGTGGTGCTTGCACTCCAGAGCCCGTGGTCTGCAGTTTGTGGTTCTCAGTCTTACTTGCCTTGTAGCATGGGGTCTTAGTTCCTTGACCAGGAGTTGAACCCTCAGCCCCAGTGCTGAAAAGCAGATTCTTTCTTTTTTTTTTTTTTAGACTTTTTTGTATTGGGGTATAACCAGTCAACAAACAATGTGATAGCTTCAGGTGAAGAGCAAGGGGATTCAGCCATACGCACACATGTATCCGATCTTCCCCGGACTCCTCTCCCATCCTGGCTGCCAAGTAATACTGAACAGAGTTCCATGTTGGAAAGCGGGTTCTTAATCTCTGGACCACCAGAGAAGTCCCTCCAACACAGTTTTTAAAGATTGATAAGAAATGCTGCTTTTCTATAAACTATTGCTTAATTCACCTCAACTGATGCCAATAAACCCTTTCCCTTTCCCCCACTTTAACTCTTACATTACTTTCCGGAGTTTTCCCTTCTGACTTGTGCCTGTACCTGGTGGTTGTGATGATTCTTTGTTATCTCCTAAACTCTTAAATCTTGCTCTGCATCTATATGGGAAATGTTGAGATGGACACTCCTGGCATTGCATGCTGTTACAATCACATACACATTTGAGAGCTTTTTCTTGGCCAGGCACTGTTCCAGGCATTGGAGTCACACTCAGTTCAGGCTTTCAAAGGGTTTATGTTCTAGAAGAGAGAGAAAGGTAAGAAATAAATTAACATGGGCTGTGATTTGTACTAATGAGAAAAGCAACAAAATGATGTTCAAGGGAGTCTTGGGTATGAGATGTATATTGTTAGGGCGAGTTCCTCTGAGCTGGTGAAGTTTCATCTGAGACTAGAAGAATGAGAAAAAGCCAGTGAGGCGAAGGATTGGGGGAAAGGGTTGTAAATTGAGGATCAGCTTGTGAGAAGCCATCAGTCAGGAGTGAGCTTGGTATGCTTAAGGAAGTGATGGAAGGCCAGTGGGACAGAGGATCGTAGATGAAAGTTGTATGAAATGAGATTGAAGTACAAGATGGGAGTCAGATCATACTGGGCCTTGTAGACTATAGTAGAGCCTTTTGATTTTAATATAAGCATGATGAGAAAACATTAATATGAAGTGCAAATGTGCTCTGTGGAAATGGAGTTTCAGTGAAGAAGAAGAAGCAAGCAGATGGTTTATTGCCCTAACGAGTTAACTCCAAATTGTTGTTTGGAAGCTCTGGGTTGGGTAAGCTGGACTATGATGAGACCTCAAAGATTCCCTTTACACTGTGATATAGATCAACAGTTAGTCAAGTTGCCATCTTGGCTTCTCTCCACATTGGCCACAAACTTACCTTTGCCCTTTATATCTTATGAATCCTAGGGCAGGAAGAGGAGGGAAAGAATAAACTCAAAGATAAATATCCCATGGATGCTCAAGAACTGACTACCAGGGACATAGAAAAGCTTTCAGAAAAGGGAAAGTCTATAAATACAGAAAATCCAATGAGTCTAGGCTCTGTGGATCCTACAGTTTTTAACTTTCTGCTCATAACACTGTAGCTTCTATGATTACACCACTGCTTCATGCTCTACCCATAAAGCCAGCTAGTGAATCTTGGTCTGTGTCCCATGTCAGCATACCCTCTTAGGGATGGACAAAACCCTGTCTTGAACCCTTCATAAAGGCAGTCAATTTTTTAAATCCCTTTTTAGGAATGGTATGTGTATAATATACACAAAACATATAACTGCTAAACTAAGTCAACTATTTTATAAGCCACTATTTTTAATCAAAGACTGAGAGGTAGTCACACTCTAAAGTTTTTCACTATTAGTTAAATTCTCTGTCTGTTGTCTTTTTCTGAGCCCAACGTAGTCTGTACCTTTTAATTTTTTTTCCTAGAAATGACTCACTCTGCTGTGTCACTCACTGAAGTAAAGCCCTTTCAAAACTTTAAAGGGTATACACATTATTCAGAAACTTCTCTGATCTTATCAGAATTTTTCAAACTACTTATTTTGAGTCTCATGTGAGCTCCTTCTATTTGACTAAGTAGTGAAGTAAGATTATTGATTTATTGATGAACAGTGATACTTAATATATCATTTTTCCCAGATTAAAAAATAAGTTGTTTTAGCCATCATGGCCTTAAAGTAAGGAGTAGTTAGTGAATCAATGTATTATCTGACATAGCATATGTTTACAGCTTCAGCTGTATTCTGTTTCCTGTGCTCGATTCAGAAATGAGTGAGAACAGTCTATGGCTTTATAAGGTCATGGTCTAAACTCCAGTAAAATCTCAGGGGAGGGATTTTAAGGATTATCATCCAAAGCTTACCTTCCCTCTGTAGAGTTGGTGCCACATGGTGATCTAGCTTCCCTTGGAAATCCTCAGTGTCAATGACCTTGTTATCATCCATAGCAATCGATGTATCTCTGGGGAGCTCATGCTTATTAGCAGGTGAAAATCTGTGTCTCTGTGAGCTTACCCAGGGAATCGCATTCTAACTCAGGAAATCAAATCCAAATGCCAACAGAGACATGGAGATGGTACACATGAGTTTAAGCAATTGTAAGGTATTAAAATTAAGAATCTCAACTGTTAAAGTAAGTGGCGCCTGGTATGTGGCTACAATATAGTGAATGTAATAGACAGTGGTGGTGCCTGTGGTAAACCCAAGGGCATGCCACTCTTCAGCTCTCATTTATTTATTTTTTCTGAGAAATGTGGGCAAATATTTTTATGTTTTTTCAAGTAAACCAGAATGTGGGTTTCTTATGTGGCATTGTCTGACTTTTAAATGGGCAACCAATTCAAAACCTTGAAGACAGTCTGTGGGTCAGCCTTCGAGAGGGCAGCCACACATCTACAGCTGGATTTGGCCTGTGGCCATGAAATTTCAGCTCTTGTTTTGAGCCTCAAAGCTGTAAGCAAAGAATACAAGTTTTCTTTCGCTTGACATCCCAGTAGCCAATCACTGTCATTCATTGCCACAGTCTCCTCCATAATTGCTCCTTCATTTAAGAAGCACTTCAGCCAAACTCACGAAATTCTTGATCTAATTCATAAAACCTACCAGTAAATAATTGTGGTTAGGTGACATCCATACAAGAATTATGGAAAAACTCAAATACTATGCTTGGAAAACCTTTGCCAGACTGTTTCTTAACTATATAAAATATTATTCTCCCAGAAACCTCAGAGCACAAGTATAAATCCAAATCTGGTTGAATGATATCAGGTTGAAAGGGAAAATATTTGGGGAATGGTTTTATCCAATCATCCACCAGTTCTACATATGACTTTAATTTTGTTTTTCTGTACTGACAGATACATACTCTTTGCCTTCCTCCTTAGCTCTTACCATGCCCTCTCTCCATCTCTGAATGATAGGAACTTGTCTCTAAAGAAAGGCTTTTAATTTGTAGTTAGGAGTATTCTCTTGTATTCTCTGGGTTTACTCTCTTGGTAGGAGTCAAGATCCTCTTGGACAAGTCAGTCTCCAGAGTCCTGTTTCAAAGTACTAAGAACCATCCCATGTACCCGTGCGGTGCAAGAATACCTTTTTTAAATGTTTAATTAAAAAAAAAAAACTTTATTGGAGTACAATTGATTTATAACGTGTTAATTTCAGATGTACAGCAAAGTGATTCAGATACACATACACACACACGTGCACACATGTATATTCATTCTCTTTCAGATTCTTTTCTCATATGTTATTGCAGAATATCGAGTAGAGCTCCCTGTGTTATACAGTGGTCTTTGTTGGTTACCTATGTTTTATTAATTAAAAACTGTTTTACTTATTTGACTGCTTGGGGCCTCCCTTCCAGCATGTGGGAATCATTAGTTCTGGCATGTGGGATTCTAGTCCCACGACCAGGGACTAGACTCAGGCTCCTTTCACTGGGAGTGTGGAGTCTTACTTAGCCACTGGCCACCAGGGAAATCCAAGTTTTCTGTCTTAACGAATGTGTAAGGTTGCTGTCTCCAGCAAACTCTGCACATCCAGAAGCCTTACTTCTTCCTGCTTTCTGAACTGGGCCTGACTTCCTGGGATGTATCAGAAGCTTTATTCTCAATAGCAGGATACGAGTTAATCTTGCTTTTCTGACCCCTGTTACTGGTGAGCTTGAAAAGATGCCCACCAAACCCATCCTTTACTATAATTTCTTACTTTGGGTCTACTCTTATATATTCTCCTTTCACTCCTGGAGATGCTCTCTGAATTGTGCAAATTTCCTAGAATCATAGCCCTGCTACCTCACCCAATCTCACATATAGAGGGTGGCATGGATTCTGGATTCAAACTTCTTAGGGCCCTGGAATTTGGTCCTCTGGCTTCAGCTGCACCCAGTCTCTTTCTTCCCTTTCCCTAATGCCCTTCAGTTAAGTCCAGCAGTGGTTTGGGGAAAAGTCTGAACCAGTTACAACAGTGTAATATAATGGGTCACCTTCTGCAAACAAAAATTTTATGACTACTAAATGTTAGGGACCAATAAACATAGCATACAGCCAGTCCTGCATCTGTAAAATACACTAACAAGTAATTAGGGAGAAATGAGTAGAGGTTTGTTTTATGTTTAGAAATTCCAAATATCTCTCAGCAAAATCCATTTTTAAAACAATATGTGTTTTAAAAGCTGCACAAATAATTTTAATATGGCCTTATCTTTAAAGCACTTTCTCAGTGCTCATTTGCCCAGTGTGCTTTGAAGTATGTATCATTACCAGAGGTGTGTGTCAGACTGGGTTATTTTTAAAACAAATTAGTATAGTGAATAAGCATTCTGTTTTTACCTTAATAGTTAAACTGAATTTGGGGAGTAACAAGTAAAACTACAGAGTCACGGCAATTAGAGTTTCATTTTTGGGATTGGGATAGAGTAGGTTTGTATAGACATTTCATAATGGTATGGGCAATGCCCATTTCTTTTCTGTTCTATATTCCTACAGAGTGACCCCCTAGAGCAGAGATGCTCAATCGGCAGAAATGTTGGTCTTCATGGGAGATTGGCAATGTCTGGGGACATATTTTTAAAGTTTATTTATTTGCTTATCTGTTTACTTACAAGTATAGTTGCTGTATAATGTTATTTAAGTTACAGGTGTACAGTATAGTGATTCACAATTTTTAAGGTTATATTCCATTTGTGGTTATTATAAAATATTGATGATCTTTCTCATGCTATACAATACATACTTGTCACTTATTTTAAACCTAACTGTTTATACCTCTTAGTCACCCAGCCCTGTTTTGCCTCCCACTGGTAGGTAGCCACGAGTTTGTCCTCTATACATGTGAGTCTGCTTCTTTTTTGCTATATTCACTAGCTCATTGTATTTTTTATATTCCTATATAAGAGATATCATACAGTATTTGTCTTTGTCTTTCTAAATTATTCCACTTAGCACAATACCTATCTTTTTGGTTGTCCTGATGGAGAAGAGAGGGAAAAGTAAGGTACTAGTATCTGGTGGGGAGAGGCCAGGAATGCTTCTAAATATCCTACAGTGCACAAGAGTGTCCCCTTCAACAAAGAGGACCTAGTCCGAGATGTCAGAAAACACCAAGGTTGCGAAGCCCTGCCCCAGAGAAAGACGTTGTTATTTGCCATTTCTGCAGGCTGTCTGCCCCCTCCCAGCCTCAAGACTAATGCGAACATCTTACTTCAGGTTGTTTCAGTTAAAGGGGATTTTTCTTAGGCTTTCGTCAGCCTTGCTACATATTGGCCATGCGTGTGATGCTATCTCCATAGTGAAACAGAGGTGCTCATTGGGATCCTCAGTCAAAACACGGGTAGTCAGTACAGGACATTGTGATTTGAAACCCAACTGACTCTCGCTGCCTTTCCTGCTCACAGAAGGGGGGCCGGAGAATAGAAAACGACTGGTTAACTCTTATCCCTGGGAAAGTAAATCCTGATAAGACTTCTTCCTTTCCCAGAAAGACACTGAGGAAAGAACCCAGTGAGCCTGCAGCTGTGAAGCCTGTCAGTCCTGGGTTTCCAAAGGCGAGGACCAAATGGCCCTTTCGTTTATCTAAAGACATCAGCAAGTGTCAGTGAGCCTTGGGGTTTGCACAGGGAGGCCTGGGAGAGGTTACCTTGTTCAGTGGAATAGAATGAGGGGTTGGCTTTCTGGTTGGAGGAACCCAAATCTGAGAGACCAAGAAACTAAGAAAACTAAACAACATGTAGAGAGTCTAGAGGAAGAGCGCCGAGCAAATAGTATGAGATCAGAAAAGGCTGAGAAAAGAGACTTGTGGGAGATTCCTTCCAGAGGTGGGGACTCTACATAGCTTTACAGAGATGGTGCATCTAACAGTAAGCCCAGGTTATCTGTCTCTTTGTGCTGTAAACACACACACACACACACACACACACACACATAGCCTTTTTGAGTAGGTTTTGGCAATGTCAATGTAAGAGGGATATCTCCCATAGCTGAATCAATCAGTGTAGCCTGCCAAGAAACACATCCGCCTGGAACCATCAGCCATCACTAGACACAAGCTAAGAACCTAGAGCTAAATGTAGGAAGTGAAACTGTAAGTCCTGGAAAACTTGCAGAAATCTGGGGAAAGGCAAATGAATTACTATGGAACAGAGGGTAGGAGATACAAGTACTTTTTATTTAAATCTCAAAGGATGAGGTTACTTTAAGTGGATCTGGAGAGCAGCATATATTAGAAGATGCCTGGTTTCCAGCAACAGAAATGGGTATCAAACTGGCTTAAGCAACAAAGGGATTTATTGGCCTTGATAAGTGGGATAGCCCAGAGTCGGCCACATGGGGGACTGTGGAGCTGAGAGATACCACCCACCATGGGGGCTTTCACTGTCTCCATGCTGGGGCTTTACTCTCTGCTATGAAGGCGTCCCTCTTAAGATTGTTCTCACATGGCAGCAGAGATGGCTCCTGCTGACTCCAGGCTTCCAGACACTTTTGGAGTCTCCTGCTTCAGAAGGAGAAGGGCTGTCTTCCTGGGTCAATACCTGTATCTAGAGGGTGGCGTAGTTTGGCCCTGCCATGTCAGGCACTTACCCTCTTGCCTGGGGAGTCAGTGTTGTATGATTGTCAGGCCCACCAGGTTAGGGGGACATTTCTCCACTGGAAAAATTACTAAGGAGACAAAAATGTAATGAATATGCACTGAACACAAATTCATCTCTGGCAGCAGGAGGGCTGGGCTGAGAAGCACAGGGAGGTGAGGACATCGTCCCCATCCTTCCCAGCCCAAGCTATGGCTTTCTTAGCCTCTTATCATCCACTTGAGCAGGAGTGGAGGCCTCTTCTCTGACCTGTCCCCCTTTCCCCGCCCCCTGATACACTGTGAGAGAGAAAGGGGAGGGAAGCCCCTGGGGAGGAAAGGCCTCGTAGTTTGGGGGACCTGGCCTGACCCTGCAGGGGGCAAGGTTTCACTGTCCCTCCCTCCTTTGCTCTCTCCTCTCCTCTTTTTGCTTTTCTCCCTCTCCCTTTCTCTCTTTTGAACTGTCTTTGGTTTCAATATCAAGAAAATTATGGCCTCAGAAAATGAGTTGGGAAATGTGTCCTCTCTTTTCTGGAAAAAAAGAGATTATGTAAAATTGTTGTAAATTCTTCTTTGTTTAGTAGAATTCTGGCCCTCAAGAGTTCTTATTAAGGAACTTTTAAATGACAGATTCCTTTTCTTTGATGGTTATAGATCCATTCAGATTGTCTATTACTATTAGTTGAAGTTTCGTCATTAGTGGTTTTCAAGCAATGGATTCGTTTCTTCTAATTGTCAAACTTATGAGCATAAAGTTGTTCGGTCATTCACGTAGTTGCTTAGTCATGTCCAACTCTTTGTGACACCGTGGACTGTAGCTTGCCAGGCTCCTCTGTCCAATTTTCTAGGCAAGAAAATTGGAATGGGTCCCCATCTTTCCAACCCAGGCGTCAAACCTGCATCTCTTGCATCTCCTGCATTGGTAGGCAGATTCTTTACCATTAGCACCACCTGGGAAGTCCAGAGTTGTTTGTAATTTTCTTTTATTAACTTTTAAATGATGCAGGATCAGTAGCCATATTCCTTAATTCATTCCTGATATTGGTGATTTGTGCCTTATCTCGATTTAAAGGAAAGAAAGCTTTTTTATTCTTTGTAAATGTTTATCAGTTTTATTATTTTTTTCTGAAGAACCAGCTTTTTGTTGTTGTTGATTTTCTTTATTGTTTTACTGTTTTGTTTCACTGAATTTTATTCTTACCTTCATAATTTGTTTTATTTCTTCTGGCTTTGAATTTATTTCATATTTCTTTCTCTAATTTTTTGAGGTAGAAGACTTAGCTTATTGATTTAAGATTTTTCTTTATGTCTGTTGTAAGTATGTAGCAATATATGTGTCCGTCTCTGCACTGCATTCTTTGAACCCCATAAAATACATGTTTTGTCTTGTTTTTATTTAGTTTCATATATTTTTTTCACTTTTTGAGACTTTTTCTTTGATTCATGGATTTTTCCATGAGTTTATTTTTCATGAATTTAGGGATTTTACTGTTGTCTTTCTGTATTGACTTCTAGTTTGATTGCCTTATGTTCAGCTAACACTGTCTGCATAATTTCAGTTCTTTAAAATTTTTTGAGGTTGTTTATGACCTTGGTATGGCTTATCTTAGTGAATGATCTATGTACACTTGAAAAAAAAAGTATTTTCTCTTACTGTTGGATGGAATGTTCTATTGATTTTGTTAGTTAATTGTGTTATTTTGATATTCTATATCCGTGCTGAGTTTCTCCCTAGAAATTCTCTCTTACTAACAGAAGACACTGGACAGTTTTTCCAGTAAAAAAAAAAAATATATATATATATATATATAAATGAAGATGCATACAAATGATTGCACACAATTTCAAGGGTTCTCTAGATTTATTTCTATTGCTCTTGTAGGAACAATAGTCTCTATTTAAAATCTCTGGTCTTGATAGAGATTTTCACTCTTTTCCGTACAATGAGTAACAGAGATTGTCTGATAAAATCTTGAAATAGAGCAAAACTTATGAAGAGGAAGAGGACTTAATCACAGATGAGATGATATTAATAATTTGCATCCTTCACAGTTTTGCCCAGGCTTGAACATGACTGCTTTAATATTAATAACAATAGAGGGGTTCCATGTAGACAGGAATTGCAATCATCATAAACATCCCTCTAAATGTTAGGACACCATTTAGGCACCTTAGGTCATGTACCACACATCAATCGTCTATCATAATGTAGCAGCTACAGAGTATATGTCCAGAGTCGGTGTGTGTCAACTCCACTAAGGTTAATAAATGTCAGATAGACCAATGAATATGTGGTGAGGAGATGAAGATGAGGCCTGTATCAGTTAGCTATGGCTGCGTAACAAACACTCTACACCTTAAGAGCATAAAACCAAAAATATTTATTATTGAGTACAAGTCTTTGGGTCAGCTGAATGGTTCTTCTCGTCTCAGATGAATCAGGCCATGTGTCTGAGGTGAGTTCCATGTTGGGTCAGCCATTCTGTGGACATCGACTGACTTCTGTCCCTTATTTGAGGAGTTGGTTCATGACTGTCTGGTCATTGATAGTGCTCTCGGCCAGGACAATGAGAATCTTTCCGTATGGTCTCTCTGTATGACAGTGGTAGAGATCTGAGCTGGAGAGTCGAGTATGTGAAGGGCCTAAGGCCTATGCCTGAGATGGACACACCTCTCCTTTGCCATGTTTTACTATATAAAGCAAGTTCAGACTGAAGGAGTAAGGAAATAGATTCCCCTCTCAGCGGGAGGAGCTGCAAAGTCACCTTGCAGTGGGAGAGGACACAGCACGGCTGTGCATTGGGTCATGACTGCAGCCAGTCTCCCCGATTCCTACTGGGAAGCATATTAGGAAGCAATTTGGTTTTCAATAACTGAAGCTTGCTTTAGAAAAATTTCCGCTACTAAAAACCGTAAACGTCTTTGTGAGATTTTTCTCTGTGTCTTAAGTAAATTGGGTGCTATTTTCTTTACTGTAGGTGAATTGTTGTCATTATATACTCCTAGAAATAAGATTACAAAAGAGAGAGGGAGGGAGGGAGAGAGAAAAGACTCAGAGAGAGGGAAGGAATGAGAGAAGGCGGGAGCGAGGGAGAGAAAAGCCTTGTGTTAGAAAATCCAGACTTTCTGGATTTCCAGGGCACTCATAATAGCTGTTAATTCTGTTAGGCAGACTAGACCCCTACTTGTTATTTCCACATAATCCTTTCAAATGCAGTGGCTTTGTTGGAAGACATCGCAGTTATTATTGAGCATTGATAGACTCCTTTATGTTTGCAAAGTGCTTTACATTCTCCTTTATTTTTATTTTTCTAGGAGTAGTTTGGCATTTTTACTTTTTGTTTTATAGCAGAGTAAGGGTGGTCACACTCTCTCCTTATTATCATACCTTCAATATTATCCTAGAGCCAGAAGGGCCTTTGAGAAGTCATGTGGTAGAAAAAATTGTTGGGGGCTTTCCCTTTGGACTTCCCAGGAGAAAAGGTTCTGGAGACTCTGGAATGTTCTTTAGCATCCCTGTTTCAATATTTTGTCACTGTGGCAGACCAATTCTCTTCTTGTGCAACCCTACCACCTGCCACTTCTTTTTTATATATATTTATTTTATTTATTGGGCTGTGTCTTAGTTGCAGTAAGCAGAATCTTTCATTGTGGCGAACAGGCTCTCTGGTTGTGGTGTGCAGGCTTAGTTGCTTTGTGGCATGTGGGGTCTTAGTTCCCTGACCAGGTATTGAACCCATGTCCCCTGCATTCCATGGCAGATTCTTTACCACTGGGCCACCAGGAAAGTCCCCCAGCCATTTGTTCTTGTTCAGTCTTACAAGGGTGTAGAAGGCAATGGCCAGCATCTTCTGAAGACCACCATTTACACAATCAATAGAGTTGGGAGGGGGGCATTCTCCTTGGGGAAGGAAAATTTTTCTGAAGTTCTTGATTTCTAGGGATAGTTCCTTAATGCAAAAATCAATCTAAGAGGCAGAGCAAAGCAGTGTATCTAGGCCAGATAAATCAGCTTGAAAAACCAGTGTTCATTCAACTATTTACTCAATCAATCAGGTATCTGCTGGGTGTCATGTGCTGTTCTGGGCCTTGAGGTGATGAATGGGAAGCATTCCCTGCCCTCAAGAGCTCACATTCCAGTCTAGGAGAAACAGACTTGTAAATAGATAAATTACTACCTTCTGTCACAAGTAAACAGGTGATTATTATACATCCCATCACCCTTGTTGTTTTTAATGGGACAATTTGAGAACAGAGAGGGGTTTCAGAGACCCTGAGCAGTTCCAACTTGCCATTTGCTCTGGTAAGATGTCCTGGATCTTCCAGAACATGCGGCTCTTGTCTACTCTTTCTGCCACATCTGTTGCATTCTAATTCCTCTAGGTTAGGACATAATACTAGATTTTAGAAGTTTTTCCACAGCAAAGTATAAAACTATCACAGGTTTTTTTTTTTTTTTTTGAAAAAAAATCTCATACTATTTTAAGAACATTCAGTTCAGTCCTTCAGTCATGTCCGACTCTTTGCGGCCCCATGAATCGTAGCACGCCAGGCCTCCCTGTCCATCACCAACTCCTGGAGTTCACTCAAACTCACGTCCATCGAGTCGGTGATGCCATCCAGCCATCTCATCCTCTATTGTTCCCTTCTCCTCTTACCCCCAATCCCTCCCAGCATCAGGGTCTTTTCCAGTGAGTCAACTCTTTGCATGAGGTGGCCAAAGTATTGGAGTTTCAGCCTCATCATCAGTCCTTTCAATGAACACCCTGGACTGGTCTCCTTTAGGATGGACTGGTTGAAACTCCTTGCAGTCCAAGGGACTCTCAAGAGTCTTCTCCAACACCACAGTTCAAAATCATCAATTCTTCGGCACTCAGCTTTCTTCAGAGTCCAACTCACATCCATACATGACCACTGGAAAAACCATAGCCTTGACTAGACGGACCTTTGTTGGCAAAGTAATGTCTCTGCTTTTGAATATGCTATCTAGGTTGGTCATAACTTTCCTGCCAAGGAGTAAGTATCTTTTAATTTCATGGCTGAAATCACCATCTGCAGTGATTTTGGAGCCCCAAAAAATAAAGTCTGACACTGTTTCCCATCTATTTCCCATGAAGTGATGGGACCAGATGCCATGATCTTCGTTTTCTGAATATTGAGCTTTCAGCCAATTTTTTCACTCTCCTCTTTCACTTTCATTAAGAGGCTTTTTACTTCCTCTTCACTTTCTGCCATAAGGGTGGTGTCATCTGCATATCTGAGGTTATTGATATTTCTCCCAGTGATCTTGATTCCAGCTTGTGCTTCTTCCAGCCCAGCGTTTCTCATGATGTACTGTGCATATAAGTTAAATAAGCAGGGTGACAATATACAGCCTTGACGTACTCCTTTTCCTATTTGGACCCAGTCTGTTGTTCCATGTCGAGTTCTGGCTGTTGGTTCCTGACCTGCATATAGGTTTCTCAAGAGGCAGGTCAGGTGGTCTGGTATTCCCATCTCTTTCAGAATTTTCCACAGTTTATTGTGATCCAATCAGTTCAGTTCAGTTCAGTTGCTCAGTCGTGTCCGACTCTTTGCGGCCCCATGAATCGTAGCACGCCAGGCCTCCCTGTCCATCACCAACTCCTGGAGTTCACTCAAACTCACGTCCATCGAGTCGGTGATGCCATCCAGCCATCTCATCCTCTATTGTTCCCTTCTCCTCTTACCCCCAATCCCTCCCAGCATCAGGGTCTTTTCCAGTGAGTCAACTCTTTGCATGAGGTGGCCAAAGTATTGGAGTTTCAGCCTCATCATCAGTCCTTTCAATGAACACCCTGGACTGGTCTCCTTTAGGATGGACTGGTTGAAACTCCTTGCAGTCCAAGGGACTCTCAAGAGTCTTCTCCAACACCACAGTTCAAAATCATCAATTCTTCGGCACTCAGCTTTCTTCAGAGTCCAACTCACATCCATACATGACCACTGGAAAAACCATAGCCTTGACTAGACGGACCTTTGTTGGCAAAGTAATGTCTCTGCTTTTGAATATGCTATCTAGGTTGGTCATAACTTTCCTGCCAAGGAGTAAGTATCTTTTAATTTCATGGCTGAAATCACCATCTGCAGTGATTTTGGAGCCCCAAAAAATAAAGTCTGACACTGTTTCCCATCTATTTCCCATGAAGTGATGGGACCAGATGCCATGATCTTCGTTTTCTGAATATTGAGCTTTCAGCCAATTTTTTCACTCTCCTCTTTCACTTTCATTAAGAGGCTTTTTACTTCCTCTTCACTTTCTGCCATAAGGGTGGTGTCATCTGCATATCTGAGGTTATTGATATTTCTCCCAGTGATCTTGATTCCAGCTTGTGCTTCTTCCAGCCCAGCGTTTCTCATGATGTACTGTGCATATAAGTTAAATAAGCAGGGTGACAATATACAGCCTTGACGTACTCCTTTTCCTATTTGGACCCAGTCTGTTGTTCCATGTCGAGTTCTGGCTGTTGGTTCCTGACCTGCATATAGGTTTCTCAAGAGGCAGGTCAGGTGGTCTGGTATTCCCATCTCTTTCAGAATTTTCCACAGTTTATTGTGATCCATGCAGTACTCATACTGTTTTAAGAACATACTATTGTACATACTATCACACTATTTTAAGCTTACTTTTGAGGAATGACATCAAAAGTTTGAGAAATCATAAATCAGCTTTCCACTGAGAAAAGAAAATGGACATCTTGGTATTCACTCAGGCAGTTGACAGGGGAGTCAGGCGATTTATTTGGATAATTGAGATTCAGATGGAGGAGTTTGGATGAATGGCTCAGCTTTCCTGTGAAGGTTTTGTGATGCTCCATAGGACCAGAGAAAGCCTGCCATCAAGACAGTACTTGAAACAACAAAATGATACGTGAGCAGAGATGAAGTCAAATCATTCCTCAAATTCCCCAACTGCATCAGAAAACTCTGCACATAAAGTATCACAAGAATATAAAGTATAGATGGTCCCTGACCATGGTTAGATATACTTGGTATTAGCATCTTTGTCAAACGAAGGGAAGATCTGTCGAGGAAAGTTTGTACTTTGGGATGAATCCAGGTGGAGAGCAGGAGCCCCTCAAGGGTAGACTCTCCATCACTTAGCAGAGAAATGTACTTTTTGAGATGCTTAGTCACTGGGACTAAAGTTTGTGCTGATTGGAGACCCTCTTTTGGGAGGGTCTCAGACCCTGTTTAATGTAGAACAGAGAGGCATAGGGTGCATAGAAAGAGTGGCATCTGGGATTTACATGTTGCGATTAAGAGTTAGATTACTGGAAAGTAAGTCTCTCAGTTGTGTCCGACTCTTTGTGACCCCGTGGGCTGTACAGTTCATGAAATTCTCCAGGCAAGAATACTGGAGTAGGTAGCCGTTCCCTTCTCCAAGGAATCTTCTCAACCCAGAGATCAAACCCAGGTCTCCCACATTGCAGGCGGATTCTTTACCAGCTGAGCCACCAGGGAAGCCCTAGATTACTGAAGGTCTCGGGTATCCTCATCCTCCTGAGGCACTGTGGACCTCATGCGTATGAGCCTGTCCTAGAGAGATGGACGCGATGTCTTAGATGAGTGGGTTAGTCAGGATAGGCTAGGTTGTACACTGTAACAACCATCTTCCAACCTCAAGGATTTAGTGCAAGGAAATGTTATTTTCCTGTTTGCATTTTTAAATTATTATTTATTGGAATATAGCTGCTTTATAATGCTGTGTTAGTTTCTGCTGCACAGCAGACTGAAATATCTGTATGTATCCATCCTCCTTTTTTGGATTCCCTTCCCATTCAGGTCACTACAGAACATTAAGTAGAGTTCCCTGCGCTGGACAGTAGGTTCTCATCTGTTATGTGTTTTACACATAGGCTCAATAGTGCATGTATGTCAATCCCAGTCTCCCAGTTCTTCTCAGCCTCCTCCCTTCTTGGTATCCACACATTTGCTCTCTATGTCTGTGTCTCTTTTTCTGCTTTGCAAATAAGATCACCTATACCATTTTTCCGGGCTTCCCTGGTGGTGCAGTGGTAAAGAATCCGCCCGCCAATGCAGGAGACACAGGTTCAATCCCTGGGTCGGGAAGATCCCCTGGAGGAGGAAACGGAAGCCTACTTCAGTATCCTTGCCTAGGAAATCCCATGAGCAGAGGAGCCTGGTGGGCTACAGCCCATGGAATTGCAGAGTTGGACACCACTTAGCAACTAAAAACAATAAAAAAATATCATTTTTCTAGATTCCACATATATGTGTTAATATAAAATATTTGTTTTTCTCTTTCTGACTTATTTCACTCTGGATGACAATCTCTAGGTTCATCCACACCTCTGCAAATGACCCAATTTCATTCCTTTTTATGGCTGAGTAATATTCCATTGCCACTCCTTTGCTCTTTGGTCCATTAGAAAAGCAGGTAGTGACTTTAAGGCTGTTCTGTGGGAATCTTTCCAATCCTCTAAAGAGAGTTAACATGAAAAAATTAAATTTAGCAGAGCTGCAAAAATATGTTTTTGTGCTGGCTTCTGCTTTGGCAGTTTGAGCACTGGATATAGGAAGGTGCTTTTGGTTACCATCCAAAAGAGAAGGCACGTTCATTTTGGCAAGTTTTTCCATTCTAGTATTTTAACTGAATGAGGCTGGGAAATAGAAAACTGTTTCATTTATCACATTTAGTGATAATTAAAGAGGATAGTTCATCTTTTCCTGGAAAAAGTTAAAAATAGAATTATGAGAGATTGAAATTCATACACGCAAAGCATGTTACTATAGGAAAATGGCTTGCTTCAAGTAGTGCTCATTGACTCAGATTCTGCCAAGTATGAATAGTTTGTCATCATTTAAGGATATTGGAAACCCAGAATATTTTAGCTGTGTTGTAGTGGCTAATTCGGACTGGTGCCAATGACATAAACCACACAGTACCTTGATTTGTGTCCACTGGAACAATTGAAACATGTTTTTTATGTTTTTGTATTAGATTGAAGAGCTTGTTCTCACTCTCAGCATCTTTGTGAACGTTGTTGCCATGCCGTGGAGTGGTACAGAGTCCCCTGACTTCAGTTCTGTTGATGTTGACCCGTCTCCTTTGCTGTGGCACTGCCCTGTGAATGGCATCATGTGAAATGCCCTGTGAAAGCTCATCATGGGCTTGACTTACTAGGTGCCAGTGACATGCCCTCACTGACCCAGTTTGGCACCCACAATATCTCCAGATTTTCCCAAATTTCCCTTGGGTGTTCTTCACCCTCAAGTTGAGAACCAGGGGTGGTTCTTGATGTGGGGAAAGGTTGAAGGCAAGAGGAGAAGGGGGTGGCAGATGGTTAGATAGCATCACTGACTCAATGGATATGAGTTTGAGCCAACTCCAGGAGATAGTGAAGGACAGGGAAGCCTGGCATGCTGCAGTCTATGGAGTCGCAAAGAGTTAGACGTGACTTAACAACTGAAACAACAGCTTTCTTTTTCAAATTCTTCTCCCCATTTATGTTATTACAGAATAATGAGTCCCCGTGCTATCCAGTGGGTCCTTTTTGATTATCTATTTTCTATATAGTAGTGTATATATGTTAATATAAACTTCTAATTTATCCCTCCCCTGCTTTCCCCTTTGGTAACCATGAGTTTGTTCTCTATGTCTGCCAGTCTTCTTCTGTTGTATAAATAAGTTCGTTTGTATCATTTTGTTAGACCCCACATGTAAGTGATATCATAGGATATTTGTCTTTGTCTGACTGACTTAGTGTGATCGTGTCTAGGTCCAGCCGTGTTGCTGCAGATGGCATTATTTCATTCTTTTTATGACTGAGTAATATTCCACTATATATATATAAATTAACTAATTAATTTATATATACCACATCTTCTTTGTCCAGTCCTCTGTTGATGGACATTCAGGTTTCCATGTCCTGGATATGAACATTGGGGTACATATATCTTTTCAAATTAAATTTTATGCAGACAAATGCCCATGAGTGAGATTGCTGGATTATATGGCAGCTCTATTTTTAGTTTTTTACGGAACCTCCATACTGTTCTCCATAGTGAAGGTAGCCAGTATTTAACCAATTGAAGGTTTAGAAAATGAGATTCTCAATGGTAGAGAACAACTGGAATGGTTAATTATAACTACACAGACCAGTTCCTTTTTAAAGATTACCTTCAGCTTCCCAATTCCATGTAGCAATTGTTTGCAGAGAAGGTCATGGATTTCATATGACGTCACAGCTGGAAAGGAGCTGAGATGTCATCTGTTGTAACCCCTTTGGACAGATGAGGAAACTGAAGCTCAGGTTGGAGGTGGTCTGTTGACACCAGCAGCATGAGGTAAATGGTGCATTCTTTCTAATGCATTTTGGAAGACTGGTTAGACCTAATAACTTTCTCTCCTGTGTAATTTTACGTTGATAATAGTTTCTACAGAAACAAGGCCACAGTGCATTGGGATAATTTGACACCATACTTCAAGAGGCTCCAGAGGAGAAGAAACAGGGAAAACCAAGGTAGTTTTCATTAAAGGTCTCTTCTTACCTCTGCTTAATCTGGATCTAAGACCTGTGGTCAGCAGGACAGAATCCCTCCTACTGAGATTTTGCTTTTATTTGCCCCATGCAGGTTTTTCCAAGGAAGCAGGAATGTGGTTCAGGTTACTAATACCACTTTTTACGAAGTGTTTAGCAGACACTATATTATTATGCATTTGCTGTGTACTTTTAAAGTTGAGAGCTACAGTGTTTTGATGTTGAGCTGAGATGAAATGGACCCAGAAAGATGGTTTTTCAGCAGAAATAGAGGTAACATCTCAGAGGTAAATACATGCTTGGTACAGTCACATTAAGGATAAAAGCACAGAATCATAGAATCAAGAAGTGGAAGTCCCCATTGTAGCATTTGGATCAGGGAGGGCAAAGATCCAGCATTCACATGGTCACTTCCTCTTCTTATGCGGGGACAATTATTAACCAGTCCTGACATACTCGATGGGTCCAGGCTTGTTATCTTTCTCAAGACAACACTCCAGGGAGTCGCTTCCAGTGCATTGATATAGATCTGTGATTTAAACACACTTTTCACCTTAAATCTTCCAGTCATCTTTTTTTTTTTTAAGAAAGTGAAGACCCCAATGGCTCAGAGGTTAAAGCATCTGCTTCCAATGTGGGAGACCCAGGTTCGATCCCTGGGTCGGGAAGATCCCCTGGAGAAGGAAATGGCAATCCACTCCAGTGTTCTTGCCTGGAGAATCCCATGGACGGAGAAGCCTAGCAGGTTACAGTCCATGGGGTCGCAAAGAGTCGGACACGACTGAGCGACTTCACCTCACCTCACCTCAAAGACCCCAAAGTATGAAACCAGTTATTTAAAGTATTAGGAACCAGACTGTGTATTTTTTGAGTCACTGGTTATTTTTTCATTTCCTTCTACAAGGCTGGGAGGTTGTGCTGGAAATTCTTTCTGGAGGAGACATACGATGGGGGGATAAACATGTGCCAAGGATTGGTCAAGCAAAAATGCAGGATGGGTGATGCTGCAGATCAGCGTCACCTTGAAGGCCCTTGAGGATAGGGAATGGCCTTGAACTGGTGAGGAACCTGGTGATCCGGAGTCACTCGGCAGCTGCTTCGCTTTGCAGAATAATGTTAGTGAAGAGCATGTTTCCAAACCTAGGAACTAGCTTGGGGGTTAGACACAGGGTGGATTATTAAAGAATGCCCCCATCTTCTCTCTTGATCAATGGAGTATTTTGATAGGACAGAGACACTCAAGGTTCCAGGTCTACTATGGGAGGGAAGATTGAGAGGGTGTCCAGAAGCAGAGGACCTAGGCTCCAAAAGAGGAGGAAGCAGAGTTTTCTCCTTGGTGATGCTGGGTGCCCTGTAGGGAGGTTTTGGGGGGTTCTTTTCTGTCCTATCGTGAAGCCTGCTCAGCACAAGTGTTTCGCATGGTTGCTTCTCTGTTCTGCCGTCAGCTGCCCCATTCTTTCTTTCTGTTCTGAAAAATGTTTCTTTGCCCCATTGCTTTTACTTACCGGAATAGAGATTTTTTTTTTTTTTTTTTAGCTGTGCTAGATTTTTTCTGCTGCTCATGGGCTTTCTCTAGCTGCAGGGCCTACTCTCTAGTTGTGGTACATGGGCTTCTCATTGCGGTGGCTTCTCTTGTTGTGGAACGCAGGCTCTAGAATGAAGGCTCAATAACTGTGGTGCACGGGCTTAGCTGCCCCATGACAGGTGGAATCTTCCCCAACCAGGGATCGAACCTGTGTCCCCTGCACTGGCAGGGTTCTTAACCATTGAACCACCAGGGAAGTCCAGTAGAGATGTTCTTTTGACATCATTTATAAGACTGGTTTGCTGCAGTTCCTCATGGCTTTGTCACTAATCCTTTCTCTGTGTTTCCTTTCATCTCCCTCCACTACTGCTAAGTCCCTCATGCTCTCAGAATGTCCTGGTTCAAATTTTAAAGAAAGGGAGTCCAATGGGACTTGCTATCATGTAATTTAGAGGTTCTTAAAGTGTGGTCCCCCAGCCAGCAGAATCAGTGGCATCTAGGAACTCTTTAGAGATGCAAACCCTCAAGGCCCTACTTCAGCCCTTCCGAGTCAGGGACTCTGGGGTAGGGCCCGACCATCTCTTTTAACAACTTCCAGGTGATTTTGATGTACATGTAAGTTTGGGGACCACAGTCTAAGCCCAGTAGACCTGTGGTTTGATTGCCCTCTGGATCAGTTCCTCCCCTCTTGTCTACTGTGCTGTGAAGTGGTGCTGGGATGGGAAGAGAGATACGAGAGTAAGAAGAGAATGACCTGATATAAAACATTTTCCCCAGGGCCATCTCTTCCTTGGTGACCGTGAATGGGGCAAGTACAAAAGGTGACATTTCTGGTGCATCTTCTGTCTACTACAGCACAGAATTTGGAACCAAAAGTCTAAATCTCAATTTCAATCGTATCTCTGTTACTTGGACTTCCCTTCTGGTTCAGTGGTTAAAGAATCTGCCTGCAGTGCTGGAGACCTGGGTTCGATCCCTGGGTTGGGAAGATACCCTAGAGAAGGGAAAGGCTACCTACTCCAGTATTCTGGCCTAGAGAATTCCATGGACTGTATAGTCCATGGGGTTGAGTGAAAAATGAAAGTGAAGTTGCTCAGTCGTGTCTGACTTTACGATCCCATGGACTGCAGCCTACCAGGCTCCTCCATCCATGGGATTTTCCAAGCAAGAATACTGGAGTGGGGTGCCATTGCCTTCTCCGAAGAGTCTGACACAAGTGAGCAAATTTCACTTCACTTACTGACCACAGTTTCACTTTATTCTTAGGTAAAAGATAGCAATCCTTGGGAATCTGTAAGTATCACATTATGATGATAACTTAAGTAGATGCTACAATTTATAGCACACTTATTCATGTGTCTCAATTTGTCCCTCATGATGGTAGAGTATTTATAAATGTATATCTGCTATGAAACTGCAGGTCTTGTGCTTATGATGTGGTCTTTCCCAGGAAAACTTGAGGAGAGGTGTTTCCTGTGGTCCAGCCTGATCCGCACATGCAGTGACCAGGCGCTTGTATTATGAATCTAGCCTGCAGGATCTGCCCTTATAAGGACAGCATCCTCATGCGTGTGTGCGTGCTAGGTTGCTTCAGTCACGTCTGACTCTTTGTGACCCCATGGTCTGTAGCCCTCCAGGCTCCTCTGTCCATGGATTCTCCAGGCAAGAATACTGGAGTGGCTTGCTAGGTCCTACTCCAGGGGATCTTCCCCATCCAGGGATTGAACCCACATCTCTTATGTATCCTGCATTTGCAGGTGGGTTCTTTACCACTAGTGCCACCTGGGAAGCCCGCAGCATCCTCAGGCCCTGGTTTCTGATGCTTGAGTAGGGCTGAATCGGGCTGTGCATGTGACCCATCTTGGAACTTGCTTAGAACTCGGCTCTTCTTTTACAAGAAGTACATTAGCCACATGCATTTTTTTCAGAGAACATCTAAACTCTCTTTTTTTAAAAAAATATTTCTTTGGTTGCACTGGGTCTTTGTTGCAGCATGTGAGATTTTTAGTTGTGGTGCATGGGATTTTTTCCTTTCTTTTTTTCAGTTGTAGCATATGGGATCTTCCCTGACCGGGACTGAACCCAGGCCCCTTACAAAGGGAGTGTGGAGTCTTAGCTGCCAGACCATCAGGGAAGTCCCAACCTAAAAGCCTTAACTCTGGTAACTTATCAGAAGCTTATTCATGGTATAAGTTTAGTCTCCATAAATGACCATCCCAGTAGTCTGAGGTCCCATGGCATCTATAATTAACTATTTCTCATAAGTCAGTCATCCTCAAAGTGTGGACCAGCAGCATCAGCCTTTTCTGGGAACTTGTTAGAAATGCAAAGTCTCAGGATCCCCTCTAGCCCTCCTGGGACCTCCTGGGTGTGGCTCAGCAATCTAAGTCGGTTTTTGTTGGTTTTATTGAAGTAGAATTGATTTACAATGGTGTGTTAGTTTCTGCTGTGCGGCAAAGTGATTCAGTTATACGTACACATACATTCTTTTTAAAAAATACTCTAATGAATCTTCCTGTTAGTGATAAAGAACCCATATGCCAATACAGGAGATATAAGAGATGCGAGTTCAATCCCTGGGTCGGGAAGATCCCTTGGAGAAGGGCATGGCAACCCACTCCAGTATTCTTGACTGGGGAATACCATGGACAGAGGTGCCTTTGAAGTTACAGCCCACCGGGTCGCAAAACAATCCCATACGATTGAAGTGACTTAGCAGGATGGAACGATGGCAGAATGAGTCTTCCAGGTGGATCTGATGCTCTAACATTTCTTAGCTCTTCTTTTCAAGATTTTTTTTTTTTTTTGATATGAACCATTTTAAAGTCCATATTGAACTTTTTACAATATTCCTTCTGTTGTTTATGTTCTGGTTTTTTGGCTGTGAGGCACGTGGGATCTTAGCCAGGGATCAAACCCACACCCCCTGCATTGAAGGTGAAGTCTTAACCCCTGCACTGCCAGAGAAGCCCCTTCTTCGCTCTTCTTAGCCATGCACCATATTTGGGGGGAGCAGGGCTGTGCCCTGTTTCTGCCCATTACAGACTTCATGGTTTCTTGCACATGTAAAGAGCCTGATAACCATGGGCAAATGAGGCGGAGGTGGGGATAGTGAGGACTGCCAGATGCACAGTCAGCAGACCTCAGTCCACATCTTGGGTTCATTATTAACAATGAGCACGAGAGCCAATGTCCTTGGGGAAATGTGACATCACTGTGGCAGAGGGGAGTGAAGATTTTGATTTCCAATGAGTCTCCTGGTTTAGAGGATTCTTAGTCGTGGAATGAAAAGTCACCTTTCAATCCACTCATGCCCTAAAGCCCAATATTTTGTCTTCTTTCCATGTCTTGAGGCTGTGTGCCACTGTGACCAAGTGGCTCTGTATTTTCACATTGGTCTGAACTACTCTCTGCATCCGTGTGCTTTTCCAGGAGCCAACTTCTTGCCTTGCTGCATTTTCCTGGGAACCTCCCATGCTTCCTGGCTCCCAGTTGCCACCTTCACAATACCACACACTAAAGAAAACACAGAAGATGGTATCAACTCCCATCGGCACCCCCTCCCCTTCTCGGTCATCTGCTAAGAGCGTCCCCCTCACCTGGACACTGCTTACAATCCACGGCTTCACCTTGAATTCTGATACTCCCTGGGATCTTTCCTGGGCTTCCCACGTGGCTCAGTGGTAAGGAATCCACCTGCCGATACAGGAGACACAGGAGACCTGGGTTAGATCCCTGGGTGGAGAAGATCTGCTGGAGGAAATGGCTACTCACTCCAGTATTCTTGCTGGAGAATTCCATGGACAGAGGAGCCTGGCGGGCTACAATTCATGGGCTCACAAAAGGGTTGGACACGACTGAGCAACTCCGCACGGTACACTGTACAGTACAAAGGGAGCTTCCCACTTGTTATTATTTTTCTGTTTTATGAATCTCAGACCTGGCGCAGCCTTGATTCCAGAGAAAGTGCTAGATTCTTGTTGATTTTGAAGGAAAGCACCCTGTTAAGATAGTATAGGCTCATACACAAGAAGAGTTTCTGGGTTCTCAAGCATGGTGGTAGTGTCAATTGCATTTTAAAACTGTGGTTTGGGCTGTTGACTGAAAGCTGAGTGAGTTGGGTCATTTTTAGTACTGATGCTTTCTGAGGTTTATATATATATATGTGTGTGTGTGTGTGTACGTGTATATATCCTTCTCATTTTTCTTAGAGGAATATTCCAGGCAGATTCTGCAACATAAATATATATATATATTTATAAATTTTAAAATTTAAATATATATGCTGCTGCTAAGTCGCTTCAGTCGTGTCCGACTCTATGCAACCCCGTAGATGGCAGCCCACCAGGCTCCCCCGTCGCTGGGATTTTCCAGGCAAAAACACTGGAGTGGGTTGCCATTTCCTTCTCCAATGCATGAAAGTGAAAAGTGAAAGTGAAGTCGCTCAGTCGTGTCCAACTCTTAGCAACCCCATGGACTGCAGCCCACCAGGTTCCTCCGTCCATGGAATTTTCCAGGCCAGAGTACTGGAGTGGGGTGCCATTGCCTTCTCCGTTAAATATATATAAACATATATAAATATAATATAGAAACATATATATAATATATAAAAAACATATATATAGTGTAAAACTCATATATGGACATCATTTTAAAAGTTCAAAAGTATAAATGCATAATTGGAATGTCTCCATAATTTCAATTATGATGTTGGCTGCTGTTTTTGGATCTTACTGTTTATCCATTATGACAGTCAACTATTTGTAAATAATTTTTCCCTTTTTAATCAGTTTTTGCTATTTACCAGATGTCCTTTGGTATCCATAAGATGATTATGCAGTTCTTCTTCCTTGGTCTAATGAAGTAATACATTTTGTTAATAGGTTCTCTAATATTAAACCTCAGGGTTTTGTATCTAAATTTTAAAGAGGTTTTTTTTTTTTTTTTTTTGTAACTATGCTTCTTCACAGAGAACCATCTTTTCAACTTTTCAAATATTAAAAATAAAAAACAACTTTGTTCATGATTTTAAAATGCAGATAGTACAGAAGGATACACAATGAAGTTCTCCCATCTCAAATATGCCCTAACTTACCCCTTTATGAAAACAACTCTTTTCAATGAATCTTTCTAGATATTTTTATGCACACAAAAGCATATGTATAAACTCATTTAATACAAATGAGCTTATTCATGTTATATGTTGTTATTTTTAATAAATATATTTGGAGGTCTTTCTGTATTACCAAAAATATACTAAGAAGTGCATCATATTTCATCATTATTTTAATGTCTCATTGATGACCATTTAGATTGTCCATATTTCAATTTTATAAATGAACCACAGCACACACCTTCATATTTACTTCCCTATGTATCTATGTATCTCACAGGCAACATTGTTAAATTGGCATTGCTAATTCTTTTTACATTCTTTTTAGAAATGTATTATATTCCATTATGATTTATCCTAGGATATAGAATCGAGTTCCCTGTGTTATACAGTAGGACCTTGTTGTTTATCCGTACTATATATGATAGTTTGTGTCTACTAATCCCAAACTCTCAATCCATCCCGCTCTCAATCTGTCTACTCCTTGGCAACCGTCAGTCTGTCCTGTATGCCTGTGATTCCGCTTCTGTTTCACGGGCTCCTTTGTGTCATATTTTGGGTTCCACATATAAGTGAAATCATATGATGTTAGTCTTTCTCTTTCTGACTTACTTCAGTTAGTATAATCATCTCTAGTTTCATCCTCATTGCTGCAAATGGCATGATTTCATTCTTTTTTATGAACAGCTGGAACTGCTTGTTCTTAGTGTCATGATGGATATTCCCAAGTTACTCTTCCAAGCAGTGGCACCAATGTGCAGTGAGAAGTAACCAGTCCCTCTTTTTTTTTTTTTTTAACAGCTGTTCTTTTCATTTGTTTTACTTATTTATTTTTGGCTGTGCTGGGACTTCCTTGCTGCATGTGGTCTTTCTCTAGGCGTGGGGAGCAGGGGCTAATCTCTAGCTGGTGGCACGTGGGCTTCAGCAGGGCTCTGGAGCACAGGCTCAGTAGCTGAGGTACATGGGTTTAATTGCTCTGAAACATATGGGATCCTCCCAGACCAGGGATTGAACCCTTGCCTCTGCAGTGGCAGGCAGACTCCCAACCCCTGGGCCACCAGAGGAGTCCCGGAAGTGATTGCTTCTCGATGTGGGTGGCAAGTCTACCCATCCCATAGGGGTGTGATTTAGAGCTGGGACCTTCAGCTCCAGCTTCCACTGAGCCGGCACTTGGAAGGACCATGCTTAAGAGTCTTCTTGGCTCCTTCACCTGTGAGTTCTCTCTACCTTTTCTCTCCAGGGGACACTAAAGAGACTATGTCTGCCCATCTTCTGGGTAGAAATCTATTCTCCCTCTGAGAGATTTTAATTTCAGTATCCCTTCCACTACCTCTAACCAGTTTGAAGCTATTTAGCTTTTAGAAGGAAAGCATTTCCAGGAACTATTAAAGGAGACCTGGTAACAAAGTTTGCATCCGATCCCCATGCAGTTGTGCTTTTATTTAATTGTTTTTTCTTTTTTGACCTTGTCGTGTGGGATCTTAGTTCCCCCACCAGGGATTGAAGCCATGCCTCATGCACTGGAAATGCAGAGTCTTCACCACTATTCCCCCAGGGAAGCCTCTCCTTGTGCTTTCAATGAGCTCTAAGGAAAGGCCCATAGGTGTCCTCCGTCAGAGCCGCCCTTCCCGCTCCCGGGGGGACGGTGCCCCCTCCATGCCTTCACTCTGCTCATTTCTGCCTGTCTTCCCATCTCTGCGAACGGTTAGGATGTTTCTGTCCCTTCTCATTTCACCCCATGTACCCCGCTGCCCTACTGACACACTTCCTGTTCCCTCTCTCATCCCAGCTCTTCCCTACCTCCTGTTGGTCCTGCTGTGAATCTCAACTCTTTCTAATCTCCGGAGCCCTAACCCCATGGGGGCCTGAGGGTCTGCATTCCCATCATGGAAATCATCGTAGCATGTTCATTTCATAGCCTTTGTGGAAGCATCACCTGAAAAAGTGGTGATGTCAAGTGGTGAATGGTGCCAGGTCCATAGTTAGAGCTCAGGAAGCTCTGAGAAGGCCTTCCCCTCCTAAAATTATTATGATGTACAAATAAGTTTTTGTCATCTTTTTAGGGTCTCACAAAATGCATGGGGTTCAGAAAACTGAGACAGTAGGCAGGTCCATGCCTATCCACATAGTCATGTATCTTTCCTTTAAATATTACATCTTTTCTTGCTTCTGTCAACTTTGGTCTTCAGATGAACTTTAACAGACACACTTGGGTCTAACTGAGATGCAATGTATGCATTTGTGTGTGGTTGTTGTTGTTAACTTTTTGGTACTGGAACTGATTCCTTAAAGGAGACTAAGTCACCTGTAAAGTCCAATATCACACTGACACTCCTGAAAAGTTTAAATTGCTCAGTGAAATAACCTAAGTATATTTGGCATAGAGATGCCCTTCCATTTCCTTCTAGCTGTTCCTCACCGTGAGCTAGGCACACACTTGTACCTTCTCCTGTCCAACACCAAGGCCTCCTCCATATTTTCCCTCTCTGA
This sequence comes from Cephalophus harveyi, assembly GCA_006410635.1. Lineage (NCBI taxonomy): Eukaryota > Metazoa > Chordata > Mammalia > Artiodactyla > Bovidae > Cephalophus > Cephalophus harveyi. The sequence continues at coordinate 276,202 of SJYT01082756.1, forward strand.
ATTCTCCCTTGTGAATGTCTCCAAAGTTACTTTACTGCCTCTCAGCACTTAATTCAAGCCTTTGGGCAGAATAAGATATAAATCTCTTTCTCTTTTGACTTCAAACTGAAACCAGCTTGGCCTCTCTAATGAAGAATACCTGCATGTGATTTACATAGAATGGCCCATCTAGTGTCAAGAACTTTTCATGACAAAGTGTAATTCAAACCTCTTTTTTCCCTTTCTGTTTTGATTTTTCCTTCTTATTATTTTGATGGTACCCATACCAGCAGGTTTGGCTTCTCTCAGAAGTTCCTGATGAAATGGATTTCTTTTTTTGTTTTGGGTTTTTTGTTTTTTTTTTTCCTTGGCTGTGACTGGAAACTTGTGGGATCTTAGTTCCCTGACAAGGGGCTGAACTCCAGCCCTGGCCATGAAAGTGCCAAGTCCTAGCCTTTGGACCATCAGGGAATTCCCCCAAAATGGATCTCAAGAGATGTCTTGAACCACATGAGTGTGTGATCTAACTAATGTGCACCGAGTCTTTCCCTGTGCTGGGTGGCATACCAGGAGGCTATATCCAGAATTTCCCTTCTTCCTTACATCAGCACCACAAAATAGACATTTTAATGTCTTTTCTCTCCTTTATACTTGAGGAGGCTATGGGAGAAATATGTCTGGAGCAACAAGAAAGGGGTAGTTATAATGACTTCATCCGAAATGCAAACCTCTCCACAGGCAAGCAGGTATGATGGGGGTCGTGAGTTACGAAGGATGTCACCATGTCCCAGCCAGACTCAGCCTCAGGACGGGCTCTTTCTCTCTTACCCTAGAGCCTGCTGTTCTCTTTTGTGCAGAGAAGCTACACGAAAGGTCTTTTGTAATCAAGACATTTCTTTCCTTCTTATGGAAGGACCTCAAACCAATTTGAGAACTTGATGATGTGGAAATAAGAAAGACACTACCAGCTGGAAGTAGGGTTGGACTGAGGTTCCAGAATCAGGAGGGCATGAAGAGGACACCAAAGGGAAAGTCATATTGTGAAAAGACCACCTGGTAAATTAGCATAGCAGGAATTTTCAAAGGGTTGAACGTGTGGTTCAGAGTTTCTGGTGAAAGCCACAGTTCAGGCAAGTGGAAAGCCCCAAGGATGTGGATACTGGGTTGGCCATTATGCAGTTTTCCATCTGATTTTTTTAAAAAACAAATTATTGAACTATAGTTGATACATTATTGTCATTGATGTTTAGTTGCTAAATCATGTCCAACTCTTGTGACACCATGGACTGGAGCCCACTAGACTCCTCTGTCCATGGGATTCTCCAGGCAAGAACACTGAAGTGAGTTGCTATTTCCTTCTCCAGGGGATCTTCTTGACCCAGGGATCCAACCTGCATCTCTTGCACTGGCAGGCTGATTCTTCACCACTGAGCCACCTGGGAAGCCCATAGCTGGTTTATAGTGTTGTGTTCATTTCTACTGTACGGTGGAGTGACTCAGTAATTGCCAAGGGGTGCGGGTAGGGGAGGGATGAGCTGAGACTTTAGTATCAGCAAATTCAAACTACTATATGTAGGATGAATAAACAACAAGGTCTTATTCTATAGCACAAGGAACTATAGTCAATAGCCTGTGATAAAACATAATGGAGTAGAATATGAAAAAGATTATATATGTATAATTGACCATTGTGAATTTGCTCAGAACATCTGGAGAGTTGGGGCTCCATTGTGAGTCATGGAATCTTGCCCCTGTGAGCAGCCTTTTTTGCCTTCAATTCAGCTGCTTGTGAAAAGTTGGCTGCATGTGGGAAAGTTAGCCACGGCTTCTCCTCTGTCAGTTGCTTCACTGACTATTGATATGGACAAGACTAACCACCAGATCCATCTCTCCTGGTAGTGGACCCCCAGAGAGGCAGAGATGGGAAGAGGGTGGCTACGGAGCCCCCAAAGTTGGAGTCCCATGATGTCACTTTCCTACCATGTGACCCTAAACCGTTTGCTTGTGAGTTTTGAGCTCATTTCCCCTTTTACCCAAATGAGGGTGACATCTAGCCAAATCCTGTGAGGATGAAAGCTAACACTCCAGATGGCCATCATCTTGACAAATGTCAGCTGTCAGTTAATATGGAAGGTGAGATGCTGGGGGAAACTGGGCAAACACAGGGAGGTGACTTGTTTAAAGGACACAAGAGGAGGTCCCGATACTTAGGAGGCAGGCGAGAGAGGTCAGCACTTCTCAAGTCCAGACAGAGCTGTTTCTCCTTTACTCCTTTTAAAAAATATATTTCTTTATTGTTCTGAGCTGGTCTTAATTGCAGCACACAGGATCTTCAATCTTTTTTGTGACATGCATCTCTTTAGTTGCAGCAAGCATGCTCTCGCTCCCTGACCAGGGATTGAACCCTGCCCCCCTTCATTGGGAGCACACAGTCTTAGCCACTGGACCACCAGGGAAGTCTCTCACTTCTGAATGGCCTCAGCAGAGGGGATACAGTTGCCGCATATGAAGAGAGTGAGGAGGGAACGTGTCCACTGCCCACCCCCATGCCCACGTCCAGCCTGCCTAGGTGTCTAAAGCGGCAGCAATTCTCCACTCAGGCTCAACATTCTCTGACCCACCTTGTGGTTCAGAGCCCTGCACAGAAGAGGGACCAGCAAAGTGCCCTCAGGCAGGATCATGGCCCTCGTTGATGTGCCTGGGATCTCCAGGCCTGTGCCAGATGCTTTCCTGAACCAGAGGTGCCAAAGAGTGAGGCAGTGGCCCACCTGCTTGGGGTGTCATCGCGCAGACCCGGGGCTCCCTGTGGGACCCATCCTGAGGGATGTGGGGGTCTGTCCCCAAGGAGCACATGCCCAGAGTCCATGCCATCACCACCTCCTTGTTGCCACGGGTCTCTCCTCTCGCCGCATGACTTCCTAGTGCCCTCATCAGACATTTGATGAGCGTCTACTGCAAGGTCAGCATCATGCCGGGCACTGCAATCCAGAGCTGAGCGAGACAGGTGGAGTGCCTGCCTTCATGAAAGTAAAAACACCATGTGAGTCCATGTAACGACTGTCATAATGGGGGCTGTCATAATTGGAGGACTTGCAGGAGCTTGAGAGCACATAAAAGGCCACCAAACCCAGATTTAGAGGATTTGGAGAAAATTTCAAAGGAAAGGAAAGGCAAATTTGGAAACTGGAGATTTCTCTTCTTCGTTTATTTGATGTTTCTCCTTCACTCATTCAGCAGATAATTATCAGACAGTCCTTTCTAGTAGAAATATCATGGGAGCTGCATGCATCATTTGTAATTTTCTAGGGATTCCCAAATGACACAGTGGTGAAGAATCCACCTGCCAGCACAGATGCAGGAGACATCAGTTTGATCCGAGTCAGGGAGATCTCCTGGAGTAGGAATTGGCAACCCGTATCAGTATTCTTGCCTGGAAAATCCCATGGACAGAGGAGCCTGACAGTCTACAGTCCATGGAGTTGCAAAGTGAGACATGACTAAGCAAGTGAACACACACACACAATAAATTCCAATGTGAGACTGACTACCATTAAACAAAATTAAAACCAGAATTGAAATTCATTTTAGTAGAGTTTTAGTTAATTTAATATACTTAGCTAAGATACTTGAATGAGCAATAAATGTAAAAATATTGACAGTTTATGCTTCACTCTGCTAATTCTTTGAAAAGGAAGTATGTATTTTACACTCACAGCACATTTCAATGTTGCCTCAATGCATTTCAGTGCTCAATAGTACAGCAAGTGGCTTCTGTGTTGGGTGGCACTGGAGTGGTAGGTCCCAGGCCCTGGATGAGGTGCTCAGGGTACAGTGGCGTGTCCCTGTCCTAGCTGAGCACAAAGTCTGGTTGTGAGCAGCTGTTGGCTGGGCAGGGACAAAGGAACATCATCCTTGTTAGAGAATCAACACATGAGAAAGTCCAGAGGTGAGAGACAAGGTGACTTTTGGAATTCAATAATACAGTTTCAGGGAGAAAGGAGAGGCCGAAGTAAATAGTGAAAGAGGCTGCAGAGGCAACTGGAAGCCAGTAATGAAGGTCCTTAAGTCTGACTAACCCCTAACCCTAACTCCAACCCTAACTACAAATTTCAACTTGATCTCAAAGCCAATAGGGAGTGCAGAAGGGTTTGCAGAGATGGGAGACTTCCCCAGATTTGAACTTAGATGTTGTGGAATGGACTGGAGTGGGTTGATCAGGGTCATGGAGGTCATTTGGGAGGTTGCCGCTGAAACGTGGTCTGAGGTGATACTGGGTTGGACTGGGATGGAAGGAATGGCAGACCTGTGAGTTGATGGCAAACTGTAGTGGGTGAGATGAGGAGAAGTCACTAGGATGCCCAGGCTCCTGGATGGTCCTAGAGGGTGGATGATGGGCTGCAGGAGAGTCAGGTGGGGTGGCAGGCATGAGGGAATGTGCGGGGTGATGAATGCCTAGTCCAGAGATTGTGAATAAGAGCACAGATGCACACCTGGAAGGCATCATGGAAGAGAGTTTAGCAGAGTCTCTTTACGAAGTTGTGATCAAGGTAAAGGAAATCAACAGTGGCCAGCGTAGTGCTCTATCATCAGTGAGGATGGAAAATCATAGCCACTGTCTGCAGGTCTGAAGCTCAGAGAGGAGCAGTGGTTTTCAGAACTCGCTTTCCCAGTAGGAAGGAGTCAACTAACAAGCCTTATGGGCTTGGGTGTTGTGGGCTTGTCGCAGTATAGCCTGCAAGGGAGGAAACTGAGGGAGGAGAGATTGCAACCTCTCTCCTCCTCTGACCACCTGCCAGGGACTGATTAAAAGCTCCTAGAATTCAGAAGGCCAGGGAAATAGTTTATGAGGTTCACAGAGACAATCTTCTGGTGCTCAGAGCAGAGTGAAGAAAAGTGGAGAGTGTGTTTGTAGTGACAGATGAAAATTGACCAGCACGAAGTGCCTCCAAGACATCCGCGGGAAACATACAGTGAGCTATTGCCTTTGTGTGTCTGGAGCTCAGCGAGATCGTTTGGGTTAAAGTGAGGAGTCAATGGCTTAAAGTAGAAATGCAATCCATCAAAATGGGCTGCAATCCATCATCTCCTAGGAAGAGCATGTAATGTAAGGACAGAGCCCCGAGGACCTCCAGTGTCCACCGTGGACAGTCTCCTGATTGGGCCCCCACTGCCCTCTTGGAGGATGACCAGGAGCTGCTGGCATGTTGATCTGCTAATTTTTTTTAAAGGCTCTTTTATGTTATGAATCAAACTGCTTGCAAGTCATTGATTTCATAAAAGTGGCCAGTCAGTGATTATTTTCAGTGTTTTTGCAGTACCGTTTATAGGCTTCCCTTCCTTATGACTTCCGAAAATGCCTAATCACCACTCCTAGGACCGACGCGCTTCCTGCTAATGATGTGTACTTGCTGCTGAGTCAGTCTTTTGTTTTCTCCTAAGATTCCATCGTCTAATTTTCCTCTTCAGGCTGGCAGGTAAGCAGGCAGGTCATCTTTCTTCAGTTGCTGGAACTCCCTAAGAGAAAATGGAGATGGAAAACACAAATCTGGGGAACTAAAACATTACGGGAAATGAATATGTTATAGAAGAGATGGAGAAGACAGAGAAAAAATGAAATGGAAAGAGGGAGAAGAGCAACTGAAAAATTTGTTGTCAGCTGAGCAGGATGCTGGAGCCTCAGTGGGAATAAGTAGAGACAAGAAAGCCCTATAAGAAAAGTGGCCTTTGGAGGTGAGGATTCAGGGTTTGCCATGCAAAATCCTGAATCTGTGGGTGCACAGCAGAGTGGGGGCCCTAGAGTTGCTGCAGTGTCTGAATTGTAGTTCAGGAAACTACATGGAAAGCGAGGCCAGTGACCTGGGAATGGAAATGACCATACTTGAGAGTTCAGGGCTCAAGCTAGAATTTTCAGTGAGGCAGTAGTGATGGAAAGGAAACTGGAACCAGAGCCTGAGAGAAGGCTGATTGATTAAGCTCACTGGCACTGAAAGGTGGTTAGAGGTGAGGCTGTTGCCTGCTGCTCACACCCTCACTGTGCCAGTCCCCCCGGGCACACTGGTGTAAGTCTCCATCCCATCTCTGCACAGTTGAGGGCAGTGTCCTAGAAGCCTTGTTGGGGAGGAAGGAATTTGCCTCTACGCGTCTAGATTCTTCTGCCTGGCCTAAGAATGACATTGACATGGAACAGCTTAATAGGAGAAAATAAAACAGAATTGAATAAGATGAGTATATGGGAGAGCCCCAGGCAAACTAAGTCACCCAAGTGGCTCAAATGCTCACTTTAAATGCCATCTTCAGCTAAAGACATAAGAGAATGTAATGGATAAAGAAGAGGTGGTACATATATACAATGGAATATTACTCAGCAACGAAAAAGAAGGAATTGGGTCATTTATAGAAATGTAGATGAACCTAGAGTCTGTCATTCAGAGTGAAGTAAGAGAGAAAGAGAAAAGCAAATACTGATATTAATGCATATATGTGAAATCTAGAAAAATGGTCCAGGTGAACCTATTTCTAGGGCAGAAATAGAGGTGCAGATGCAGAGAGTAGACAGGTGCACAGCAGGGGAGGGGTGGGGTGAATCGGGAGGTTAGGGTTGACCTGCATGTACTACCATGAGTAAAGCAGATAGCTAGTGGGAAGCTGCTTTATCGCACGGGGAGCGCGGCTCAGTTCTGTGATGACCTAGAGAGATGGGATGGGGAGGGGGAGAGGGAGGCTTAAGAGGAGGGGATATACGTATGCATAGAGCTGATTCACTTCATTCTACAGAAGAAACTAGCACAACATTGTAAAGCAACTATCCCCCAGTTTTTAAAAAAAAAAGACAAAAGGAGGATATTGAGAGTAGGGTTTGGGGACTTCAAAGGGGAGGAGAGGAATGCACGTGGAGATGGAAAAGCAAATGTTTGGAAAAAAAATGTTTTCTGTCTCTGCCGTCTGGACCAGCAGAGACAACGGGACGCAGTGGGGGTTGTGACCTCTAGGGCCGGCCAAATCTGCCCACCACACCCTGCCCGTATTCTCTCCAGACATCTCTGGCGGTAGCTTTATTCCGAGGATGGAGCTTCTATCTAAATTCCTCTAGGCAATCAGGGGGAACAAAATAAGAAACATTTTTTAAGTCTTCTGTTTCTTAAAAATAATCAGCCTACATTCATCTTCATGTCGCAAAGACACAGTTTGGGGTGACAAATTTGGTTCCTTTATAGCCTTTTCTCATTAGCAAATGTAAACACTCTGTTGTCTTCAGACCATCAATTCTAAAACAGGGTCATTAGAGCCCAGATAAATGCAAGTGAGTTGCTCAGGACTCATCAGGTAGCTACTACCTAAGCCTGGTGGAACCTTGAAAGAGGTGGAGGATTTTGTTTGCCCGGGGTAGCAAGGTGACAGGTGGAAGGGACAGCATATGGAGAAAGCACAGTGGTATGTGTGGATCTTGATCAGGAAAATCAGTTTTCATAATAAACAGAATTTTGTGTCACCTATTCTAGAAGTTAAACTCTCTAAAAAAACAGTATAGCTTTAATGTAGTCCTTCAATCATTTAGTAATCAAAAACAGTGGTCTCTCTGTATTCATGGGAGGTTAATTTCAGGACAATCAAAAGCATCAAAATATGCAGATGCTCAGGTCTGTTATATAAAATGCTATAGTATTTGCATATAACATCCTGTGTACTTGAAACCATCTCTAGATTACTTATAATACCTAATACAGTGAACATGCCACATAAATACTTGCTGTGCATGCACGCTAAGTCACTTAAGTCAAGTCTGATTCTTGGCAACGCTATGGACTGTAGCCTGCCAGCCTCCTCTGTCCATGGGATTCTCCAGGCAAGAATATTGAAGTGAGTTGCTATGCCATCCTCAACAGAATCAAAATACTTGCTGACATGTGGCAAGTTAAACTTTTACTTTTTAGAACTTAGTCACTTCAGTTGCTCAGTTGTGTCCAACTCTTTGCGACCCCATGTACTGCACACGCCAGGCTTCCCTGTCTATCACCACCTCCCGGAGCTTGTGCAAACTCATGTCCATCAAGTTGGTGATGCCATCCAGCCATCTCATCCTCTGTCATCCCCTTCTCCTCCTGCCCTCAATCTTTCCCAGCATCATCAGAGTCTTTTCCAGTGAGTCAGTTCTTTGCATTAGGTGGCCACAGTACTGGAGTTTCAGCATCTGTCCTTTCAATGAATATTCAGGACTGATTTCCTTTTGGATTGGCTGGTTTGATCTGCTTGCAGTCCAAGGGACTCTCAAGAGTCTTCTCTAACACCACAGTTCAAAAGCCTCAATTATTTGGCGCTCAACTTTCTTTATGGTCCAACTCTCACATCCATACATGACTACTGGAAAAACCATAGCTTGGACTAGATGGACCTTTGTTGGAAAAGTAATGTCTCTGCTTCTTACTATGCTGTCTAGGTTGGTCACAGCTTTCCTTCCAAGGAGCAAGTGCCTTTTAGTTTCATGGCTGAAGTCACCATCTGCAGTGATTTTGGAGCCCCCCAAAATAAAGTCTGTCACTGTTTCCATTGTTTCCCTATCTATTTGCCATGAAGTGATGGGACCAGATGTCATGTTTTTTGAAAGTTGAGTTTTAAGCCAACTTTTTCACTCTCCTCTTTCGCTTTCATCAAGAGACTCTTTAGTTCTTCTTCACTTTCTGCCATAAGGTCATCTGCATATCTTGTCATCTGCATATCTGCGTTTCTCATGATGTACTCTGCATATAAGTTAAATAAGCAGAGTGACAATATACAGCCTTGATATGCTCTCTTCCCAATTTGGAACCAGTCTGTTGCTCCATGTCCAGCTCTAACTGTTGCTTGTTAACCTGCATACAGATTTCTCCGGAGGCAGGTAAGGTGGTCTGTTATTCCCATCTCTTGAATTTTCCAGTTTGCTGTGATCCACACAGTCAGAGGCTTTGGTGTAGTCAATAAAGCAAAAGTAGATGTTTTTCTGGAACTCTCTTTTGTTTTTTTGATGATCCAGTGGATGTTGGCACAATGATCTCTGGTTTCTCTGCCATTTCTAAATCCATCTTGAACATCAGGAAGTTCTTGGTTCACATACTGTTGAAGCCTGGCTTGGAGAATTTTGAACATTACTTTGCTAGCATGTGAGATGAATGCAATTCTGTGGTAGTTTGAATATTTTTTGGCATTGCCCTTATTTGGGATTGGAATGAAAACTGATCTTTTCTAGTCCTGTGACCACTTCTAAGTTTTCCAAGTTTGCTGGCATATTGAGTGCAGCACCTTAACAGCATCATCTTTTAGGACTGAAATAGCTCAACTGGAATTCCATCACCTCCACTAGCTTTGTTTGTAGTGATGCTTTCTAAGGCCCACTTGACTTCACATTCTAGGATGTCTGGCTCTATATTAGTGATCACACTATCATGATTATCTGGGTCGTGAAGATCTTTTTTCTACAGTTCTTCTGTGTATTCTTGCCACCTCTTCTTAATAACTTCTGCTTCTGTTAGGTCCATACCATTTCTGTCCTTTATCGAGCCCATCTGTGCATGAGATGTTCCCTTGGTATCTCTAATTTTCTTGAAGAGATCTCTAGTCTTTCCCATTCTATTGTTTTTCTTTATTTCTTTGCATAGATCACTGAGGAAGGCTTTCTTATTTCTCCTTGCTAGTCTTTGGAACTCTGCATTCAGATGGGTATATCATTCCTTTTCTCCTTTGCCTTTTGTTTCTCTTTTCTCAAATATTTGTAAGGCCTCTTCAGACAACATTTTGCCTTTCTGCATTTCTTTTTCTCAGGGATGATCTTGATCACTGCCTCCTGTATGATGTCACGAACCTCTGTCCATAGCTCTTCAGGGACTCTGTCTGTCATATCTAATCCCTCGAATCTATGTGTCAGTACTACTGTATAGTCATAAGGGGTTTGATTTAGGTTGTACCTTAATGGCCTAGTGGTTTTCCCTACTTTCTTCAGTTTCAGTCTGAATTTTGCAATAAGGAGTTCATGATCTGAGCCACAGTCAGCTCCTGGTCTTGTTTTTGCTGACTGTATAAAGCTTCTCCGTCTTTGGCTACAAAGAATATAATCGATCTGATTTCGGTGTTGACCATCTGGTGACGTCCATGTGTAGAGTCTTCTCTTGTGTGGTTGGAAGAGGGTGTTTGCTATGACCAGTGCGTTCTCTTGGCAAAACTCTGTTAGACTTTGCCCTGCTTCATTTTGTACTCCAAGGCCAAATTTGCCTGTGACTCCAGCTATCTCTTGACTTCCTATTTTTGCATTCCAGTCCCCTGTAATGAAAAGGAAAATGAGACTTAGCAGATTTTAAAAAAAAATTCTTGATTCACAGTCAGTTGAATCGTTGGATATGGAACCCATGGATGTGGATGGCCAACACTGCCACATGCTTTTCCAAATACATGTCAGCATCTGTCTCAGTCAGCTTTCTTGAATTTGCTGTGTCATGTCCATGTCATAAGGGCCAATAATGGGGATCCTGGTGCCCCGAGGGAGCCTCGTGAGGCGGGCATCTGAGGAGTCAATGGAGATTCCTAAGAAAGTGACCCCTGCGGAACCTCCAGAACGGCAGTTGGAGGGAGCCAGGTGGAAAGGGTGGGGGGAGGCAGGAGTTTCCCGATCGGGGTGAGGTAGACATTTAATGAGACCTCAGCTCTTTTCTTCTGGGGAGAGATGAGTCAGGCCCATGGCCAAGTCTGCACTGGCCCAGCCTCAGGTCTGGCTCAGCTGTGTGACTTGCTCTGGCCAATGGGATTTTAGTGGACGTGGTGCCCACAGGGCCTTGAGTAGGTGGTGTTTTACTCCTGCTGGTGGTCTCCCTGTGCCCTGCCTCAGCACGAGAGCCTGAGTGGTAAGGGTGCTGGAGGCTGAGAGCCAGGGCCACCGGCCCAGCTGCTCTGCTGTTGGCCGTCCAGGGTCAACCACAGCCAGCTAGTCTTCTCTTTGAAATTGGTTTTATTGCAGCATAGTGGATTCACAATGCTCTCTTCATTTCCGCTGTACAGCAAAGCAGTTCAGCTCCACATTGTTGTTGTTCAGTCACTAAGTCATATCTGACTCTCTGTGACCCCATGGACTGTAGCCTGTCCCTCAGTTACACATATATATATTCTTTTTCATATGCTTTCCTATTATGGTTCATCATAGAATTTTGAATATAGTTTCCTCTGCTATACAGAAGGACTTTGTTGTTTATCCAAACAACATCTCCTAATTTCAGATTCCCAGTCCATCCTCCTCCTCTCTCCCCCTTGGCAAGCATAAGTCTGTCCTTCGTGTCTGTGAATCTGTTTCACAGATATGTTCATTTGTGCTGTATGTATTGTAGATTCCATATATACGTGATGTCGTATGGTATTTGGCTTTCTCCTTCTGACTGACTTCACTTAGTAGGGTCATCTCCACCCATGTTGCTGCAGATGGTATTGTTTCATTCTTCTTTATGGATGAGGAATATTTCATTGAATGTATCTAGCACATCTTCTTTATCCGCCCATCGATGAACATTTAGGTTGCTTCCATGTCTTGACTATTGTGAATAGTATTGCTATGAACATAGAGGTGCATGTATCTTTTTGGATTATAATTTTTTCTGGATATGTGCCCAGGAGTTGGATCGCAGGGTCATATGCAGTCATCGCATCTTTAGACATGTGACTGGCTCTAGCCTGGATTGGAAGAGTGCCCTGCCTAAGATGCACAGGCAGTAAGCACACATCATTGCAGTCACTGAGGTCGTGTGCTCGTTTGTTACGCAGCATTGTTTTAGCCGAGAGACTTGTGGGCAGTGAATGAATAGGGTATTTAAATCACTGAGAGGAGTTCAAACAGTACCCATCCCCATTTCTTATCTTGACATATTGTCTCTGGACCTCTGTGAAGCAGTTCACAGGGGGTCCTCACTGCAGGATCAATACCAACAGAAGGACGATCGAAGAGCCTTGAGGCCAGTTCTGATGTCGATCTGACTGACCTTCGTCAAGGAAATGGAAGCCAGCTCAGCAGAGTCCGTAGCTAAAGAGCTGGAGCTGGTGATGGAGGAGGATTTCAATGGATGTGTTACACAGCATCTCTGAGTAAAGATTTATAAACAGTCAATAGTACTCTCTTCTGTTGTTCCTCTATCAGGTATGCCATTTAAGCATGGAACCTATCAAGTGACTAAAGTCCAGGAACAGAAAGGCAATAATAACCTGCTTCTGCGTTAGTACTTTTCTTTCTGACCTAGACACTAGAACTCAAACTAGTAGTCTAGCGGTTCTGACCCTGTCATGCACCAGGAACACTTGAAGGGCTGGTTAGCATCCTGCTGCTGGGCCCCAGCCTGAGAGCTTCTGATTCGGGAAGTCTGGTGAAGGCCCAGGAACTTGTGTTTCTGTCGGGTTCCCAGGTCATACGGCTGTGCTGGCTGAGGTCTCACCTTGAGGACCACCGTTTCCATGACTGCAGAGTGTTTCCTCCATGTGTCCACTTGGCCAGACCATGGCGTGCCGCTGTTTGATTGAGATATTCTGGGATCAGCACCTCAATGGCACCCCACTCCAGTACTCTTGCCTGGAGAATCCCATGGACGGAGGAGCCTGGTAGGCTGTGGTCCATGGGGTCTCTAAAAGTCAGACACTGAGCAACTTCACTTTCACTTTTCACTTTCATGAGTTGGAGAAGGAAATGGCAACCCACTCCAGTATTCTTGCCTGCAGAATCCCAGGGACAGGGGAGCCTGTTGGGCTGCCGTTTGTGGGGTCGCACAGAGTCGGACACGACTGACGCGACTTAGCAGCAGTAGCAGCAGTAAACTTTGGACTTCCTAAGTGAAACTAGTGGTAAAGAACCCACCTGCCCATGCAGGAGATGTAAGAGATGTGGGTTTGAGCCCTGGGTCTCGAAGATCCCCTTGAAGAGGGCATGGCAACCCACTCCAGTGTTCTTGCCTGGAGAATCCCATGGACAGAGGAGCCTGGTGGGCTACAGTCCATGGGGTTGCAAAGAGTCGGACACGACTGAGCAACTTAGCATACAGGCATGCACAATAATCTTTGAATAGAGCAGATTACCCTCCATACTGTGGGTGAGCTTCATCCAATCAGTTGAAGGCCTTGACAGAAAAGACTAGGTTTCTAGAAGGAGAAATCATGCCTCAGGATAGGAACATAGAAATCCTGACTGAATTTACAGACTGTTGGTCTGAAAACTGGATGGAACATCAACTTGTGGGTGAATTTCCAGCCTGCCTGCCTGCTCTACAAATTTCAGACTGGCCAGCCCCCATGGTCGTATGAGTCAATTCCTTAAAATAAATCTTCTTTCTTTCTCTTCTCTCTCTCTTTCTAGAACCTATTAATGTTTGTTTGTTTGTTTTTTTTTCTGGAGAACTATGACTAATACAGTAACACTACAACCAAGTTTCCTAAAAAAAAAAAAAAATGTAATATTTTTAAAGGCTACCACTCTGCATATGGTTGACTCTTCACCCCAAATGCCTTTGCCTACGTTTTCACCATCCAGGAGCCTCTTGAGCCAAAAGAAGACGCATCTCAAATATCCCATGTTACATGAAACTTTCTAGACTTCCTCTGGTGTCAGTTTCCTTGTTCTGTGGGCCACACTATGTTGCATTAAAAACTGTTTACCACAGATAATGTTCTAGTCATTATTCTAACTTTATCTGCATTATAAAATTGTTTTTAAATCCTGGCCTGCAGTTAGCGTTTTTTAATCTTTTAAACAATATTTATTTATTTGGCTGTGCCAGGCCTTGGTCGTAGCACTGCATTCTCACTGCAGCATGCAGAATCTTTAGCTGCGGCAGATGGGGTCTAGCTCCCTGGCCAGGGATTGAACCCAAGTCCCCTGCATTGGTAACACAGAGTCTTAGCCACTGGACCACCAGGGAAGCCCCCCATAGTTAGCATTTAGTAAATACTTTAATGAATAAAGGAGTGAAGCATATTTTGCATTTAGTAAATATTTTGAATGAAATAAAGAATGAAATAATGGTTTCTGTTCTTATTGAAATCTGTTACTGTATCAAAGAGCTCTAGAAATAAACTTTCCAATTAACCCTAAGAAATACTATAGATACAAACATATATTCCCTTTACAGGGCTCACCAAAAACCTGGGAGGACACAACAGACTAATAAACAAACAAGCTGCTGTAGGGACAACAGGACTGGTCTCCTGCTTTGCGCATGAGCATTGGTCCTGTAACTGTAGGCATATTCATCCATTCGCCAAGCATTTACTGAGTGCCCGCTGTTTATCTGGCACTGTGTCAGATAGTATATATATTACTGATCACTCATGATTGCACTTTTCTTCAATGTTCTTAGGAAGTTTTCACAAGCAATATTAAGCCAGTGTATTTTCACACATCTAGAAAATTAGACATGTTTTTCTTAAATTTAAGAGATTAAAAGAAAATTAAGCAAATGACACTAGAATTAGAAAGAATGAACAATTCATTAGGCAATAAGAATGTTAAGTAGAAATTGGGAATCTCTTTCCCATTTTAATATGCACTTGAGCTTAATTGGCTAAGTTTTGAATATGGGGTGATGAGCTGAGTTGTTAATACAAATCACACACCTTTTATAGACTTAATAAAATCCAAGAGTCTGGGATGCATTTGTGTTGCAGACAATTTATCTGCAGGAGTCAGTGAGTTGGGTAATAGAAAGGGATAATAGGAAATCAGTGGCTGAGAAACCAATAAAGTAAATTAACGCGTGCCTTACTTTATTAATTTATAACAATAATGTAATGGATAAATCAATGAGGGGTGCTTTGAGAAAAATGGATAGAGGGAAGAGTTCCTCCTTTTTTGCAATTTGTTGAAATCATTTCCTCTGCAGAGGCAAAGAAATGCCTTGCTCTTGACACCACGTGTGGAAGCCTGCAGTGAAGCACAATCTGTGGTGTTTTGTTCTGCCCTTGGGTCTCAGGTTTTCTGAGAGCTCCCTTTGACATCCAAATGCTTATATCTACATTTCTTTTCCTGAAGGCTTTTTCTTTTTTTTTTCAATTTTAAAAATACTCTACGTGTGTATGTGTGTATTTGGCTGTGCTGAGTCTTAGTTGCGGCACACAGGATCTGATCTTTGTTATGTCGTGTGGAATCTTTAGTTACGGCATGTGAACGGTTAGCTGCAGCATGTGAGATCTAGCTCCCTGAACAATGATGGAAGCCAGGTCCCCTGCATTGGGAGCGTGGAGTCTCGGCCACAGAAGCACCAGCCAGGGAAGTCCCTGGAGACTTTTTGCTAAAGTTTCTGCCTTAGGAGGCTGTCAGCACTTGGAAAATAACTTATTCCCTGCTCCTCAGCAGCCCTTGGCCAGTGATAACTAGCAGTTGGTGTATCAATACCCCAGCTCCTGTGTTTCCTTGGGTGAAGTAACTCCTAGGTATTATTTTACACAGCATCTGAATTTGCACAAAGAATCAAGCTCCGTTTCTCTACAAGAAAGCCTGGCCTGATGGGCTGGCTTTTCTTCCCTGTGTCATTTTCCCACTTCTTAATAAAGCTTCCTGCATTCCCCAAATAAATGCTTGTACTTGGATCTGTACTTAGAGTTGGTTTCTAGGAAAACCCAGACTAAGGCCGGTAAAGAGGTGAAAGAGAAGAGTGAAAAAGCTGGCTTAAAACTCAGCATTCAAAAAACTAAGATCATGGCCTCAGGTCTGATCACTTCATGGGAAACAGATGGGAAAACAATGGAAACAGTGACACTTTATTTTCTTGGGCTCCAAAATCACTGCAGATGGTGGTTGCAGCCATGAAATTAAAAGTCGCTTGCTCCTTGGAAGAAAAGCTATGACCAACCTAGACAGCATATTAAGAAGCAGAGACATTACTTTGCTGATAAAGGTCCAACTAGTCCAAGCTATAGTTTTTCCAGTAGTCATGTATGGATGTGAGAGTTGGACCATAAAGAAACCTGAGCACCATAGAATTGATGCTTTTGAATTGTGGTATTGGAGAAGAGTCTTCAGAGTTCCTTGGACTGCAGGAGATCAAACCAGTCCATCCTAAAGAAAATGACTCCTGAATGTTCATTGTAAGGGCTGATGTTGAAACTGAAGCTCCAATACTTTGGCCACCTGATGTGAATAACTGACTCCTTGGAAAAGACCCTGATGCTGAGAAAGACTGAAGGCAGGAGGAGAAAGGGACAACAGAGGATGATACGGTTGGATGACATCACCGACTCGATGGACATGAGTTTGAGTAAGCTCTAGGAGTTGGTGATGGACAGGGAAGTAGTCTGGTGTGCTGCAGTCCATGGGATCGTGAAGAGTCAGACAAGACTGAGCAACTGAATTGAACTGAACTGAACTGAAGGCCAGCACAAAGAATATGTGTCTGTTACTCTCTGTTGATCCTGGGCATGGCCTGGTTTTTTCAGTTCCTGTTCAGAAGTACTGGTAATATAATCACATTAGGCAGCAGCTCAGGTTTCAAAGTTTTGAGGAAGTCGTTTGGGTAGGACTCACAGAGGGGCCTTCTAGACAGATGGGGGTCTTTTAAAGCCATTTAGACTCCTTGTTGTCCCCTCTTCCCCTTAGTTGTGTCTGGCAGCCTTCTCAACAACACATGCTTGGGCAAGACTGATCAGTGCTAACCAGACTGAGCTCTGTTCATTTTCCATTGCCCGTCTTCCCAGGAGACAGTAAACATTTGTCTCGCTGACATTAAGAGCTAGCATTTTTCTCCTTTTACTACTTTTGTTGCTGGCATAATTAGCAGTTTGCTCAAGCTACATCATGCCTCCTGGAGCTGCTCTATCTCTGTTTCCTTCAGGGAGAGAATGTCCCCTTTCAAAAATGTGTGTGTGTGTGTGTCTCCGTGGAGTCATCAGAAAGAATTTTCCCCTCAGTCGTCATCTTCCATCTGAGCTACTGTGGGTGGTACCCTCTCTCCTTCCTGTTTCTTTTCTTCAGCTGCGAGGATCTGTTTTCTAATTAGCAGCCGGAGTGGTCAGTTAAGGTAGAAGTACATTCATGATCTTTCTGAGGAAATCCTTCCAAGGATTTTCTCATGCACTTCCTGTACACTCCAGACTCTTCCCTGATATGACAAGGTCTCACCCCTCATGCTCTTGAAGGTCTTTGCTCAAATGTCATCTTCTTAGAGAGTCCTCATCTGACCACCCCATTTGAACTTGCAAGTCCGTCTGATATCAGATGGCCTTAGCTTGTAGTGGCTTGAAGCCGGGTTTCAGTTCCCAGCCAGAAATTAAGGTTGGATCGTGGCAGTGAGAGCTGAATCCTAGCCGCTAGGCTAGTGGTCAGTGACAAGGACCTGGCCTTTCAGCTTTGTAGAAGAGAAGTCCCACAAAGAAGGAGAGCAGTGAAACAAGGCGTTTCTCAGGAGGAAAAGAGTCCAGTACTTGTGGATACACACAAGGGTGGGCTCAGAGACAGTCACACCATCATGGCGATTTTAATCACTTTTGTAAGACATTTTTCCTGGGTTTCCTTTGGCCAATCATTTTGGTTTGTCTGGTTCAGAGTTCATCTTTGGTATATTTCAGGATCCTCCCATGTGTGTGCATGCATCTCTCAGCCAAGATGGATTCCAGCAAAGAGAGCCTTGGGTAGCTTTGACATCACTCCCTTTTTGATCGCCAAAGAGCTTTCTAGTCGGAAAGGTTTCCCGACTTCGAGAATGAGATGTGGTCCCTTATCTCTTATCTGGGCAGGTCCCAGCCTCCTCTCTTGATTTACCTGCTATTATTTTGGAATTTCTTTCATAAGGAATGAACTTTATTTGCTTACCCTGGGGGTCCTGTCTACCTCTTGTCTCACATCCCCCCTGAGAATCATAGACCCCAAGAAAGCTTTATTGGGAAGATGAAAGTCTGTCTTCTGAAGCTTCTTTAGGCTGGCAAGGGACTGGTAGACCTTACCTAGTTGAGGTCATGGAGCTCTTGCCCTGTCTCATTAAGGGGTCCTAAGGAGACTAGTCCTGGGTGTTCATTGGAAGGACTGATGCTGAGGCTGAAACTCCAATACTTTGGCCACCTCATACGAAGAACTGACTCACTGGAAAAGACCCTGATGCTGGGAGGGATTGGGGGCAGGGAGAGAAGGGGACAGGAGAGGATGAGATGGCTGGATGGCATCACTGACTTGATGGACATGAGTCTGGGTAAACTCCAAGAGTTGGTGATGGACACGGAGGCCTGGCGTGCTGCAATTCATGGGGCCACAAAGAGTCGGACACGACTGAGTGACTGAACTGAACTGAACCGAGGCTAATTCTTACAGGTTGGGCGTTTATGGCCCTTCCAGGGATGCCTTTTCCTGATACGGAGGGATCCACTTCCTGTAGAATATGGCTGGGAATAGGGCCTTGCCCTTCCAGCTGGTCTCTCTCAGTCACATCCTCAGCACTCCCTGTCTCGTGCCTCTCCTGTGTTATTTTTATATTGTTTATCACTGTGCAGTTTCCTGCCTCGTTTGTTTAGTGTTGGTTGACCTTTTCGCTTCACTAGAACAGCGCTTTGCTCCTTCAGAAAGTGCATTTGAGATTCCTTCATGTTGTATATCAGCAGTTCGTTCCGTTTTACTGTTGAGGAGTGTTCCCTTATGGGGAAATACCTAAGTTTGCTTATCCTTTCACCAGTTGAAGGACCCTCCTGAATTGTTTCCAATTTTTGATGACTATGCATTGCGCAAAATTTTAGGACAATATAGGTTTCATTTCCCTTGGGCAGATACCTAGGCGTGGAATTGGTGGGTCGTATGGTAAGCCTGTTTTTAACTTTATAGGAAATTGTCAACCTGTTTTCCAAAGTGGTGTACCATCATGTACTCTCAGCAGTGATGCTTAAGGTTCCATTTGTCCTAGTCTTTCCCAGCACTTGGTATTGTGGGTTTAAAAGCATGGGAAGTATTTTAGCAAAGTACCTGAGACCCATCGTTTATAATCAAATTTCCAAATGGTGCCTGAGAGGAGGTCTTGTTTTTGTTTTTCAATAAGACCTGTTTTTTTTTTTTTTTTTCTATTCCATTGCTCCCCTGAGCTCCTATTTCAACTTGATTGTTTTTATTTTCCTATATTTGAACCAGGTCCCCCAACAGGACTCTAAGGACCCTAGCAGGAGAGATTTTTTAAATTTATTTTTTAAACATCAAAAACGTTTTGTATTGAGGTATAGCCAATTAACGATGTTGTGATAGTTTCAAGTGAACAGTGGAGGGATCAACCAAAAGAGGGAGAGAGTGGGCTGTTGTTCACTATAGTCCCCTGAGCACCTAGTGTTGTGCCAAGGTTAATAAATACTTGCTTTTTTCTAGTTCAGAAAATGATGAATGATGCGGGCTGACAATGATGTGATGACAATAATGTGGGTCCAGGCAGCCAGAGGAGGGGTTCTAGTCGGTTAACCTCCCCTGGCTTCAGTTTCCTCATCTGCATAATTCATGTTTGTACTAAAGTCTCTAATTTCTCTATTTGCACCATTCTGTGTTTTGATTATCATAGCAACAATAGGGTAATTGGACAAATGACATAATTGTCCTCAATGGGCATGGCTTCTGTTGGGATTAAATGTCAGTCTTTGAAAGCAACAAATAGGGATAAAGCTGTTAGCTTGAGATTCATTCTGATTTCCATGAAAAATTTCCATGGGTTATTTTCCTGTCCCTAGCACCCCGTCCCTCCCCTGTAACACTTCCTTTCCCCCTATGCTTTCCAGCATTCAAAGGCACTCTCAAGTTCCACCTCATAGAGTCCTTCATGGTTTGTAACTTTTAAATTTGTTTTTCACTTGCTTTTGTATCTTTCCCCTGCTGTCTACCAGTTTCATGAGAGACAAACTATGCAAATTGTTTTTGTCATTATATCAGTGCGATAAATGTCTGTTCAGTAAATTAATGATGTTAATGAATATGCTCTGAAAAAAAAAAGTTTTTATTTCTCTGCAAATAAGTGCTTAAAACACTGTGTTGTTTACCTTTCCTACTTGGAATGTCATTGTCCTGCATACAAGACCTGTTGGATTTTGTTTCTCCAGAATTAACCAAATTTATTTCATCATGGTCCTCCCCCACCTTTTAAAACTTTGGTTGGATCATCTGTTTATTCAATAATTATACCCACGTTAATAAAACAATAGCTAATCAGTGTTAGACAACCTCCATGCACCCGGGCTATTCCACACACTTTGTAACTATCCTTTAGAACAATCCTAGTTTTACTATCTTTATTTCAGAATTATGGATGAGAAAACAGAGGCTTGGAGAGATACAGTAACTTTCTAAGTCACAGGGTTCCTTGAGAAATCAGTCATCAGATCTCTCAGCATGGGAAATGCTGGTCTAATGGAATTGAAGCGCTTTGGGTCTGAGACAGACCTGTTTTGAATCTAGAATGGAATGGATTATGGAATGATCGCTACTTTTTAAATGTGAGTCTGAGCCTCATTTCCTTTTACCGATAAATGGTGATGGTCATACTTGAAAGGATATTTGTAGGAATAAAATGAAAAAAATGTATGTAAAGAAGTTAACATTGAACAGGGCTGGTGATAAATGTTTGAGATATTGTGGTTACTGTCAACAGAGAGGTTTGCACAATACAGTATTTGTTGATCATAAATTGCATTCTTTGTCCCTCTGCCTTTTCACCCTTGGCCTTTGGGACTTCATTTACCTGGAACTTCTAAGAGCAGTATGTTAGCTAGGTGAGGCTAAACGCTGTAACAAGCAGCCTTGGAATATTGTGAAGGCTTGTCTCATTCACAGGAGGTCCACAGAGGATTTCCTTGGATTCCTTGGATTTCCTTGGAAGGATTCAAGTCCTTCACAACATCCTCTGCCTTTGACACAAAGAAGGAGCAAGCAGACCATCTCAGGAAGATTTGCAAAATATTGTAAAGGCAACGCTTTGTAAATTGCCTAGTTCTTAAAACATTTACCCTGCATAAAAGTTCAGGAACCCAGTGCACTTTCTGGTTATTTTTAGGTAATTAAAAGTCCAGTAGTCAAAAGGTCCAGTCTTTGTAAGCAGCAAAATAGTGAACATGATTTGAAGTTAATTTCTTTTTCTCATCTAAAACTCAAGCCATGAACTGGAGATCAGTTTAGCAGGAGAAACTGGAGGTGGTCGTTAAAGCTTCACTGTTTATCATCTCCCCTCCTCATTCTGTAGACCTATTTTAAAAATAAATTTTTACTATGTTCAATATATAGATTGATGAATTTTTCAGAAAGTAAAACACTCAGGTAATACATAAAAATCCACATAATACATAAAAAATGTAAAACATAAAAACTTGTGTACTTACAAATTCATCAGTTAATATTCATTGTGAAATGTCTTATTTCACCTTCATTGCTTTTCTCTTAAGACTTTAAACATTTCACTCTGCTGTCTTCTTGTTGGAGGCAAAGTTGGATGCAGTTCTGATTTTTGTTCCTCTGTAGGTAATATGTTTTCCTTCTGGGCTTTTTTGAGGATTTTTTTTTTTTTTTTTTCTGTATCATTGTTTTCTATAGTTGAGGGTAGTATTCCTAGGTATAGATTTTGACATTTATCCTCCTTGGTGTTCTCTGCTATATATAGCAGGGTGCTATATATAGTGTCTGGCATTAATTTGGGGGAAATACTTAATCTTTACTGTTACAAATATTTCTTCTTTGCGTTTCTCCCTTTCTTTTCCTCCTGGTAGTCCCATTACACATATATTACACATTTTGTAGTTGTCCACGGTCCCTGGAATTTTGTTCTGTTTTTTTAGTTCTTTGTCCCCTTTGCTTTTCAGGTTCTGAGGTTTCTATTGAAATATCCTCTAGCTCAGTGAGTCTCTCCTCAGCCACGTCCAATTTACCAATAAGCCTGTCAAAGACATTCTTTATTTCTCTCATAAAGGTTGTTTTTTTTAATCTATTGAGGGTTTTTTTGTTGTTGTTCTTCCTTAGAATTTCCATCTCTCTGCTAGCCTTGCACATCTGTTCTTGCCTCCTGTCTACTTTATCCATTGGAGACCTTAGCATATTAATCATAGTTGCTTAAAACTCCCTGTCTGATATTTCCAGCATCCCTGTTATGTCTGGTTCTTAGTTTGCTCTGTGTCTTCAGATCGTGGTTTTTTTTTTTCCTTTTTGTATGTCTTATGATTTTTTTCTTGCTAGCTGGCCATGATGTGCTAGGTGAGAGGAACTGCTGTGAGCAGACGTTAGTGATGTAGGGTGAGGTGTGGGAGAAGGTAAGGTAAGTTCTCTGAGCTCAGGGACTGTGTCCCTCACCAGGAAGGACAGCATTTGGCACTAAGGGTGTAGGTTCAAATTTCAAACCACAAAAGGAGAAAAATTTGACTCTTCCTTTTCACTTATACTCTTCAGTTCCAGCTGATTATGTTTATCATATATTTTTTCTTCTTTTTTTTTGGGGGGGGAGGTGGGGGTCGGGGGAGAGAAAAACTTTTTTCTCCGGTGTAGCTCTGAATATTTTGGTTACCAATGTAAGCTACAGGCTTCCCTGGTGGCTCAGTAGTAAAGAATCTGCTTGCAATGCAGAAGCTGCAGAAGATGCAGGTTCAATCCCTGGGTCAGGAACATCCCTTGGAGGAGGGTATGACAACCCACTCCAGTATTCTTGCCCGGAGAATCCCATGGATAGAGGAGCCTGGTGGGCTACTGTCCATGGAGTCTCAAAGAATCAGACATGACTGAAGCAACTTAGCTCACAATATCTCTCTCTTGAATTGGAGATCACTATGGGTGTTCTTCAGAGAAGGCAATGGCACCCCACTCCAGTACTCTTGCCTGGAAAATCCCATGGATGGAGGAGCCTGGTGGGCTGCAGTCCATGGGGTCGCTAAGAGTCAGACAGGACTGAGTGACATCACTTTCACTTTTCACTTTCATGCATTGGAGAAGGAAATGGCAACCCACTCCAGTGTCCTTGCCTGGAGAATCCCAGGGATGGGGGAGCCTGGTGGGCTGCCGTCTATGGGGTCACACAAAGTCAGACACAACTGAAGCTACTTAGCAGCAGCAGCAGCATAGCATGGGTGTTCTTTGGAAGGAATGATGCTAAAATTGAAACTCCAGTACTTTGGCCACCTCATGTGGGGAGTTAACTCATTGGTAAAGACTCTGATGCTGGGAGGGATTGGGGGCAGGAGGGAAAGGGGACGACAGAGGATGAGATGGCTGGATGGCATCACTGACTCCATTGATGTGGGTTTGGGTGAACTCTGAGTGTTGGTGATGGATAGGGAGGCCTGGCATGCTGCAATTCATGGGGTTGCAAAGAGTTGGACACGACTGAGCGACTGAACTGAACTGAACTGATAAAGCATGATTAAAATGTTCAGAGGAGCTCCTGTAACTTGGATGAGATGGTAGTCATTTATTTTCTAACTTGATGAAAAATTTAAACATTTACACTGTCATGAAACAACTTATTTCCTCATTTTTGTCCTTGATATTGTGTACTTTGACTGTTCTTTTCTATTGCTAACAGATGTTTTTTTCCCCTTTTTGAAGTAACAGAGGGGCACACATTTCTGTCTGTGTTTTCACTTTTGCTCTGCTTGTGGTAGAATTTCTCTCTTATACAAAATGTAGTTACCTGTCAATCAGCGTTTACCAAGCGCTTACCAATCTCTACGTGCTCATCACTACAGTTAAGTCTGACAATTGGAAAATGAGTACAAGAAAAAGGAGGAGATAACATCTGAGGTTGTTGGAATTAAGTTAACATGGGCAAAAGCGCTGAAAACAAGTGAGATCTTGCTATTCTTGTTATTGTTATTATCTGATGCATTCGTTTCCTGGGGCTCCTGTGACACATGCATCACAAACTTGGTGACTTTCAAAGAACAGAAATATCCCGTCTTAGTTCTGGAAACCAGACGTCCAAAATAGAAGTGCCAGTGGGGGTGGTTCTCCTGGAAACTCTGGGTGAGAACTTGTCCCCGTCTCTCTCTCCTGGCTTCTGGGGTAGCGGATGACCCTCAGCTTATCCTTCACTCCAGCCGCTGCCTCTGTTTCCACATTGCCGTCCCCTCTCTCTCCTTTTCTCTTAGCGTCTTCTTCACCGATAAGGACACTTGCATTGGATTTAGGGCCTGTTCAGGTCAACCAGGATGTTCTCATCTCAAGATCTTTAACTTTATTACATCCCTACAGACCCTTTCTTTTTCAAATAAGATGCATTGAGAAGTCCTGAGTAGATATGTCTTTTGAGGAGCCATCATTCAACTTGTTACATTTGGCCATTTAGCATGTGTTATTTTTCCCTGAATTTTATTTTATTTTTCAAGGTTCCTAGAAATCTCCCTCAAGGACAAGAAACATTTTATATCTCGTATGTTCCCTAG
Organism: Cephalophus harveyi; assembly: GCA_006410635.1. Lineage (NCBI taxonomy): Eukaryota > Metazoa > Chordata > Mammalia > Artiodactyla > Bovidae > Cephalophus > Cephalophus harveyi. The sequence goes on from SJYT01082756.1 coordinate 300,529, forward strand.
AGCCCAGCTGAAGACTCTACCCTGTCAAGTCCTCTTTTTTTTTTTTCCCAAGATTTTTTTTGATGTGGACCAGTTTAAAAGCCTTTATGGCATTTGTTACAGGATTGCTTGTGTTTTTTGTTTTTTTTGGCCATGTGGGATATTAGGTACCAGAGATCAAACGCTCACCGCTTGCATTGGGAAACAAAGTCTTAACCACCAGGCTACCAGAGAAGTACCTGTAAAGCTCTTTTAATGTACAAGATGTATATGTATCTTATGAGGTATGAAAGGAATGGCTGACAGAGGGAAAAATCCATGTGACAATATCTTTGTAGCCTACTGATGACACTGACAAACAGGAAAATGTGTGATGTGAGAGTGGTGAGTTCTGTGTCATGCTAAGCTAAGTGTATGCAGAAAATCGCCTGACTCTAGTCTAGGGGGACTTGGAAAGGCTTTCTGGGGAAGGAGGCATAGCAAGTGAAATCCAAAGACCCATGTGGACAAGGAGGAAGAGTATTCCAGGCATACGAAACAGCACGTGGGGATTTCCCACGCAAGCTCTCTGGGGCCAACAAAAGTGTTGGACATGTCTGGGAGATATGGCGTCCAGCGTGGATGCATGCAGCACCAGATAATTCCTGCTGGCCCCAGAGACCTCATAAAACTCCCATGGTAGGGTGGTAGTTATGAAAGGAATTGGGGGTTAGTGAGGCTGGAGGCAAGGCTGGTCAGTTTCAGGTTGTTGGAGGAATCCAGGTGAGTGACGGCAGCGTCAGGTATGATCTAGACAGAGGGTGGAGGCATTGTGTTTCAGAGTTACTAAAATGATGAACAGCGGTTCATTATGGTGGCTGATTGGAGTGAAGCCATATGGAAAAGAGAGGACTCAAGGATGATTTTTGTTTTTATCGTAACATTTTTATTGTAGTATAGTTCATTTACAATGTTGTATTAGTTTCTGCTGTACAACAAAATGAATCAGTTATACACATACACATATCCACTCTCTTTTAGAGTCTTTTTCCATATAGACCATTACAGAGTATTGAGTAGAATTTCCTGTGCCATGCACTAGCTCCTTGTTAGTTACCTATTTTATGTATAAAAGATGAGTTTTACATATTTGGTTTGTCTCTAGTGGACAAGCAATGGTATTGTTTATGGGCACTGAAGACAGAGAAGGAGGAATATGGAACTTCCTGCCCATCTCCCTCCTCTGTACAAAGGAGGAAGCGATCCCTGCTCCCCCTGTCTCACAGCATTCCTAGGATCAAATAAAGTATTTAAAATGCGTTAAAAATTGTAAAGCAATTTCCAAAATGGCTCTTTATGATTGGTTTACATTTTATCAAAAATTATAAAGAATATAACTATATGAAGGCAAATAAGATACATGGATTGAACCCGGGTCTCCCGCATTATAGACAGATGCTTTACCATCTGAGCCACCAGGGAAGTCCTACATTTTTTTAAATAGAAGGAGTTAATCTTTTGAAAAGAAATGTGTATTATAATCTAGGCCCTGCTTTTCCTCTCTCTGCTTTTCTATCCTGCATCCTGATTTCATGCCATGTACCCACCCCCCCCCCCAAAAAAAAAAGTCTAAAGTCATTCTCTAAAGCCTGTTGTTTCTCAGTGACTTGCAACTTCACCACGTGATTGTCCCACCTCTGCCTGGGCACAGGTATACTGTCCCGACCTTCATGTGAACACACACAAGGAGTGAACTCAGTAACTCTTGGTTAAAGTCTTGGGCGGCATGTCCACCTTCTCATCTGTGAAATGGGTATAATTTTATCTATCTCACAGACTGAGGGCCTAATGAAATTAAACACACACGGCATATGTGTGAATTGTTACTTATTATACCTGGAAAAAAGTAAGAACGCAATAACTATGACTTTATTATTATTATTTTATAACATATACTCTGCAAACAGATCTCCCTGGATTTGGAAATCTTTACTTCCTGCTCAGCAACCTTACAAATTCCTGGAGACTCCTATGGACTCTGACCTCTGCCTTCACTCTTACCTGTGTCAACAGACCGCCTGGTTTCCGCTATCCACCCACCCCCACCGCCGACTCACGTCTTCCTGAATTTCCATAGCATTTAGCATCTGCCTCTATTCAACTGTTTGTTTTGTGTTCACATTGTCTTTTTAAATAGAGCCTAAATCTCATAAGTGGATGTATCTAGTAGAGTGCCCAGAAGATATAAGAAAAAGGATCGTTTGATAACCGACAAGTCCTTTCTCAGCATCTCTTCTTTGGGAGTCTTGTTCAAATTCTTACTTCCCAGTCCTCTTTCTGTCCATCGGAATTAATCTTCATGTTTTAAAGGAAGAAAGAAAGTGAAAAAAGTGAGGAATGTGTAACTTTAAAACCTTGGTCTCAAAACAGGGAGAATGTTGGTTTTAGAACATTTTGATCTTCTTAAATGTATTTTCTTTCCTTTTCTGACAACTCAAAAATTGCGATAATAATTGCACTGTTCCCCTAAATGCCCTGCTGCTGCTGCTGCTAGGTCACTTCAGTCATGTGTCCGACTCTGTGCGACCCCATAGACGCCCTAGTTAGAACCAAAGCCAAGACGATTTTATCCCATTATTAGGAGAGGACTGCAGGAAGAGCCTATACGATGTGCCTGCTTTCTTGTAAGAGTGCAGATGTCTCACAGTGAAGCTGAGCCTCAGGCTGCAGAAGCCTTGGCCAGACTGCACTAGACGTTTCCGCAAAACGCCTGGAGCAACACAGAGCAGTTGCACCGAGGGGCCGCTTCAGATGGAAGTGTGTTTTTGCCGCGACTCCTTAATTTCATTTTCTAATTCTATTCATGGAATCTGAAGGTTGTATAACTTGGGGAAAAGACTCCGGCATCCTTTTGAATACACACTCTGATGCTTTTAATGAGGGCAAATGTACTTCACCTCTTCAAGCTCAATTTTCTTCTTTGTGAAATGGCAATGAAAATATTTCCACCCAAAGAGAACACGTTACATCTCTCCTTGTAGGTATTTGGAGAGCAGTGATAATAGGACAACAATCTGTCCCCTGACTCTGCGCCATTGGAAGCTACACGTAAATGTGCTGGCAACTTTTCCAACTTTTTACCAAAGTATAATTCAAAAAAATTAAAACATGACTATCATGTCAAAGATTTATTTAACTCGTTAATGAGGGAACCAGCAGGATGTTAAAGCTGATTCAAAGAGAATTTGAAAATCTCATTATATATAGGCCCAGAAAGAATTACTGCTAGAATAAAGTTGCTAAATTTAGATATAAAATCTGTCTACTTCCTACAGGGCAATAAAACTGGTAAAATGGTAAAAATACAAATAATAAAAATGGCCCTTTTGGCAATACCATTTCTAGTGTTCAGATATTGTTTACGTTTGTATCAGAGAAAATCTAAAGTTAACATTTAACTTCAAAATTACAAATCCTAATCAAGAGAAATTATTAATCAAACATAGTTACCTTCTCCTAGAAAATTAAATGATCCTGGAGACAGATAATATTACTCTGACATTGAAAGGACATGTGGTCATGACTTTATCTTCTTCTCAAGGTTTGAATGTATATCTTCATATTACCTATTTGTTTTCAATAGTTCCTATCATTCCCATTCTGGGTTGGTACCTTCAGTTATTTTTATTTTTTCACTTTTCTTTGTTCCTCTAAGCCCACCTGTTTGGCTCTTTTCCCATTAGTCATTTATTGACCAGTTATATCTTCACTCTTTTCCAATTTTATTTTCTCCCTGAGCCATCATTTGAGTCTACCTTTGTCCTTATGCTAAAAACTGACTTAAACTTAATTGGCTGTGCACAACTGGCTTCCTTTTAGTATTAGCTGTGGTAAGATTTGCTATTTCCTTCCCCAGATCTCTGTGAGATAGAAGGAAAACAAGATTCGGACAGCATTCTTCCATACATCTAAAATCTAAGGCAAGCAAGCCCAAAGTTCCAAAAAGTCAGTAAAATCCTGGTTCTCTGTTCTTTTGTCCACTCCCAAATCACCCTGAATGAAAATTTCACTTAAGGCAAAAATTCTATGGCATACATTTTTTTCCACCATTTTTCTTTTTAGAATGAAATGGTCAAGAATCTTCTAAACCAGTATCCTGGGACCAAATAGGAATTAAAGAGGGTAGAAGGTATGCTAGATTTTAAAAAACTCTCTGTTCATGTAAGAATAAGGATTTATCTGCCATATTCTTGCCCACCCTTGTATCTGAAGACCATCATTTTCACCAAGGAAAGCTCGTGTCTAATGTCCATCATGCTGGTTTACAAGACATTGAGTTCACCAGTGACAGTCTATTTGTATTATTCATTATGCTCATTAGCACACTTGTGGGTTGATCAGTGATCAAGCCAGTGCATGCCATCTCTGGTATGTGTGGTCTTCTGAATAAATGTCAACTACCTCTGGAGGGCTTCTCTTGTGTCTCAAATGGTAAAGAATTTGCCTGCAACGCAGGAAACCTGTGTTCAATCCCTGGGTCAGGCAGATCCCCTGGAGAAAGAATTGGCAACCTACTCCAGTATTCTTGCCTGGAGCATTACATGGTCAGAGTTGCCTGGCGGGCTGTAAGTCCATGGGATTGCAAAGACTGGCACACGACTGAGCGACCAGCTTTCACTCTCAACTACTTCCGGAGAGTCCTCGCAGCAGGAGCGATCCTCCCCGAGGGTGTCACATTCATTTTTGTTACACGAGCTAGGCTGGAAGGAGTTTGGGATGTAAATGTATGTCGTCACAATCTGGGTGACTTGTTTCTAAATGGAGATATCACTCCCTCCACTCTCTGTGGAAGGAGGCGTGGGTGTGTGACAAGGCCCACAGTGGAGAAAGCTTCCTATCTCTAGACTCTGGAAGCTGGGGTGGTGGCAACACTTCCTTGAGGACCCAGGTCCCATTTACCCTGGATGTCAGGAATTGAGCAAGGGAGATTTGTGAGTCTGAACGTCTTCCTCGAGGGTTGGGATACCCCTACAGTAAGACCTCACTGCACAACCATTGCCAAGCCTACTGGCTATTGGGAAAAGATGAGGAAGCAAAGCATCCTGACCTATTGCAAAGAAAGAATACCTTTTTTTATATTGCTCATTGCTTATGGGCACTGGCGTCTGTCAGAGCTTCCGGGAAAAACAAAGACCAACAGCAGCTCTGGTTTAAATTCAACTGCAATTGCGTCAGGTTTTATATTATGATAAAATCTTGTCCTCCTTAGAAGGAGGTTAAATCCCGAGTTGATTCAAAGTGGATTTCATTTCTCCAAAGATGAGCAGAAGGAGACAATAACATGACCCATATTTTTTTCTCCTCAGAGTCCACATGCTTGCTCTATTTTTTCCCTTCTTTCCTCTATCTTAGGAAGTTTCCTCACAGCCAACAGAGCAGAGGCGTGCTCTTGCTGCTTGGGAGTAGAAAAAGTCATGGCTTCCTTTGACACAAAAGGCCCGGGATTATTTCTGGCAGAGAGAGCAGCCTGGAGTGATTCATTGGGTGGGGTGCTTGCTGTGCCCCAACCGGAGCTTTTACTTATTTACAACAATGTAATTCCATTTGCTTTTAGAGATGCACTTTATGCCTCCTCTGTCAGACTAACCCAGAAATATGTCAGCCAGACAAGCTGCTTCACCCCTCCTGCTGCTGTCTCTTATACACATCTCCTGGAGCATTACATGGTCAGAGTTGCCTGGCGGGCTGTAAGTCCATGGGATTGCAAAGACTGGCACACGACTGAGCGACCAGCTTTCACTCTCAACTACTTCCGGAGAGTCCTCGCAGCAGGAGCGATCCTCCCCGAGGGTGTCACATTCATTTTTGTTACACGAGCTAGGCTGGAAGGAGTTTGGGATGTAAATGTATGTCGTCACAATCTGGGTGACTTGTTTCTAAATGGAGATATCACTCCCTCCACTCTCTGTGGAAGGAGGCGTGGGTGTGTGACAAGGCCCACAGTGGAGAAAGCTTCCTATCTCTAGACTCTGGAAGCTGGGGTGGTGGCAACACTTCCTTGAGGACCCAGGTCCCATTTACCCTGGATGTCAGGAATTGAGCAAGGGAGATTTGTGAGTCTGAACGTCTTCCTCGAGGGTTGGGATACCCCTACAGTAAGACCTCACTGCACAACCATTGCCAAGCCTACTGGCTATTGGGAAAAGATGAGGAAGCAAAGCATCCTGACCTATTGCAAAGAAAGAATACCTTTTTTTATATTGCTCATTGCTTATGGGCACTGGCGTCTGTCAGAGCTTCCGGGAAAAACAAAGACCAACAGCAGCTCTGGTTTAAATTCAACTGCAATTGCGTCAGGTTTTATATTATGATAAAATCTTGTCCTCCTTAGAAGGAGGTTAAATCCCGAGTTGATTCAAAGTGGATTTCATTTCTCCAAAGATGAGCAGAAGGAGACAATAACATGACCCATATTTTTTTCTCCTCAGAGTCCACATGCTTGCTCTATTTTTTCCCTTCTTTCCTCTATCTTAGGAAGTTTCCTCACAGCCAACAGAGCAGAGGCGTGCTCTTGCTGCTTGGGAGTAGAAAAAGTCATGGCTTCCTTTGACACAAAAGGCCCGGGATTATTTCTGGCAGAGAGAGCAGCCTGGAGTGATTCATTGGGTGGGGTGCTTGCTGTGCCCCAACCGGAGCTTTTACTTATTTACAACAATGTAATTCCATTTGCTTTTAGAGATGCACTTTATGCCTCCTCTGTCAGACTAACCCAGAAATATGTCAGCCAGACAAGCTGCTTCACCCCTCCTGCTGCTGTCTCTTATACACATCTATGCTGAAATCCCCAAAGTTGGAGGTTGTGAAGTTTTTGAATACAATGCCATGGTCTGCATGAGAGGACTTACTTCCTAAAATTTAGAACACAGTTTAAATGATTGTTTCAATAAATGTTCTAGAGTTAGAACAATTTTTGCTGAGTGGTTGATCATGTACAGTATGGGTTTTGCTTACTAATCTTATCCCAGATTTCATCTTACTTTATTCCACTTCTTTTTTCTCTTTATGTTTATTTCCTAAGTTTTAACATTTTTTGTGTAATTTTTAGAGATTTTACACATATACAAATTAATGCAAGCGTAACCCCCATGGATCCTCCTTCCACTCATAAATCATGATTTCCCACCCAGATTTGCTGATTCTATCCCTTTGCCTTCCTTTCCAGAAAGAACCGTTCTCATGAATGTGATGTTTTTATTCTCATGCATGCATGCTAAGTCGCTTCAGTCGTGTCCGACTCTGTGCGACTATGGACAGCCGCCCACCAGGCTCCTCTGTCCATGGCATTCTCCAGGCAAGAGTACTGGAGTGGGTTGCCATTTCCTTCTCCAATTCTCATGCATATTTTTATATTTTTAATACACTTATGTCCACAAATCGTACATAGCTTTGGCAGGCATATTTTAAAATTTTATAAATACTCTATAGTTATCTTTTGTCTGATTTCACCACAATCTATTTGTCCATTTTCTTAGGATGTTTCCAGTTTTTCACAGTCACAGACATTGTCTTAGCCATTTTTCCACATAGAAAGATTCTGCAGAGGCTCAGACTACAGTGGAATTGCTAAGTTTCTGGATATGAATATCTCCAACTTTGCTAGATATTGCTGAATTGTTCTCTGAGGAAAAATGTTGGTGTTCTTCATAGACTCTGGGTACTGAAACTTGTTGGTGATACACACAGCAAATGCATTTTTCAGTTTGTGCTTGACTTTTCCTTTTGTTCATGTGGCTTTTATTTCTTAGTTTTTTAAACTTTTTATTGGAGTGTAGTTGATTTACAATGTTGTGTTAGTTTCAGGTGTACAGCAATGTGAATCAGTTGCGCATATACATATGTCCACCCTTTTTTAGATTCTTTTCCAGTACGGGTTATTATACAATATTGAGTAGAGTTCTCTATACTATGTAGTAGGTCCTGGCTAGTTATCTGTTTCATATATAGTAGTGTGTATTTGTCAATCCCAGTCTCCCAGTTTATCCTTCCCCTGCCCCTGTTCACGTGGATTTTTAAAGTAATTTTAATTTCATTGTATTCAAAGGTATCAAATTTTCTTTTATATTTTTTGCATTTTGTACCTTATTCTAAAAATGCTTTCCTTTCACATGGCTGTCAGGATGTCACCTTCTTCCTCATTCTCTGGTTCCTTTGTCTATGGGAGCAGGCTGTACATATGGCCCCGAGCACTGGCTTAGTCTCTGCTAATCTAGACACAAGATTCAGCACATCTTGATAGTCTCAGAATGACTTAGTGAGCAAGGCAGATTTTACGGGAAGAACCAAGGAGGAGTTCATGTCTATTCCACATTAGATAAAGCAACCCCTCCTGTTAGCTGTTTCTATTCTCTTCCTTGACCTTACTTACCAGCACTTTCTCTACCAGAATTAATCCTGATTTTTTCCTCCCTTTGGAGATCAATATTAGATCAATTAGGCTTCTCTGGTGGCTCAGAGGTTAAAGCGTCTGCCTCCAACGCGGGAGACCCCGGGTTCGATCCCTGGGTCGGGAAGATCCCCTGGAGAAGGAAGTGGCAATCCACTCCAGTATTCTTGCCTGGAGAATCCCATGGACGGAGAAGCCTAGTAGGTTACAGTCCACGGGGTCGCAAAGAGTCGGACACGACTGAGCGACTTCACCTTGGAGATCAAAAATAACTCTTTGCTTCATTAAGAACTTCACCTTATTTCACTATAAATCTTGGGTAACAGTTGACTTATAAATTTATAAGCAACAAGTGTGTAAAAGTATCATCTCAGTTACAGTGGTTCTTTCAAGTACAGAAATTCCCATAATAATTTATTCATTTATTTAAATTATATTTAATAAGCACTAAGTGTCAAGTATTATCCAAGACACTGAGTGAACCAGTGTCCCAGATGGAAAAGATCAAGGAGGGCAATCTGGGAAGGCTTCTCTGAGGAGGTGACATTTAAAGTAAGATGTGAAGAATAAGGAACTAGCCATTTCAAAATGGGGAAAACATCTAACAGGAGGTAAATGTCATGTGCAAAAGACTAATGCAAGGAAAAAGAGCTTGACATGTAGGGGGAACTAAAAGGATGACAATGATCACTAAAAGGAAATGTCAAAAAAGGAAAAATGACGTGGAATGTGGATGGAGAGCAATATGGGTGAATTAATTTAGTGCTTTTGGGCTTTCATGAGGAGAGGCAAATTTGATTGATATATATATATTTTTAATTGCATTGGCTGTAGACTGGTGGTAAATGATGCAGAAGAAGGAAACTGATTAGGAAGCTGTTGCTGGGGTTCAGGTGAGATGCAGTGATGACCAAGATTATTCTGTGAAAGAAGAGATGTAGAGAAATATACCTTAGAGGCAGTGATGACAGGATTTTGATAAATAAAGAAAGTACGGAATCAAAGGTGATTGCTGGTATTGCAACATGATGAGGCGGGACACAAACTGACATGGTGAGGGTCAATCACCCCGGCGGGCTTAGGGTAGGACGAGAATGATGGGAGACAAGCGTTTTATCTTTTGCTCATCACTTTGGTGCTTTGGGGCATCCCCTGGTGACATGTAGTATTCAGCTGGATCTATAACTCAGTGAAGACATGGATTTGGGAATAACAGCTGGAAGAAGGCAACATGTTTCACTTAATGGAGCGATAGATATATAGATAGGAAAGAGAAATGAAGGCAGATCTTGCTTTATATCCAGCCTGAACTTTAGATTCCAGTGACTACCATCCATGGCCTTGAACTTCTGTTCCTGGATGGGGATTTTGGATGGACTATCTCAGGAAACCCAGGAAAAGGCCAAAAATGGCAACCCGGCATTTGGTCCCATTTACACATCTCATTATTCCTCTAGGGGTCTGTTGGTTTTTAGAATTTTCAGTTAAGTGCTTGAAACTATCAATGAACTTCTAAAGTAATAAAGTTTCACTCTGTAAAGGAAAATTTGGATTATATCATTGAAGGTTTATTGAGAGACTTGTCTCATACTGTGTGTATGTCAGTAGACAACAAAGCTGACCTCCCTGTGTTTGAACAACATTAACAGTTCTAAAACTTTTACTGAGTTTCTGTTGATATTCTCAAAATTAGATTTGTTGATTACTTCTATATAATCTGGAGAAGGTGATGGCACCCCACTCCAGTACTCTTGCCTGGAAAATCCCATGGACGGAGCAGCCTGGTGGTCTGCAGTCCATGGAGTCGCGAAGAGTTGGACACGACTGAGCGACTTCACTTTCACTTTCACTTTCTATATAATTGACAAGGAATCTGGCACTTCAATGGACTGTGCTTACTTTATCTTATTGCAGTTAAAATGATGAATTGTTGAGCTTTTTTGACAGAGTCATCTGTATGGCCATTGAAAGATTTATTTACAGCTTATACTTAATATTTTTCCCTCAATGCTGAGTCTAGTTATATTTACCTCTAGTTATATTTACCTCTAGTTATATTTACCTCTGCCGCAACTTGCAGACAGAATTCCAGATTCAGTCATCCTGTCTTATAGGTGACAAGTATACCTATTAGTCAAAAAATATTGGGTGCCTACTGTGAACCATGGAGAAGGAAATGGCAACCCACTCCAGTATTCTTGTCTGGAGGATCCCGTGGACAGAGGAGCCTAGCAGGCTGCAGTTCATGGGGTTGCAAGAGTCGGACAAGACTTAGTGACTAAGCCCCCACCACTATGAACCAGATGCTGTGGTACCCACAAGAGTCACCAGAAAACTAGGTCATCATTCTTGAAGCCATGAAACTTACAGTCTAGAAAAGAAACAGGCTTGTAATTACCTACATGTAGTGCAAAATAGAATGGAAAAAATGGTTAGAATAGATTTTTTTAAAATACGCTGAGTCACTTTCAGGTAACACTATCTGCCTGACATGGGTTTATCTCTAAAAAAATGAACAAAAACTAGTAAAAACTTGCAACTAAACAAAAAATAGATCACTAGTAGAATAAAATAAGGAAAGGGAAAGTAATCAAATGCCCTAGATTTCCCCACGTGGCAGCAAGAAAAGAATTAAAATACTGTAGTGTGATATGGCATGTATCTGAACCACAGCTCCAAGATTTAAGGAGCAATACTGGTGAGTAAATTATTCAGGGTAGGGTAATTGTTGAAAATGCAATGTAACAACCTCAGTGTTGAATGCATTAAGTGTTTCCTTCTTACTCATTACACATCAACATGGTTACTCCACGGAAGTTCTTCCAGGCTTTTTCCATCTATGGGTCCTTCCTCCTCCAGGTCCTCAGGGCCCTCTCCATGAAGGAGAAGTAAGTTAGAAAATCGCAAATAACTTGTTATTGAGTCATCTTGGACGTGGCTGACTTGGTCCGGAGAGCTCTGAGACCGGGCCTCCTGAACTGCGAGTGAGGCTGGGAGGTGTAGTCGCTGTGCCCAGGGGGAAGGGACGTTTGGCAGCTGTAGCATCGCAGTCACAGGGAGTCCACAGAAGCCCTAAAATTCCCATGCACCATCCTCAAATTGGAGAGAAGTGAAGCAAAGGACTTCTTCCTTTCTCTCGCTTTTGACTGGAGTAGTGGAAGAATTACCGAAGAAATGAACAAGCGAGGAGGAACCCCCCGAGGGAGGAAAGGGTCCAGACTCCCACAGGAATGCAGAGCTCTCGGATTGTCTGCCAAGGCCACAGGGCACGCCACCGCTCCACCGCTGCCACAAACACTGTTTCAGCAGCCATCTGTCAAAATCCGGAGACATTCGGGATCCCATCTGAGGAGGGCCGCTCCCAGCCTCAAGGAAGGCCCCTCGGTTCTTCTCTTTCAGCTACTCCACTTGAGCTCGCGAAGTCCACCCAAACAAAAGCAAAAACAAAATTAAAAAGAAACAACTGGCTCAGACTGGGAATACCCATTTGTTGCTTAGAGAGAAACAAATAGGTCCTAGTGGAAAGGAACTGAATTCTGGACAAGTGTTTCATGATAACCATGAAATGAAAAAGAGAACTCCTTGGCAGCTGTAAATGCACCACAGAGGAGGAGAAAACATAAAATGAAAAAGACAAAGAACCTAGTCTAGAAGAGCACTGTAACTCAGGGAATAAAAGGAAATCCCATGCGTGTGCCTTATCCCATAGAAGACCATGCTAGGATTGCGATTTTAACTTAAAAAAAGTTGAAAGATGAGATCACAAGGGAACAAGGTGTGGTCACAAGGTCAAGTGATCCTGGGTGTTGACAATCTCCTTGTCAGTCCTCAAGGCACAGAGAGAAAGGCAGAAGAAGACAAAGACGGGACTGTGTAGATAATAATCACCATGCTAGTCTATGCGGGAGAAAAATCGAGTGTTTCCTAAAACCTAAGGATGGAAATAAAGACAGGCTTCCAGTGGAGAGCAGAACCGAGGCTTAGGAAGCCCCCCAGGGCACTCACTGTTTCTTGCTTCTGCTATTATGATTGCCGGGCTGTGAAAATTCTCATTCTCCAAAGAGTCTTCACAGATTCTTAGTCCGCATGGAAGAATATGTTTAATGTTATGCTTCCATAGTACACAGACTCTCTAGCTGACTCTCAATCACGATTCCAAATTCCCGGAGCAGTCTGATAGACCCAGCTTATGCTGTATGCATCCCCTTGGTTCAGCTGGTTCCAGAGAGGGATAGAGTCATTCAGCTCCGTGAGCTCACAGTCCTGCGTGGGAGCTGGATGCCAGCACCGGGCCAAGTGCTCCCCGTGGGGCATCTCACACCACCTTTGCATGGGAGACAGAGCACAGATGTTCTTATTTTAAGTGGGCAGGGACATCGCAGCTCAGAGATGTTAAGTTGCTTGCCCAGTGTGACACAGGTATCATGCTTCAGAACCAGATTTCAAATCCAGGTGGGCAGCTCCAAAATCTGCTCTCAACCTGTATGTTAAATTACTAGTATACACAGGAACCAGTTACCAAAGGACAGAGGATAATGGTCTGTGGATTGGACAGATTCCCTTAAAAAAAAAAAAGAACGTAATTTTCCTAACATTTCTTTCGGATGAAGTCTTAGAAGTAGACTTGCTGGGTTAGGGTTAGGATGTACTACACAGTAGTTCTGAAACGTTGCTCCCGTTTACATCCCATGAGAAGTGTGTGGAAATGTTCCTCTCATCACATGAGTACTATTTTATTTCATCTTTGCCAGTTGAGTAGGGGGACTTTATTCTGACTGAGGGCAGGGGGAACCTTCAGAGAAGAGGTACACAAGAGAAAAGCAGACAGGTCAGAAACCCATGGCTGTGCGGAAAAGGCCGGAAGGGTCCTCTCTGGATGGCTTAAAAACAGAATGTAGAGGGCTGTATTGGGGAATGATTCCAGGGAACCATGAAAGTCATGGGGAAGTATTGTGATGTTATCATAAGCATTTTAGAAAGGAGTGACATTACGCAGTAGGAATAAAGTAGTCTTAATTATCTCTGGCTGAGATAGTATTATTTGTCAATGACAGATACTTACCTTACACACATATTTACATAGATACTTTCTTTTCTTCACCCCCTACTCCTCCTTTCCATGCAATCATTTTTAGACAAGTAACTGTTTTGTTTTTAAAATGCTAATGGGGTTCATATAGGATTGCTTGTATTCGAGTAAAAGCAGTTTACTAACGGCATGACAGGTGTGAGGGCTTTTCAGCTTTGAAATGCATCCGACTAGCGATATTTGCATTCTGTGAGAAACTTATGCTAATGTAGCACTCAGACTCTGAGGAGAAGTTTAAATTGCAAATTTTGAAAAGCTTGAAGTCAGTAAATAATATTTTGGGGAGGGGGGTGCCATGCCACAGCAATGTCAATTGGTGGTGTTCGTTTGCTAAATCCTGTCTGACTGTGACCCCGTGGACTGCACTGCACCAAGCTTCCCTGTCCTTCACTGTCTCCTGAAATTTGCTCAGATTCGTGTCCATTGAGTCAGTGGTGCCATGTAACCATCTCATCGTCTGCTGCCCCCTTCTCCTTCTGCCAGTGTCAGGGTCTTTTCCAGTGAGTTGGCTTTTCACATCAGGCGGCCAAAGTATTGGAGCTTCACTTTAGCATCAGTCCTTCCAGTGAATATTCAGGACTGATTTCCTTTAGGACTGACTGGTTGATTTCCTTGCTATCCAAGGGACTCTCAAGAGTTTTCTCCAACAGCACAGTTCAAAGCACCCAATTCTTCATTGCTCAGACTTCTTTATGGTCCAACTCTCAAAGCCATACATGACAACTGGAAAAACCATAGCTTTGACTAGATAGACCTTTGTCGGCAAAATGATGTCTCTGCTTTTTAATATGCTGTCTAGGTTTGTCATAGCTTATCTTCCAAGGAGCAAGCATCTTAATTTCATGGCTGCAGTCACCATCCTCAATGATTTTGGAGCCTCCCCAAAATAAAGTCTGTCACTGTTTCCATTGTTTCCCCATCTATTTGCCATGAAGTGATGGGACTGGATGCCATGATCTTTGTTTTTTGGAATGTTGTGTTTTAAGCCAACTTTTTCACTCTCCTCTTTCATCCTTATCAAGAAGCTCTTTAGTTCCTCTTCACTTTCTGCCAAAAGTGTGGTGTCCTCTGGATATCTGAGGTTATTGATATTTCTTCCAGAAATCTTGATTCCAGTTGGTGCCTCATACAGCCTGGCATTTCTTATGATGTATTCTGCATATAAGTTAAATAAGCAGGATGGCAACATATAGCCTTGATGTGCTCCTTTCCTGATTTTGAACCAGTCTTTTTTATGTATGGTTCAAACTGTTTCTTCTTGGCCTGCATACAGATTTCTCAGGAGGCAGGTAAGGTGGTCTGGTATTCCCATCTCTAAGAATTTTCCACGGTTTGTTGTGATCCACACAGTCAGAGGCTTTAGCGTAGTCAATGAAGCAGAAGTAGATGTTTTCTGAAATTCTTTTTCTTTCTCTATGATCCAGCAGATGTTGACAATTTGATCTCTGGTTCCTCTGCCTTTTCTAAATCCAACTTGAACATCTGGAAATTCTCGGTTCATGTACTGTTGAAGGCTAGCTTAGAGGATTTTGAGCATTACTATGCTAACATGTGAAATGAGTGCAATTGTGCAGTAGTTTGAACATTCTTTGGCATCGCCCCTCTTTGGGACTGGATTGAAAACTGACCTTTTCTAGTCCTGTGGCCACTGCTGAGTTTTCCAAGTTTGCTGGCATATTGAGTGCAGCACCTTAACAGCATCATCTTTTAGGATTTGAAATAGCTCAACTGGAATTCCATCACCTCCACTAGCTTTGTTTGTAGTGATGCTTCATAAGGCCCACTTAACTTCACACTCCAAGATAACTGGCTCTATGTGAGTGATCACATCATCATGGCTATCTGGGTCATTAGTTTTGTATACATCTATTTTGTATAGTTCTTCTGTGTATTCTTGCCACCTCTTCTTAATATCTTCTTCTATTAGGTCCATACCATTTCTGTCCTTTATTGTGCCCATTTCTGTCCTTTATTGTGCCCAAATGTTCCCTTGGAATCTCTAATTTTCTTGAAGAGTTCTCTAGGCTTTCTTATTCTATTGTTTTCCTCTATTTCTTACACTGATCTCTTTGGAAGGTTTTCTTTTCTTGCTATTCTTTGAAACTCTGCATTCAGATGGGTATATCTTTCCTTTTCTCCTTTGCCCTTCACTTCTCTTCTTTTCTCAAATATTTGTAAGGCCTCCTCAAACAAACATTTTGACTTTTTGCATTTCTTTTTCTTGGGGATGGCTTTGATCACTGCCTCCTGTACAATGTTATGAACCTCTCTCCATAGTTTTTCAGACACTCTGCCTATCAGATCTAATCATTCAGTCCCTTGAATCTATTTGTTACTTCCACTGTATAATCATAAGGGATTTTATTTAGGTCATATCTGAATGGACTAGTGGTTTTCCCTACTTTCTTCAGTTTAAGTCTGAATTTGGCAATAAGGAGTTTGTGATCGGTACCACAGTCATCTCCCAGTCTTGTTTTTGACTGTATAGAGCTTCTCAATCTTCAGCTGCAAAGAATATAATCAATCTGATGTCTGTATTGACCATCTAAGATCAGTGAAGAAGGCTAAATGGAAGGAATGCATTTGCCAGGTTTGAGCTCTCTTGAAGCTGGTATCACCTGTGATGCCTGGGACTGGAAAGAAATTCCACTCCTTGCTCACAAATTTTAGAAGGCATTAGAGTCACCTTGGGGCCTTCTAAAAGCAGAGTGCTGAGCCCACCCCCCAGAGCTTCTGACTCAAGAGGTTTGGGTATTGGCTGAGAATATGCATTTCAAAAAAATTCCCTGCTGATTCCTGTCCCAGGAATTATACTTTGAAACCTATTTCTCTAGAAAAATCCCAATAGTATACATGCTTGTCAAAATGGGTGAAAGTGTAGACTGGGGACATATTTTTGGTACTTCCCCAAGGAATGAGAAGTCTGAGTGCCACAATGGGCACCCCATTCCAGAGGGCCTGCACTGAGAATACAAGCCTTCAGAATAGTTGGCTTCGAAGGTCAACAGGGCTTGCTTTCGGGAGAGCCAAAAGTTTATGAGAAACAGAGACCCCACTCCTAAGATGTTCACACGGACACTTACACATTATAGGGTCCAGATCAGAAGCAATAATTTGAAAGTAGCCCATGTCAGACCCACTTGCTGCTCTTGGAGATCCTCAGGGGGAGGCAGGGGGCAACTGGGCTTCATGTGGGAGACACAGACACTGGCAGTCATTTCTGAAGTCCATTCCACCATGAGGATGACAGTGCTGGCAAGCATCAATTGGAATCCCTCCCCCCGCAACCACCAGTGGGTCAGTACCAGAACTAGGACTCCCTAGCCCTTGCAACCAGTCATTCCAGGATCTGGCCAAATCCACCAGAAGTGAGCAGCCTCTGTGCTAGGTAAGGGCTTGCAACCAGTTGGGTTGGGAACCAGTCATGCCTGCCAGCATGCCCGCCGTGGTCAGCACTGCCACAACACAAGGGTACACGGCCCACATAATGGGCACCCCAGAGCCTGTAGCTCTGGTGAACATAGGAACTTGTGCTCCTGGACCCCATAAGACACCTTATAATACCATTTCTCCAAGAATGGAAAGTATAACTGACCTCCTGTTACATGGAAATAAAGCAGAGAATCAAGCAAAGTAAGACAACAGGGGAATATTTTGAAAATTGACTAACAAGATAAAATTCAAAAGAGCTAAGTGAAGTGAAGATAAGCATTCTACCTAATAAAGAATTCAAAATGATAAAGATACTCAACAAGCTTGGGAGAAGAATCAAGGATCACAGTGAGGATATTAAAAAAGACTTAGAAAATATAAAGAAGAACCAAACAGAGCTGAAGAATACAATAATGGAAATAAAAAACACACTAGAAGGAATCAACAGTAGTTTAGATGATACAGAGAAACAGATTACTGAAATCGAAGACAGTAGTGGAAATCACTCAAGAGGAAAAATAATTTTCAAAAGTAAGGACAGTTTAGGAGATCACTGGAACAATAGCAAGTATACTATCATTTGCATCATAGAGGTCCTAGAAGGAGAAGAGAGAGAGAAAGGGAAAGAGAACATATTTGAAGACATAATAGCTAAAACTTCCTAACCTGGGGAAGAAAACAGACATCTAGGTCCAGGAAGCACCAGTTCAGTTCACTTCAGTCACTCAGTCATGTCCAGCTCTTTGCAACCCCATGGACTGCAGCACGCCAGGCCTCCCTGTCCATCACCAACTCCTGGAGTCTACTCAGACTCATGTCCATTGAGTTGGTGATTCCATTCAACCATCTCATCCTGTCATCCCCTTCTCCTCCTGCCCTCAATCTTTCACAACATCAGGGTCTTTTCCAATGAGTCAGTTCTTTGCATCAGGTGGCCAAAGTATAGGAGTTTCAGCTTCAGTAACAGTCCTTCCAGTGAATATTCAGCACTGATTTTCTTTAGGATTGACTGGTTGGATCTCCTTGCAGTCTCCAAGGGACTCTCAAGAGTCTTCTCCAATAGCACAGTTCAAAAGCATCAATTCTTTGGCACTCAGCTTTCTTTCTAGTCCAACTCTCACATCAATACATGACTACAGAAAAACCATAGCCTTGACTAGATGGACCTTTGTCGGCAAAGAAATGTCTCTGCTTTTTAATATGCTGTCTAGGTGGTCATAACTTTTCTTCCAAGGAGTAAGCGTTTTTTAATTTCATGGCTGCAGTCACCATCCACAGTGATTTTGCAGCCCAAGAAAATAAAGTCAGCCACAGTTTCCATTGGTTCCCCATCTAGTTCCCATGAAGGGATGGAACCAGATGCCACGATCTTAGTTTTCTGAATGCTGAGTTTTAAGCCATATTTTTCACTCAGGAAGCACAGAGAGTCCCAAACAAGACCAACCAAAAGAGATACACAGCAAGACACACTGTAATTAAAATGGCAAAAATTAAAGATGAAGAGAGAATATTAAAAGCAGCAAGTAGAAAGCAACAAGAACTAAAATAAAGCTATCAAGTAGCTTTTAAGCAGAAATTCTGCAGGCCAGAAGGTGGTACCATGATATATCTAAATTGATGAAAGGGAAAAATCAACAACCAAAAATACCCTACTCAACAATGCTATTATTCAGATTTAAAGGAGAGATACAGAGTTTCACAGATAAATAAAGCTAAAAGAGTTCATTACTACTAAGCTGGCTCTACAGGAAATGTTAGAAGGACTCCTCTAGGCATAAAAGAGAAGATATACCTATAAATGTGAACATTATGAGAGAAAATTTCTCATTAGTAAAGGAAAATACACGACAAAGGTATATCAACCACTTATAAGCTGGTTCAGTTCAGTTCAGTCGCTCAGTCGTGTCCGACTCTTTGCAATCCCATGAATTGCAGCACGCCAGGCCTCCCTGTCCATCACCAACTCCCAGAGTTCACCCAAATTCACGTCCATCGAGTCCGTGATGCCATCCAGCCATCTCATCCTCTGTTGTCCCCTTCTCCTCCTGCCCCAAATCCCTCCCAGCCTCAGGGTCTTTTCCAATGAGTCAGCTCTTCGCATGAGGTGGCCAGAGTATTGGAGTTTCAGCCTCAACATCAGTCCTTCGAAAGAACACCCAGGACTGATCTCCTTTAGACTAGACTGGTTGGATCTTCTTGCAGTCCAAGAGACTCTCAAGAGTCTTCTCCAACACCACAGTTCAAAAGCAGCAATTCTTCGGCACTCAGCTTTCTTCACAGTCCAACTCTCACATCCATACATGACTACTGGAAAAACCATAGCCTTGACTAGATGGACGTTGTTGGCAAGGTAATGTCTCTGCTTTTGAATATGCTATCTAGGTTGGTCATAACTTTCCTACTAAGGAGTAAGCATCTTTTAATTTCATAGCTTCAATCACCATCTGCAATGATTATGGAGCCCCCCAAAATAAAGTCTGACAGTTTCCACTGTTTCCCCATCTATTTCCCATGAAGTGATGGGACCAGATGCCATGATCTTCGTTTTCTGAATGTTGAGCTTTAAGCCAACTTTTTCACTCTCCTCTTTCACTTTCATCAAGAGGCTTTTTAGTTCTTCTTCACTTTCTGCCATAAGGGTGGTGTCATCTGCATACCTGAGGTTATTGATATTTCTCCTGGCAATCTTGATTCCAGCTTGTGCTTCTTCCAGCCCAGCATTTCTCATGATGTACTTTGTGTATAAGTTAAATAGGAAGGTTAAAAGACAAAAGAAGTAAAATCATCTATATTCACAATAAGTAGTTAAGGGCTACAGAAAATGAAGAGATGTAAAAAACAAAGATGTAAAAAAGTAAACATGTAGGAGGGAGTAAAATGCAGGATTGTTAAAATGCCTTTGAAATTAAGAGATCAATTTAATATAACCATATTTTTTATGTGTATACATGTATATATATTGCTCTATATATATAAGCTTATCTACTATAAATTTTTGGTCTATGGAATACACACACACATTAAAGATATCCAAATATAACACTAAAGATAGTCATCATATCAAAAGGGAAGAGAACAAAGAAATAAAAAAGAAACAAAAATGAGCTATAAAATAACCACAAAACCATTAACAAAAAGGCAGTAAATACATATGTGTTCCTGGAGAAGGAAATGGCAACCGACTCCAGTATTCTTGCCTGGAGAATCCCGTGGACGGAGGAGCCTGGTAGGCTACAGTCCACGGGGTCGCAAAGAGTCGGACACGACTGAGCGACTTCACTTCACATATGTGTTAATAATTATTTTAAATATAGATGGATTAAATGTTCAAATCAAAAGACATAGAGTGGCTGAATAGAGTCAAGTGTAAGATCCAAGTACAAGATCTATGCCTAGAGGAGACTTACTTCACATCTAAGAACATATACAAACTGAATGTGATGGGATGGAAAAAGTTACTCCATGCAAATGGAAATGAAAAGAAAGACTAGGTAAGAATATTTATATCAGAAAAAAATAGAATTTAAACAAAGACTGTAACCAGAGACAAAGGACATTACAAAACAATCAAAGGATAGACCCAAGAAGAAGATATGATAGTTAAAATACATCTGCATCCTACATGGGGGCACCTAAATATATAGAACAAGCATTAACAAACATAAAGAGAAATTGACAGCAACCAATCATAGTTGTGGACTCTACTCACTTCTGTCAAGGAACAGCTCATCCAGACAGAGCATCAGTAAGGAAACACTGGCCTTAGTGACACACTAGGTGAGATATATTTTGAGATATCCATTGCTTTCAGGAGAGCCATTAGGTTGGTGCAAAAGTAATTGTGATTTTATTTTTTTTGCAATTTTTGCATTATTGACATTTGTCATTTGATATTATAATATATTCTTAAATGAATGTGGTTATGTTATACTTCATTTTAAAGTGCATTTCTCACTTTATGTTTTTTGCTAATGACATGTTACTAGCTGTTTGTTTTACTTGTATTTTATACTATGGAAATGATGTTAGACAAAAAGCAAATCTGAGTGATTTTCCTATTCTAGTTCAAAATGGGTCGTAAAGCAGTGGAGAGAACTCACAACATCAACAATACATTTGACCCAGGAACTGCTAACAAATGTACAGTTCAGTGCTGGTTCAAGACATTTTGCAAAGGAGATGCCAGTCTTGAAGATGAGGAGCATAGTACCCAGCCATTGGAAGTTGACAATGACCAATTGAGAGCAATCTTAAAATCTGATCCTCTTAAAACTGCAAGAGAAGTTGCTGAAGAACTCCACATCAACCATTCTATGGTCATTTGGCATTTGAAGCAAATTGGAAAGGTGAAAAAGTCTGATAAGGGGGTGCCTCGTAAGATGGCCAAAATTTAAAAAAAAAAAATAGTTTTTTGAAGTTGTCTTCTCTTATTTTTAATGCAAAAACAATGGATCATTTCTCGATCAGATTGTGATGTGTAATGAAAAGTGGATGTTATATAACAGCCAGCAATTACTGGCTCAGTGGTTGTACCAAGAAGAATTTCCAAATCACTTCTCAAAGCCAAACTTGGGCCAAAAAATGGGCATGGTCACTCTTTGGTGGTCTGCTGCTGGTTTGATCCACTGCCGCTTTCTGAATCGCAGTGAAACCATTACATCTGAGAAGTGTGCTCAGCAAATCAATGAGATGCTCCAAAAACTGCAGTGCCCGCTGATGGCATTGGTCCACAGAGAGGGCCCACTTCTTCTCCACAATGATGCTGACTGCACATCACACAACCAGTGCTTCAAAAGTTGAACGAATGGGGTTACAAAGCTTTGCCTCATCTGCCATATTCACCTGACCTCTCACCAGCCAACGACCACTTCTTCAAGCATCTCCACAACTTTTTGTGGGGAAAATGCTTCCACAACCAGTAGGAGATAAAAATAACGCTTTCCAAGAGTTTGTTGAATCCTGAAGCACAGATTTTTTTTTCCTAAGTATCTTCCCTTTCTGTTTTTTAAAATATTTATTTTTAATTGGTTGATGATTGGTTTACAATATTGGTTTGCTTTCTGTCACACATCAGCATGAGCTAATCATAGGTGTACATACGTCCCCTCCCTCTTGAATTTCCCTCCCACCTCCTGCCCATTCCCACCCCTCTAGGTTATTACAGAGCCCCCACTCGAGTTCCCTGAGTCATACAGCAAATTCCCATTGGCTATTTACGTTTGTTAGTGTATATGTATCCATGCTGCTCTCTCCATTTATCTCACCCTCTCTCTCTTCTTCCCCAGCTTTGTCCATAAGTCTCTTCTCCATGTTTATGTCTCCTTTGCTGCTCCATGAACAGACTTGATTCCATATATATGCATTAATAGATGATATTTGTTTTTCTCTTTCTGACTTACTTCCCTCTGTATAACAGGCTCTAGGTTCATCCACCTCATTAGAACTGACACAAATGCATTCCTTTTTATGGCTGTGTAGTATTTTATTGTATGTATGTACCACAGTTTCTTTATCCATTCATCTGTCGATGGACATCTAGGTTGCTTCTGGGTCTTGGCTGTTGTAAATAGTGCTGCAATGAACATTGGGACACGTGTGTCTTTTTCAATTTTGGTTCTTCAGGGTATATGCCTAAAAGTGGTATTGCTGGGTCATATGGTGGTTTTATTCCTGGATTTTTAAGGAATCTCCATGCTGTCAGAAGCACAGATTTTTATGCTATGTGTACTTAGTTGCTCAGTCATGTCCAACTCTTTGCAATCCAATGGACTGTAGCCCACCAGGCTCCTCTGTCCATGGGGATTCTCCAGGCAAGAATACTGGAGTGGGTTGTCATGCCCTTCTTCAGGGGATCTTTCCAACCCAGGGATCAAACCCAGGTCACCTGTACTGCAGGCAGATTCTTTACCGTCTGAGCTACCAAGGAAGCCCTTTTATGCTATAGGAATAAAAAAAATTTATTTCTCATTGGCAAAAACATGTTTATTGTAATGGTTCATATTTTAATTAATAAAGATGTGTTTGAGCCTAGTTATAGTGATTTAAAATTCATGGTCCAAAACTGCAATTGCTGCTGCTGCTGCTAAGTTGCTTCAGTCGTGTCCGACTCTGTGCGACCGCAGAGACGGCAGCCCATCAGGCTCCCCCATCCCTAGGATTCTCCAGGAAAGAACACTGCTTTTGTGCCAACTTATTAGAAGTTTGTAAGAAACAGAGACTCCATTCCTAAAGGCTGTACACAACAACCCACACATTCTAGCACCCAGGTCAGAAGCAGTAATTTGAAAGTAGCCTGTGCCAGACCTACTTGCTCATCTTGGAGAGCCTCATGGAGGGGCAGGAGGGAATCGAAGGCAGGAGGGAATTTCATATACATGGATACACACACACACATATATATATGTATGTGTATGAAACATTCCATCCCAAAGCAGCAGAATATTTCCAAGTTTCCAGAATATTTCCAAGCAGCAGAATCTTTCCAAGTGCAATGAAACATTCTCCAGGATAGATCACATACTTGCCTGCAAAACAAGTCTTAGTAAGTTTAAGAAGACTGAACTCATATCAAGAATCTTTTCTAGCTAGAATGCTATGGGATTAGAAATCAACTGTCAGAAAAAACCTGCAAAAAACACAAACACATGGAGACTCAATAATGTGCTAATAAACAATCAGTGCGTCACTGAAAATATGTGGATGGAAATAACTAAAAAAACCCTAAAGATTCTACCTGATTAAGTCTGGCTTCCTCATAGCTTTGAAGATTCTCTTTCTTGGAGGGACCTTTTGGAAGAAAGCAGCAAGGTCAGTGGCTAAATACAGGAATGCCCAGGGAACAGCTCTGACCCTTAACTCCTTCCCTTTTTCTCCGAGCTGCCAGGTTAGAGGAGAGAAACCCACTGTTGCCTAGGCAGCTGCAGCCACCGCTGAGAGCAGCATCTTCTGCCAGTTCTCCCTGGCGGCCTCGGAACCAGCCAGCCACTCACCCTGGGTGATGATTCAGTGCTTTTTGCTCTATCACACCTGGCTCAAAAAAATCAGATAACCTTCCAAGGAAGAGGCTGAGGAAGGGCACAGTCTTGACAGGTGAACCAAAGACCCTTTTGTTTTCTGGGCTGGAGCTGGCTGCCAGGTTTGTGGATTTCTGTCCTCGGTGAGCTGCCTTACTTCTCTGTTTCTCTATTCCACCGCCCCACCCCACCCCCCACCCCCCAAAAAAAAAACAGTCAGTGACTTGCAAAGTTGCTCCAGAGCACAGGAGGCTTTAATGTGAGGCTAAAATTAGGACGGAGTCGCCATTTCCATACCTCAGCAGGAAGCCAGCTAGGCAAGTGGGGCTGATAAATGACGCAGCCCAAGGAGCTGTTCAGGGAGACAGGTGCTGACTCAGTGATGTCTGAGCCCTGTCTGTGTCTTTGGCTGGAATTCTCAAGCAGCGCTTTCCAGGTGCACTGGAGCCAGACAGCATCTCTACGTCCTGGTCCTTCCAGGCAGGTAGCTCAGCTGGATCACCGTCCTGTCTGATGTCTCTTCACTTGGGACACCAGTGATTTTACTCTGACCGTGGATCCTGCTCTGTGCTTCTGCTGAAACTCATGGTGTTATCTTTGAGAGTTAGAACCTTTAAAGAAAATGTTCTTTGTGCCTAGAGAATTTTGAGCCAATCCTACTCATGTTTGGATCAGCTAAGGTGGCAGTGGGCTAACCTCCTCATCCAGTTTTCCCTCGCACTTGTGGGTTCCTTAGGTGTGTGGAGATGGGGAGCAGTGTGGGGGCAGGCGGCTTCCTCTTTGGATAGGATGGGTTCCCCTGGTGGCTCAGATGGTAAAGAATCTGCCTGCCAAAGCAGGAGACCCAGGTTTGATCCCTGGGTTGGAAAGATCCTCTGGAGGAGGACATGGCAATCTACTCCAATATTTCTTGCCTGGAAATATCTATGGACAGAGGAGCCTCGTGGGNGGTTCCCCTGGTGGCTCAGATGGTAAAGAATCTGCCTGCCAAAGCAGGAGACCCAGGTTTGATCCCTGGGTTGGAAAGATCCTCTGGAGGAAGACATGGCAATCTACTCCAATATTTCTTGCCTGGAAATATCTATGGACAGAGGAGCCTCGTGGGCTACAGTCCTTAGGGTCACAGAATCAGACACGACTGAGTGACTAACACACTTATTTGTGTTTTTATGTTATTGCAGGTCTAGAGAAGGTTCTTAAGAATATTCCCTTTAGAAAGAAATGATAGGGGGCAAGCTGGTACCTTCTTTCTGTGGTACAAGAGTGAAAAATGACCCCAGGGACTCTGTCTACATTGCCTGGACAAGTATTATTCAGACCAGAATTTGTCCTCTCCCAGCCAGGGGCCACCTCAGCTCAGCTTCCCATGGGAAGTCTGGTCCCTTCTTCTTTCCAGGGCTCCAGGTCTCCAGGTGCTGGCCAGATGGTCTCCTATAAATGGCTGACCCCCACACCTAGTCTGGTACACAAATGGTCTGATTGCTTGCCAGGGACAGAGCTGTTCTCATGCTTGCTTTTGTGACCAGATTTCTCAGCCTCTGCACTGACGTTTTGCCGCACATAATCCTTTGTTATAGGAAGCTGTCCTGTGCGTCTGCAGCCTGCGGGCCTCCACGCACTGGCTGCTGGTAGCAGTGCTCATCTTCAGTTGTGATGAGCAACATCATCTTCACATTTAACCAAATGTCCCAGGGCTGGAAAGTGGCCCTAGTGGGGTACCGCTGGCCTGTAAGAAGGGACACTCAGCATGGATGGGAGTCAAACTCCACAGCCCCATGACAGGCGGCCTCCCAGGACCTGAAGCAGATGTGTGCCAGGGAGAGCGGGCGCCTGTGGGCACTACCAGGTGTGCCTGCCCCTCTTTCATGGCCCCAGACCTCCATTCTTATTTTTCCAATGGCAGAGCCCAAGATGTGGGTTCAGACAACAAGCAAACACAAGTGAAAAGGTGAGACTGGAAACAGGGAAAAGTTAATAAGATGTATCAGTTCAGTTCAGTTCAGTTGATCAGTCGTGTCCGACTTTTTGCAGCCCCATGAACTGCAGCACGCCAGGCCTCCCTGTCCATCGCCAACTCCCGGAGTTCACTCAGACTCACCTCCATCGAGTCAGTGATGCCATCCAGCCATCTCATCCTCTGTCATCTCCTTCTCCTCCTGCCCCCAATCCCTCCCAGCATCAGAGTCTTTTCCATGAGTCAACTCTTCGCATGAGGTGGCCAAAGTACTGGAGTTTCAGCTTTACCATCATGCCTTCCAAAGAAATCCCAGGGTTGATCTCCTTCAGAATGGACTGGTTGGATCTCCTTGCAGTCCAAGGGACTCTCAAGAGTCTTCTCCAACACCACAGTTCAAAAGCATCAATTTTTTGGCACTCAGCCTTCTTCACAGTCCAACTCTCACATCCATATATGACCACAGGAAAAACCATAGCCTTGACTAGACGGACCTTAGTCGGCAAAGTAATGTCTCTGCTTTTGAATGTGCTATCTAGGTTGGTCATAACTTTTCTTCCAAGGAGTAAGCGTCTTTTAATTTCATGGCTGCAGTCACCATCTGCAGTGATTTTGGAGCCCCCAAAAATAAAGTCTGGCACTGTTTCCACTGTTTCCCCATCTATTTCCCATGAAGTGATGGGACCAGATGCCGTGATCTTTGTTTTCTGAATGTTGAGCTTTAAGCCAACTTTTTCGCTCTCCTCTTTCACTTTCATCAAGAGGCTTTTTAGCTCCTCTTCACTTTCGGCCATAAGGGTGGTGTCATCTGGATATCTGAGGTTATTGATATTTCTCCTGGCAATCTTGATTCCAGCTTGTGCTTCTTCCAGCCCAGCGTTTCTCATGATGTACTCTGCATAGAAGTTAAATAAGCAGGGTGAGAATATACAGCCTTGATGGACTCCTTTCCCTATTTGGAAGCAGTCTGTTATTCCATGTCCAGTTCTAACTGTTGCTTCCTGACCTGCATACAGATTTCTCAAGAGGCAGGTCAGGTGGTCTGGTAGTCCCATCTCTTAAACAATTTTCCACAGTTTATTGTGAACCACACAGTCAAATAAGATGTATAGAGAGTCGATTTCTGCTGTAGATGAATGAGGCTCAGTGCCTCTGGGACCTTCTGCGGAGTGATGTGAATGTACTCCCACCCAAGAACAGAAGCGTGCATTCTCCACTCACTCTTCCTCCAGTCCACCGAGGCTGCCCCTGGGGACCTGGACTGCCCTGCTCTTGCTGCTTGTATCTCTTGGCTACCCAGCATGCTCAGGGGCGCTGGGGAGGCAAGCCTCAGCAGAGTTGGGAGATGGCAGGGGGGTAACCCTTAGCAGCTGAGAACTGTCTGCCCCAGCTGGGGGTGCATGCAGGAGCTGAGAGGGCTACTAAGGTGCAATGCCAACAGCGTCTGCCTTTGTGAGTCTCCTTCTTTCTCAGTAAAGTCTATTCCTCAAGGATGAGACACCAACACTATCTCTTATAGCCTGTCTGAGTCTCCTATGTCCTCAGTTCATAGCCTGTGATATTGAGGAATGGGTCCTCTATCCTGGTACATGATAAGTAGGACGCACGAAGGGGCCCGACTTACAGGACAGCCTCTGACCAGCGTCCTTCTCCAAGTAGAGGGAGGGGAGAGGAGCTGTCATCTCTCTGAAAACCCCAGGGGGACTAAGGACTTGTTCTCTGAGAGCCCTGAAAGTGTGACGGTGAAATGTGCATCCTTTCCATGGTGGCTGTTTTCACAAGACTTGTATGATTTATCGGGGATGTGTGTGTGTGTGAAAGGAGCAGGCGGAGCGTCCCTGGAACTTAGTATGCAGACAGCATGCTTACTAGATGCTCTGTAATTCCAGCAAGTCTGATGAAAGATGGGAGTGAGTGTTATTGCTGTCTTCTGTGAATAAGGACATTGAGATGCACCGTGGAGGGATTTCTGTAGGGATTTCAGGGACCTTGGTTGGTGTTATGAGAGGCCACAAAAGCCCAGGATTATTGCTCTTGCTTATGGGCGGACAGGTTTGAATGCTGAACTGAAGGCTTTCATTAGATATGAAAAGCCACAGGAAGCTTTGAAGGCTTGCCTAATAAGGAAGTAAGAAATGAAAACGGTGATGGGCGGCTTCCTTCTCACAGCTGTTGGAGGACAGTTATTCTGGTGGCCATCTAGCTACAGAAAGGATTGAAGAAAGTGGAGACTAGGCAGAACCTGTTAACGATAATTCAAAGATAAGGTATTGGAGATTGTAGAGTCAAATCTGAATCCAGATAAGACTTTCAATCTTCTAGCAGCCCTTTCTAGATCTGAAAATAGTGAGGCAATATCAGCCTATCCTGGTATTAGCATAGTAAGTGTCCTCTGAGAAGTCCCCCTATAAGCCTTGGAATTATCTAGAGCTGTAGCTGGAAAGATTCAGAAGTCTCTCCTCTCATGGTGGTTGGTGTGGATGCCCGCAGAACCTAGGTGGGTAACAGTGTGTGAAGCAGTTCTAATTTTAATTCATGTACCACCTTACCTGGACATGGAGTGTCAGGTACTGAATATTCTGGAAACATTGTTGCATATGATTATACCAGCTGATCAGAGCCAGGTATTCAATTATAGGAAATGTGTAAGCTGGCTGCCCAGCAATTGGTTGCTTGACATCAATATGGTGGGGGTATTTATGCCATTGAAACTGGCAAATAACACAATTGGGGGTCCTTCTCTCCCAGCAGTCCCTACCGGCCCTGCTACGGACTAGAGCACACATCCCAGGAGGGTGAAGTGCAGCTGCTGCTCATCACCCACCTCAGTGGCCCGGGTAGCCTGGAGGCTCATTATTTCCAGATGTTCTGATTTTGTGAGAGTTAAAACCTTCATTTTATATGTGACATAATGCAGATTTCAGTGGGTGTGATGTGTTTGAGGGAAAGCAGGGAACCCAGACTAGAGGGGCTGAGGGAATAGATCCCTCTGAAAAACAGCATGTTATTAGATCCCATTAACGCTCCAACAGATGTGTGCAAATGACCCCTCCCCTAATGACCCGCCCTCCCCAACAGGTAGGGAGAGCCCGGGCATGGTCTTCCTCCTCAGCTTGGGCACATGTTTGTTTCATCTTGTTGCTGGGTTGGGTTTGTGCTGATAAAGAACTGATGAGAAGTGGTCAGCAACCCAAGTAACTGAGGGAGTTATTTCCTACTTCAAGTATTCACTCACTTGCACTGAAGAGCAACTATAAGTGCAAATATAAGCAAAATCAGACATTCTGAGATTTGACTTTGGGGTGGATAATCACAGTTCTTGAATTCCTCCTCCATCTGTGCAAGCAAATAGGCAGTTTATGTGGTTCCTTTTAATTGATAAATTTTTGAAATTATATTGACATATATTTGATTTGCAATATTGTGTTAATTTATTTGTATAGCAAAGTGACTCAGTTATACATACATATATTTTTTCATATTTTCCATTATGATTTGTCACAAAGTACTGAATATTATTCCCTGTGCTATACAGTAGGACATTTTTTTTATCCATCCTACACAGTTTGCCTCTGCTAATCCCAAACTCCTCCCTCGCCTCCATCTCCCTTGGCAACAAGTCTGTTCCCTATACCTGTGAGTCAATTTTTGTTTTGTAGATAAGTTGATTTATGTTGTATTTTAGATTCCACATGTGAGCGGCATCATATCGTATTTGCCTTTCTCTTTTGATTCATTAATGCTTTGCTTAGCACGATAATCTCTAGGCCCATCTCTGTTGCTGCACATGTCATTGTTTCACTCTTTTTGATGGCTGAGTAGTATTCCACCATCTATATGTACTGCACCTTCTTCGTCCATGTTGTTTCCCTGTCTTGGCTCTTGTAAATGGTGCTGAGATGAACATATATGTTCATGTATCTTTCCCAATTATAGTTTTATCTGGGTATATGCCTAAGAGTGGGCTTGCTGGACTCTCTGGTAACTCTATTTTTAGTTTTTTGAAGAACCTTCATTCTATTCTTTATAGTGGCTGCACCAATTACATTCCCACCAACGCTGTAGGAGGATTCCCTTTTCTCCATACCCTCTAGCATTTGTTATTTGTAGACTCTTTGATGATGGCCATTCTGACTGGGGTGAGGTGGTACCTCATTTAATTTTGATTTGAGTTTCTTTAATAATTAGCAGTGTTGAGCATCTTTTCATGTGCCTGTGGGCCACCTGTAGACTTCTTTGGAGAAATGTCTTTTTGGGTCTTCTGCATAAATAGATGATTTTCTTCTACATAAAAACTGTGATTTTTCAATTTTTCAGTAGAGGTGACTCCTCTTAATTTAAACCTTGGGAACAATTTTGTGTGGCTGACACATACACTCCCTCAGTTCTCTGCCACAGATCATGATCTCTTACATCTCCTTCCCCTCCCACCCAATATTTAGAATTTATTGTCTTTCTAGGCAACTCACAGGCAAGTAGGGAAGTGTCCTAAATTTAGCTAATTTCAAGAGAAAGTCTCTAAAGTACACTGCAGCAGTTACAGACACGCTGAATAGAAAAAGATGGCTCTCCTAATTGCCTGTTGTATGTGGAAGGTCCTGGGGAAAAATAACAATTAAGTTAAAAGCTACCTTTGCATCATCAATCTAAGTTCTTTGAAAAAGATGACTTATTTTAAGTTAATTGCAAAGACTCTTTTTTTCTTGATACAGAAGTTTGAAAGACTTTCTTTACACAGAGAATAATATAAGCACATAGTTAAATTCTTTCTCTTTGCTTGGGAACTTTAATAAGGCTTGTGCTCCATAACCCTGTCAGATCACGGTCCTGGCTTGGTCTTAAAATAAGTTTTATAGCCTCTTGACCTTCAGTGACCTTAGCAATAGAAGCAAGCCAAGTTCTCTTCCTCAAAGTAAACGTAGAAAAGCTCTGAACATTTTGAAATACTGCAGAACTTCCTTGGCCGGTGACTTGGGATTGAGCTAGTGTTCTCTTGGAAGGGTTTGCTAGCTCATTAACCACTGCTCATGGTCAACTTAATTACTCTTTATCTCTACGCCACTGGAAGTTCTATTCTTTTCAAACCTAGTTTAATATGGGAGGCCATCAGGAAAGGAGTTACTTTATTGACTGGAAACAGTGATCAAAGCCATGCTGTTCATCATCAGATGAAGTCAAGCCTTCAAGGAAGGCCACACATTCCTCCACTGGTCTCTGAGTTCTTGGGGATAGCACTTCTCAGGCCCTGTGGGCAGTTCTAACAGTGAGTCCCCGAGTACATGTGCTGCTTCTGGGCCGGTGCATATATTTACTATTGCTAGAGTCTCGGGAACTCTTTCCCTGTGGTTTGACCATTAGTGACTAGAAACCCTCAGACTGATGGCTGATCCAATGGGGGCTCTGAGTGACTTTCACAACGTAGCACCTTCACTCCCCCATACACACCTGCCACCTGGGCTGGTCCCCAGTGGATGTGTAGCACCAGCAAGAAATATCGGATTGCCCCCAAAGTTCACTTCCATAAGAGATTCCCAAACTTTTTGGCCAACCCAATAGCTCATCTTTATTTTCTGCCACTGAGATCTGGGGGCTGTTTCTTACTACAGCACTCCCAGTTCTGGCCTGTCCTGATACATATGCTCCTGAGGCCTGCACTTCTGGGGAAAGTGAGGTAAAGCAGAAGGATGTGCCTCCTCGGTGACGAGCTCTGCTGTTTTCTTGGTCATGTGATGATGAAGTATAAGAGTCCAGAGCAGCCTTAAATTGTGTAGAGGATGTATAACCCGTTTTGATGACCACAATCACCCTTTCTTTTTCAGCTTTTTTTTTCATATTGACATTTGAACTAATACCCACTCAAAGGATGAGAAGAAGCCAGTGTGCTTTTTGTTTGTGTCAGGGTAAGACCCTCAAATTAGAACAGTAAGTGCAAAGCCCTGGAGGTGAGGAAGAGCTTGGTGGGTCAGCCTCTAGGAGAGGGTGAGACGCTTCCTGTAATGGGTGTTGTGGGCACCTTCCTAAGGTGCTGCTTCCAGGGCTGTGCACTCAGTGAGCTGGTTGCTGAGGCTCCCAGTAGCCACTTCTCTGGACCATTGCTCTCTACCACCTGGAGATACCAAGGAGAGAAGGTCATAGCCCCCCTCCTCGCCCCTGACCCAAGAGTAGTGGCAGTCAATGACCCACTGACTTGAGGAACCCTGGGCAAGACTACTCTGTTCTTCAATTTATGGTCCAGTGCTTGTTCTGAGCTCCAGTAAGGTAACAGATGAGCTCCTCGTGAAGCTTCCTTCTTGAGTCCCTCTTTCCTTTCTAGCCTGCTTCCCTAGTTCCGTGACACATTTGTTTCTGCAGCACATCATCTCTACCCTTCCTTGTCTCAGGCTCTGCTGCTAGGGAGTTCAAAGGAAGACATATACTTTGATGAGCAAGTGTCCAGGGGACAAAAGGTGTGGGAAAACACCGCACGTTATTAACTCCTCTTGAAAGTTCCATAAAATGACCAGGGTCTTGCGTCCTCTTAAGTCCTACGGCAGGAACATTTGTTTAACCTCAAATAATCTATGCACGGAGAAGGCAATGGCAACCCACTCCTTGCCTCTTGCCTGGAAAATTCCCATGGACGGAGGAGCCTGGAAGGCTGCAGTCCATGGGGTCACTGAGAGTCAGACACGACTGAGCGACTTCACTTTCACTTTTCACTTTCATGCATTGGAGAAGGAAATGGCAACCCACTCCAGTACTCTTGCCTGGAAAAATCCCGTGGACGGAGGAGCCTGGAAGGCTGCAGTCCATGGGGTGACTGAGGGTCAGACACGACTGAGCGACTTCACTTTCACTTTTCACTTTCATGCATTGGAGAAGGAAATGGCAACCCACTCCAGTGTTCTTGCCTGGAGAATCCCAGGGATGGGGGAGCCTGGTGGGCTGCCGTCTATGGGGTTGCACAGAGTCGGACACGACTGAAGCAACTTAGCAGCGTAGCAGCAAACTGCAAATTTGAGAAGTTGAGAAACATGGATAGCCAAGAGTCAGGCATTCAGCTGCAGACGCCTGCTTTGTGGTTACTGGCTGTGCAGTCTTGGGGAATACCTAACTGATCCTCCCTTGGCTTCCCTGGAGGCTCAGATGGTAAAGCGTCTGCCTACAACGTGGGAGACCTGGGTTCAAGCCTTGGGTTGGGAAGATCCCCTGGAGAAGGAAATGGCACCCCACTCCAGTACTCTTGCCTGGAAAATCCCATGGACGGAGGAGCCTGGTAGGCTACAGTCCATGGGGTCGCAAAGAGTCAGATACGACTGAGCGATTTCACTTTCTTCCAGGAAAATGGTATTTTATTCATTGCTGGTGGAAAGGTGAATATTAAAATGGTGCAGCCACTTTGGAAAACAGATTGGCAGCAGTTTCCCACAAAGTTAAACCCAGACTTACCTTATGAATCACCAGTTCTCCTAGGTTTCTACCTAGGAGATAATTGATGTTATAGATACACACAAAGACATGTACACAAGTGGTCATAGCAGCCTTAGTTATAATGGCATAACACCAGTGGCAAGCCAAATGTCCATCAATTGTAGTATACCCATACAAGGGAATACTATTGTGTAATAAAAAGAGCTACTAATAGATGCTACAACATGGAACTCACAAATCCTACACTATGTGAAAGAAGGCAAGTGCAAAAGACACATAGTGTATGATCCCCTTTCTATGAAATTCTCAGATCAGAGGTGGCTTGGGGCTTTGCGGTAGTAATGGGGATTGACTGCAGGCTAGATGCACATAAGGAAACTTTTCAGGGTAATGGAAATATTCTGGTATTGGACTGTGGAGATGGTGGTATAAACATACAATTACGACATGCTATTTGAATTGTGTATTCACAGTGCCTGAATTTTATGGTATGTATGTTATACCTCATTAAAGCTGCAAAGAAACCCTTTGAGAATGTATGTGTTTGTGTTGTATTTTCTTACTCTGATATCCCCTTAAAATGTTTTTCTGTAGATATGGTAATGTATTCCCAATAAAGAAAAACAAGTTCTGTATGATAGTAAAAGGGAGAGGGGCTGTAACTGTTACCTCTGGGAGTTGCTATAAGGGTGACAAGAGATTAATACCTAGTGTTCAATACATGTTAGCTGTTATTATTATTTTTGCTATAACTGAGTCAGCATTTTCCCACTTATTTTTAAGAGCAAATCTTTTTTTCTCGGACTACCTGATAATGGGATATTTTGAGATCTGTTATGTGAGACATCTTGTCCACTGACTGTTTTTCTTCCCAACTTTATTTAGTTAAGTTACTTTTTTTCACTTTCTCTTGTAACAGGACAAGGGCATATTTACTTTGAAAAAAGGTATTTTAAAACAACAAGGTTCTACTGTATAGCACAGGTAACTATATTCAACATCCTGTGATAAACCATAATAGAAAAGAATATAAAATAAAATGTGTATATATGTGTAACTTATTGCTTGGCTCTATAGCAATAATTGGCTATACTAGAAGGCCAAACCAGTCAATCTTAAGGGAAACCAACTCTGAATATTCACTGGAAGGACTGATGCTGAAGCTGAAGCTCTAGTATTTTGGTCATCTGATGTGAACAGATGACTCATTGGAAAAGTTCCTGATGCTGGGAAAGATTGAGGGCAGAAGGAGAAGAGGGCATCAGCAGATGAGATAGCTGGATGGCATCACCAATGCAATGAGTGTGAACTTGGGCAAACTTTGGGACAAAGTGAGAGACAGGGAAGCCTGGCATGCTGCAGTCCACGGGGTCACAAAAAGTTGGACACGACTTGAAGACAGAACAACAACAGCAATAATTAATATAACGTTGTAATTCAACTATACTTCAACAACAAAAAAACTTAAGATATTTTATTCCCTGTGTACAGTCAGGTAATTTAACCTTGTGCCTTAGTATTTCCAATGCAATAAAATGTTAAGTTGTAGGTTCTAGCAAGGATACAGAATTCTACAAAAATTTTACCTTCAGATAAAATTCATATTATTTTTGAGAAATCAAATATCTTATATTGGTCCAAGTGTCTCTGAAAAACCAATACATATATTCCCTTTGCAACTTTTTGACATTAGACACACAGAAAAATCCCACCTACATGACCGTGTATTTTTGAAAGGCAAGTACGTCTTCTAGAGTCCTGTTTTTGCCTTAGCTGAAATGATTGTTAATTTTGCCCCCCAAAAGGTAGATTACCAAAATACATTAGCTTTTTCAGCATGTGTGGTATAGGCTAATTTGGCCCAATTTAAGCCATCAGAGCAAGGCTGCACCCAAACAGAAGTGCCTGTAGAAATGAATTGACGACTCCAGTAGTTTTAAATCAATGCATGCTGGGCAATCAGACTCCCTTATCGCGCTCCAAAATGACCTGCTTAAAGAAAATTGAAGCACTGTTACAGTTGAGATAGCTGTGCAATCCACATGCTCAGAGTGGTGATCACCTTCAAATTTAAGCACTTAATTTAAGAGCTCCAATAATTTTAAATTGCTATGTGCCGCAAAGACTGACAGACGGTTACCGGCGTGCACCAGTATTTTTAAAACACTGCAGTGTTCAGTGTAATATATTTCTGTGCAAAGGTTCACACCAAGTTGAAGCCAATTTCCAAATTAACACTGAAAAATGAAGAGCGACACTGCAACAAACTTCAGGTTGGTTTTCTTTTTCTTTTCCGTCCCCCTGCCCCAATCTCTGAAACCAAAGGAAGCCTAATCACTCATCTTTCCTCTGGACTGAAAAACCCTAGCGATTTTTCAGGAGCTAAAAATAAGTCCCCCCCCCCTTTTTTTTTCTTTTGAGTATGGAACCCCTTGGTGCAGACACACTTGGCAGTCCAATATCTCTGTAGAGGGAATCAGGGAGAATGGCTCCCAGCAGAGCCAGAGAAAGAGGGACAGCTTGCATATTCAGGGACCTGAAACCTCTGCTAGAGTTTGGCAGCACTAATGGGGGCAACTGGAACCTGGCCTGTGGAGGTGACATTTAGAGTCTAACACCTGCATAGCTTGTGGAACCAGAAGCTCCCCTGCTCTCAAAGTCTTCTGCCAGGCTCCCTGCTCGCCCCGCCCCTGATGCCCTCCGCCCCGCCCCTGACGCCCTCCGCCCCGCCCCTGACGATGCATTTCACCTCTTTCTGGTCCTTCTGCCAGCAGCTGACAATTTCTTTCTCTTACCTGCTAGTCTCTCTTACCCTAGGTGTAAAGTTCCTTTGTACTTTCCTTGAATATCTAAGTTGCTAATTATGGCTCAGCACTGGTGCCACCTACCCACCATTTTATCTATATTCCTCTCATCCCCATAATGTTCTTCTACTGTCTAATAGGGTCTATTTTTTTTCCCTGCAATTGGATTCAGAGTCAACAGCCTTCTCAATTAAAAACTGAAGGCTTAAAAAAAAAAAATCAGTTCTAATTTGCTATCCACACAGTAAATTATACCTATTTAAATTGTAGAGTTTGTTTTTTGGACAAATGTGTGCAGGTATATGTAACCACCACTGCTGTCAAGGTAGAATATTTGTCGCTCCAGAATGTTCCTTCATGCCCTTTTGTGGTCAGTTCCTCTGATCCTGGACCTAGGAAATCACCTATCTGTCTTCTGTCACTGCAAATTAATTGTGCCTGATTCCTCACCAATGAAATGGCAATAATAACATCCACTCTTGCTGTTGTCTTGAGCTTGAATGGGGACTGGGTGTTCCCAACCATTCAAAGGGCAAAGCAGAGAGACTGCCTAATCCCTGCTCGCAATCTAAGACCCTGAAATACCACCCTCCTGAATTTCTCTTGAAGTTATATATTTTAAGTTAAAAATCTTACCCTCCCCCCAACATTTACTTTATTTATATCCATATTTGTTGTAATTTTAAGATGACATTTTAAATTCTAACCATCCAGGAAGAGGTGCTATTTTTGCTTTGTGGTTTCCAGTAAGTTCTAACATACCGAGACTCTCCCCTGAATGAGGAGCTGGCTTGACTACTTGGCGAGCTACCTAAGATGTGCCTGCTAGCCAGCCCCTCACAGAACTCTGACTCGGGTACCTCAAGCTCAAGTTCAGTCATGAACAAAGCCTGGTCTAGCAGTTGGGGCTGGGGCGAGGGGGCGGGGCCTTCCTCCAAATCAAATGCCCTTGGGAAGAAATATAGTCTAAGAAAACTTTCCTTTGGCAACATGGTTGAAAGGCAGGACAGACTTCATCTGTAATCCTTGCCTGGTTAGGGCTACCTCGGCATGCGCATTCACAACACTTAATCAAATATTATTGATATTTCTGTGGTTATGATTAAGCCACATTTATTGAACTTCTTGTATGTACCAAACACTATTCAAGGTGCACAATTGCATTTTGCATTTAGTTTATAAGACAAATTTGCAGAGGAGGAACTAATATCTTAATTTTGGTGATAAAGAAACCAAGTCCATCAGAAGTAGTCAACCAAGCTGCATAAACATGCACAAGGTCCCACAACAAGTAAGTGGTCAAATTCTGGAATCATAGCATGTTGTACACCAAACATTTTTTAAAATAATTTTTGTTAAAGTATAGTTGATTTACAGTGTTTTATTGGCTTCTGCTGCTGCTGCTAAGTTGCTTCAGTTGTGTCCAACTCTGTGCGACCCCATGGACGGTAGCTTACCAGGCTCCTCCGTCCATGGGATTTTCCAGGCAAGAACA
This sequence comes from Cephalophus harveyi, assembly GCA_006410635.1. Taxonomy (NCBI): domain Eukaryota; kingdom Metazoa; phylum Chordata; class Mammalia; order Artiodactyla; family Bovidae; genus Cephalophus; species Cephalophus harveyi. The sequence goes on from SJYT01082756.1 coordinate 338,127, forward strand.
CTGGAGTGGGTTGCCATTGCCTTCTCTGGCATTGGTTTTTGCTGTACAGCAAAGTGAATCAGCTATATTTATACCTGAATCCCCTCTTTTTTGTATTTCCTTCCCAATTAGGTCAGAGCACTCTGTAAAGTTCCCTGTGCTATACAATAGTTTCTCAGTAGTTATCTCATTTATAATAGTACCAATAGTATATACGTATATGTCAATCCCAATATCCCAGTTCCTCCCACCCCACTCCTCCCTTGATAACCATAAGTTAATTCTCTATATCTGTAACTGTATTTCTGCTTTGCAAATAAGTTTATTTGTACCGTTTTTCTAGATTCCACATATATGCATTAATGCATGATATTTTTCTCTTTCTGACTTACTTCATTCTGTATGACAGACTCTAAGTCCACTGACCCAATTTCATTTTTTATGGTTAAGTAATATTCTCTTGCATCAGTTCAGTTCAGTCGCTCAGTCGTGTCCGACTCTTTGCGACCCCATGAATCGCAGCACGCCAGGCGTCCCTGTTCATCACCATCTCTCGGAGTTCACTCAGACTCACATCCATCGAGTCAGTGATGCCATCCAGCCATCTCATCCTCGGTCGTCCCCTTCTCCTCCTGCCCCCAATCCCTCCCAGCATCAGAGTCTTTTCCAATGAGTCAACTCTTCGCATGAGGTGGCCAAAGTACTGGA
>SJYT01082756.1:344476-372619 GCA_006410635.1 Cephalophus harveyi
CTCTTGATGAAAGTGAAAGAGGAGAGTGAAAAAGTTGGCTTAAAGCTCAACATTCAGAAAACGAAGATCATGACGTCTGGTCCCATCACTTCATGGGAAATAGATGGGGAAACAGCGGAAACAGTGTCAGACTTTATTTTTTGGGGCTCCAAAATCACTGCAGATGGTGACTGCAGGCATGAAATTAAAAGACACTTCTTGGAAGAAAAGTTATGACCAGCCTAGATAGCATATTCAAAAGCAGAGACATTACTTTGCCGACTAAGGTCCGTCTAGTCAAGGCTATGGTTTTTCCTGTGGTCATGTATGGATGTGAGAGTTGGACTGTGAAGAGGGCTGAGCGCTGAAAAATTGATGCTTTGAACTGTGGTGTTGGAGAAGACTCTTGAAAGTCCCTTGGACTGCAAGGAGATCCAACCAATCCTTTCTGAAGGAGATCAGCCCTGGGATTTCTTTGGAAGGAATGATGCAAAAGCTGAAATTCCAGTACTTTGGCCACCTCATGCAAAGAGTTGACTCATTGGAAAAGACTCTGATGCTGGAGGGGATTGGGGGCAGGAGGAGAAGGGGACGACAGAGGATGAGATGGCTGGATGGCATCACGGACTCGATGGATGTGAGTTTGAGTGAACTCCAGGAGTTGGTGATGGGCAGGGAGGCCTGGCGTGCTGCGATTCATGGGGTCGCAAAGAGTCGACTGAGCGACTGAACTGAACTGATATTGATATATATTATATATAGAGAGAAAATGATATATTTATGATGAACAAAACTTGATAACTTGTTGCTGTTCCGTCTCTCAGTCGTGTCCAACTCTGCAACTCCATGGACTGCAGCATGCCAGGCTTCCCTATCCTTCACTATCTCTTGAAGTTTGCTCAGACTCATGTCCATTGATTTGGTAAGGCCATCCAATCATCTTCTGTCATCCCCTTCTCCTCCTTCCTTCAGTCTTTCCCAGCATCAGGGTCTTTTCCAGGGAGTTGGCTCTTCCCATCAAATGGCCAAAGTAATGGAGCTTCCGCTTCAGCATCAGTCCTTCGAATGAATATTCAGGGTTGATTTCCTTTAGGATTGATTGGTTTGATCTCCTCACTGTCCAAGGGACTCCCAAGAGTCTTTTCCAGCACCACAGTTGGAAGGCATTAATTCTTCAGTGTTCAGCCTTTTTTATTGTCCAACTCTCACATATGTACATAACTACCGGAAAAACCATAGCTTTGACTATATGGACTTTTGTAGGCAAAGTAATGTCTCTGCTTTTTAATATGCTGTCAAGATTTGTCATAGTTTTTCTTCCAAGGAGCAAGTGGCTGTTGTCCCCATCCTCAGTGAATTTTGGAGTCCAAGAAAATAAAATCTGTCAGCTAGATGCAGAGCAATGCAGAAAAGAACTTGAAAACAAGGTCACTGGCAGGGGTCTCTATCAGCTATGGTATTTTTGTTTCAAGCCAACAGAAACTAACCCTGGCTAATTTAAGCAAAAAAGAATTTATTGGCAGGATAGAGGATCATAAATTTAAAAAAGGAAAAATTGAGTCTATGGGACTTAGAAAAGGTAGCAAGGAGGGAAGCTCCAGGGATCCAGGACAGTTATAGAAACTAATAAAAGGTCGCTCCAGGGCTTCTCCATCCAAGGAAGTGCTTCTCAGTTGCCCTTGAGCCATTTCACTCAAGAACCAAATTCTGGGTAGAGAAACTTCCTGGAAGACTTGGGTCATCTGGAGGCCGAGACCCCTGGAGGCCTACAGTGGGAGTGAAGGAGTTCTCAAAAGAATAGACTGTTGTTATTCATAAAAAAAAAAAAAAAAGGTGCCCCTGGTGGCTCAGTTGGTAAAGAGTCCACCTGCCAACGCAGAAGCCACAGATTCGATCCCTGGGTCGGGAAGACGCCCTGGAGAAAGAAATGGCAACCCACTCCGGTATTCTTGCCAGGTACATCCCGTAGACAAGAGGAGCCTGGTGGACTACAGTCCATGGAGTTGCAAAAGAGAAAGGACTTAGCGACTGAACAGCAACAATGTATGAAAGATATTGTGGGAAAGGGACTAGGGCCAGCACATCGACAGATGCCCTTTTCAGAGATGAGAGATTCCCAGCCCCCACCCTTTCTGCAGCAGGCGGGGACCCTGCACCGTGCAGTGATGAAGAGTCTGGAGCTAGGAGGCTGGGGGCGAGGGTGGTCCCTCCACCACCACCGCATCTGCAGGGTGCTCCTTCAGGTCCAGACCTGAGCAGTTTGCCGTATGATCTCGGGTGTCCCTTCCAAAGCCGCTGTGGCTCCCAGACCTCGAGCTGTGAGGTTTCTGTGGAGAAAGGGCAGCGTGTCCCAGGCCATGCTGGGGGATGGGGAGCGGAGCATGGGACGGTGACACCCTGGGCAGCTTTTCCTTCCAACCCCAGTTTTAGGAGTGATTATTTATGACGCATGATCAGATCTGATATGTACCAAGTGTGCTCCATACCCGTTAGTTCATATGCATATTGTGTTTGTGGGGACAAGTGTCTGATGGCAGTTTGTCCCCTTTGACCCCACCTGTTAATCACAGGAGGACTCCTCTGTGCAGGGCTTTCCCCGGCCTGTGTCTGGGCCATGGTGATGGACCTGGTGATGCTGCATCTAAACGGAAATTGATGTGACTGCTGGTGTGTTTCATGTGTGTGTTGGGGAGGTAGGGGTTCCCAAAGCCTTTTAAATGACTGTGCTGATACATGGAACATCATGTTTGCTAAGCAAAGCATGGAGGCTGGAAGGCTGCACCACCTTCCAGGCTACGGACCTGCCCATTCAGCCCAACACTGGCCACAAACTCACCTTTTCACAAATCCTGGGGGACTTGATGTTTCTTTCACTACAGTGAAGATACCGAGATCATTCTGCAGAGTTGTGTTTAAGGTGGTTGTATTTAAAATAGCCAGCTGACCGAAGCCAGGCTAGCCAACACCAACTCAGAAAATGAATTGGTTTTAGATCTGAAATTGGATAACATCCATGAACTTTATAAGACTCTAATTATTGAAGACACCTGTGTCTGTAAAGGGAGGAAAGCTTATGAAGTGCTCTGTTGGGAACAGATGCAGTGGTGAATCAAATGGTGCAGTCTGCCTGCAGTGCGGGAGACCCAGGTTCGATGCCTGGGTCAGGATAATCCCCTGGAGAAGGGAATGGCTGCCCACTCCTGTATTCTTGCCGGGAGAATCTCATGGACAGAGGAGCCTGGTGGGCTACAGTCCATGGGGTCACAAAGAATCGGACACAACTGAGTGACGAACACTTTGAGAGTGGTGTCTTCTCTGTGAAGGGTTATTTTCTTCTAAACTCTGTAGAAGTTAGAACTTGTATACGTTTAAGATTACCCTTGAAAATGTATTAAATTTCAAAGTAAGTTCAGTATCTATAGTTTTATAGACACATTTATGCAACAATACCGTATATAGTGTACAAAATATGTAATATCCCTTTTGTTGTTGTTCAGTCGCTAAATTGTGTCCAACTCTTTGCAACCCCATGGACTGCAGCACACCAGTTTTCCCTGTTCTTCACTATCTGCTGGAGTTTGCTCATCATGTCCGTTGAGTGGGTGATGCTATCTAACCATCTCATCCTCTGCTGCCCGCTTCTTCTGCCTTCAATCTTACCCAGCATCAGGATCTTTTCCAATGAGTTGGCTCTTCGCATCATGTGGCCAAAGTATTGGAAATATATATTTTATGTGTGCCTGATAAGTTGCTCAGAGTCATATCCGACTCTTTGAGACCCCATGGATTCTTGCCTGCCAGGCTCCTCTGACCATAGGGATTCTCCAGGCAAGAATACTAGAGTGGGTTGCCATGTCCTCCTCCAGGGGATAGTCCAACCCAGGGACTGAACCTGCATCTCTTGCATCTCCTGCATTGGCAGGCAGTTTCTTTACCATTAGCACCACCTGGGAAGCCCATATATTCTATAACTTGTGCATATAATGTGCCATATATAATCTTTATAGTTAACATTAGCATATTATATATAATTTATACTCATGTTATATATCTCACAATATATAATCTATCTCATATATATATAAAATGTACTGTATAATACATTGTAAATAGTATGTAGTATATTGCATATACTTATGTATTAACATACAAGGTGATGTTCATATATTTATAAAATACAAAGTAAAATAATCAATATATAAATATAAATAATGCACATGTACACATTTATAATATACAGTAGATATTGTATTATCCAGAATACAGAATGTATATATTGTGTATATACATGAACTGTGCAAGTTTAAAAATGTATCTATGTGTATTGACTGTGTTGGATGCAGAGTCAAGTGTAATTTCCCTTGACTAGGTTGAGTCTCAGTGCAGTACATGGCGTCTTCTTCCTACCACGCGGGATCTTGTGTTGTGGCAACATGGACTCTCTGCTTGTGGCACGTGGGCTCAGTAGCTGTGGTGCACGGGCTTAGCTGCTGTACAGCATGTGGGATCTTGGTTCCCTGACCAAGGATTGAACCTGCGTCCCTTTTATTGCAAGGCAAATGCTTAACCACTGGGCCACCAGGGAAGTCCCTCAAAATGTCATTTTACAGAATTTTAGTTACATAAGCATATATACCTATGTTTTAACTCCCAGACATTATGGCACATGTGACTAGGTTTTCTTGACCTCAAGGCTTTGCTCTTGAATAGGAAGCATGTTCTGATGGTTCCATTAGGAATTTCCTCACTTTATCCCTGAAAATAGGTATCCTAAAATATCCCTAAAATCTGAGCTCAGAATTTAGCATGGTGCTGGCTTCCCTGCCCAAATGCTAAGAATTTAAGCTCTGCATAAATATGAGGCCTCAGTCTTATCTGCAGTCTGGTTGTTGACCAGTCTTAGTTTTGGGCCCAAGTAATTTGGGAACCAAGAAGTCAAAGGAATGCTGATCTGCTAGAAATGCCTTCAGGAATGGCAGCTGCTGAGTGTCCATTCAAAGAAAACCTGAGTATTCCTGGCTAATGGATGATATTTTAAATTCTTATAATTTATTTACTCTTATTTTACTCCTCATAAAAATGGTAATATATCAATTATACATGAAACTGAGTACTCAAACCGGAGGAGAAGCAAACCGACCCGTGTTTCCTTTCAGCCAGTCATCTCCAATTATAAACAAGTTAGTTTTGTGTTTATGTCCTTCTGCAAATATGGACGTGTATATTACATATGTCAGATCTTATGTAAATGACAACTTATCACTGCCGTACACACCATTTTCCTACAGACTCCAATTCAATTTCCATAAAGCACTGTTTCTTGAAAATGTTTCAAGTGACCTCTGTTTAATTGAGTATATAACGTGCCTTCTCTTTTCATAGTAGTTATGAAGCAAAAGAGGCCACCTTGCGAACTAGATTCTTTCCTGTCCTTCTCATGGAAGGTGATACATGGGGTATTTTCTGATTCATTGGTAATATTTTTTTTTGCTCTGATTTGTTCTGGACTGAACATAAGGAATTGAACTGATTTTTGAATATGGTTCTTGGACTCCTCATTATATGAGACTCATATTTTACATCTGATCATTGAAAATGTAAATATTGGGGGACAAAAGATCCAGATCAGGAAATGTAGAAAAACGAGTTCAGTTTGAAATGAAAGTTTCCACTTGGTTCTCCCTAAGACCTGTCTGTAGAGTTTCCTAAAGAAACTGCTGACGACAAGGTGAGTGCCTTCCTGGGGCCCCAAATGTGCACAATGCCTTCCCTTGGGACAGGACTCTCTTCATTTTCATTTCCACTTGTTCACAATGACAGGAATAAAACAGAAGACAAGAGTTGGGTGTGAAAAGAGTAGAGTTCATCATGACTATTAAAAATTCTAATGACATGAGAGCCAATTATTGTGGCTTGAGGTGGTTATTCCGAATGCACTGAGATATGTTGACAGTCGAGGTAAACACTTCAGCCGTGACAGTTGCATTAATTAATGGCTGCTCAGGATTCTAGAGCTTGCTTATTAGATGCTTCAAGAGCCATGTGGAATACTTACAAGATATATATTCTAGGCAAGTCCAGTCAGGCAAACGAGGTACTAAAGAACATTTCCCCATGTCCTTCTATGACATTTATTTCTTAGAGCAAAGCTCTGATTTATAACTATTTTATCCCATTCTCCATTTTCCCCTGGAGAAGCTTATAGAGGAAAAAAAATCTGTAGCAACTGAAAAAGAAAAAGTACTGTGTCTGAAGGGGGCAGCCTTTCCACAATTTCTTAGAATTTACTGCACTTACATATACATTGCATGGGGTAGTTACTTTCTTTTGTAATTTAATACTTGTGAGTGCTTTTAAGCATGCTGACCCTAAATCTCACTCTCTTAAAATTAGGCTCCATTCTCCACCTCACCTCTCTCCTCCTATATATTTTTTTTACCTAAGTTTCAAATAATATAGATGGCAAGAAAACTCTTCTAAATAGATGGTTGTATATAGAGGAATTAACATAATCCTCAATTTATGAGCATTTTCATAGGATACAGTTGCTTCTTTTTGCATAAGGTTTTAGACTTCATAGTTGATTCCTTATTTTAAGAATTGTGAAGTCTTCAGGTTCCTAGAGAAAAAAAAAAAACTAAAGTGTATTTTTCTACTTTAAGGCCTACAAGGAGGATCAGCCACGTGATAATTTTCAGGAAGAGTCATAAACGCATTCTCTCTGACATATTCCGTTTGGTCACAGAGCAGAGACTTCAGATATTTTCCACTTGTAAAACACACTCATCCTAGAAAGAGCGCATGCCAAGGGCACTTGGTGTATGGCGATTAGCACCAAGGATAAACGATGAGAGCTCTGGCCCGACTCGACCCACTGCCCATGGTCACATGGTCACGAGCGTCCACGGCTGACAGGCCCAACAGCTGCGGCCTTTGGTGATGGTTTTGTAGTGACCATGGTCCTCCCACTCTGTTCCACAATGAAAATAAAAGGAGAGAGAGAGATGAGAGGAAAGCCCAGGATGAAAATGAGGACAAGGCCATGTCCCAGGATATGTTTTTATGAGGGAAAATTTCTGAGANCTGACAGGCCCAACAGCTGCGGCCTTTGGTGATGGTTTTGTAGTGACCATGGTCCTCCCACTCTGTTCCACAATGAAAATAAAAGGAGAGAGAGAGATGAGAGGAAAGCCCAGGATGAAAATGAGGACAAGGCCATGTCCCAGGATATGTTTTTATGAGGGAAAATTTCTGAGAGTCACACGTGTCTCTGGGATGAAGGAAAGTCTGGGAGATAGAAAGGGGTCTCTAATTTGATGAGATGAGGGGGCAATTTACCCTCTCCTGAAATTCAGAAGCTGCTAACACTCTTCTCAGGTTTTGAAAAGTTCCAACTCTGGAAGGACTTGTGCCTTACAGTGCCTTGGTGGGGTCTAAGCTCAGGGCATCCCTGGTGCTTCAGCTGGTAAAGAATCCCCTGCCGATGCATCATACATGGGTTTGATCCCTGGGTCAGGAAGATCCCCTGGAGAAGGAAATGGCAACCCACCCCCGTACTGGTGCCTGGAGAATCCCATGGACAGAGGAGCCTGGTGGGCTACAGTCTGTGGGGTCACAAAGAGTCAGACACGACTGAGCGACTAAACAAAAGAACAACGAGCTCAAGAAAGTCTGACTCTCCTGGGTATCCTCAGAGCTTTGATGAAGAAATAATTAGGTTGGAAGCTCAGTTTGAGGCAGCCTCGTTCAGGAAAATTGGCTTCTAGCCAGCCTTCTCCCCGCCTTCTCCCTCAGCATTGTCTACCATGTGGTATCATTAACATGAAAATGCATTGAAAATGTATTAAATAATGTATTAATATTCATAGACATATTTTTACTGAAAGCCTGCTTTTAGTTCAATCTCCTTAATTTATAGATTAGCAAAAATGACTTGGATAATGCTGCAGATTTGGTATCAGATTCAGCAGATAAAAAATTCACTTCCCAGTTTTTTTCCCACAGATCTTACATGGCAGGCCACCTCCAAGACACCGCCAGGGATCCCACTCTCCTGGAATTCACACGCTGTCCACTCCCACACTGAGCCAGGATTGGCTTGTTTGGTCAATAATCATAAGGCCAAAAAAGAGGAAATTAAAGGTTTCTTTGTTTAAAAGAATTCTGACCACTGTGTTATCAATTTCTAACATCTTTTGCCAGAAAATCTTCAGCTTGCAAATTTGGCCAATGAAATCAACTTTGAGTTTTAAGTTCTAGGTCTAGAGGTAATAACCAAATCCATAACTTCCTAATAGGATGGTTTCACACTCTAAGTTCCAAAAGTAACAGTCACTTCTGGGGTGGTGTTGGCGAATGTGGGGATGCAGAAGAATGTGGCATGACATCAATAGAGCAAGTTTCACAAAACAAACACACACAGAAACCAAACACTTTTTCAAAAAAAAATTGAGGTGTAGTTGATTTACAATATTAGTTTCCATTAGTTGCAGGTGTGCAGCATAATAATTCAATATTTTTATAGCGTATACTCCATTTATGTGGGCATACTAAGTCACTCCATTCATCTCTGACTCTCTGCAACTCCCTGGACCACAGCCTGCCAGGCTCCTCTGTTCATAGGATTATCCAGGCAAGAATACTGGAAAGGGTTGCCATGCCCTCCTCCGGGGGATCTTCCCAACCCAGGGATCGAACCCAGGTCTTCTACATTGCAGGCAGTTTCTTTACCAGCTGAGCCACCAGGGAAACCCTCCCATATATATGTATTTGTTTTCCTCTTTCTGACTTACTTCACTCTATATGACACATCACTATTCACATCCTACAAATGACCCAAACTTTTGTCCTTTTTTATGTCTAATATTTCATTGTATATATGTACCACAACTTCTTTATTCATTTATCTGTTGATGGACATTTAGATTGCTTCCATGTCCTGTCTGTTGTAAATAGTGCTGCAACAAATATTTGGGTACATTTGTCTTTTTGAATTAATATCACGGTGAAGTGAAGTGAAGTGAAAGTAACTCAGTCGTATCTGATCCTTTGCAAGCCCATGGACTGTAGCCCGCCAGGCTCCTCGGTCCATGGCATTCTCCAGGCAGGAATACTGGAGTGGGTTGCCCCCTCTCCATGGGGTCTTCCGGATGCAGGGATCAAATCCAAGTCTCCTGCATTGCAAGCAGATTCTTTACGATCTGAGCCACCAGGGAAGCCCAATATCATGGTATCTTAATTAGTTATTTATTTTAATTTTCTTTTATTTATTTAGCTGTCCTGGGTCTTAGTTGACCCATGCTGTATCTTTTTAACTGTGGCATGCATACTCTTAGTAAGAGTTTATGTTAGTAGGTTAGTAGGAGTTTTGTGGGAACAGTTAGTTCCCTGATCAAGGATTGAACCTGGGTCCTATCTGCACCGAGAGTGCAGGGTCTTTGCCACTGGACCACCAGGAAAGTCCCAGTATCTTAAATGTTTTATCCATAGTAGTATGTACTGCTTAAGCCCCTACCACATTAGGCCCTTTCTCACTTCCCTTTCCCAGCTGGTAGCTACTAATTTGATATCTATAAGTCTGTTTCTGTTTTATTACAGTATATCCATTCACTTGTTTTATTGTTTAGATTCCACATAAATGATAACGTAAGTGCTTGTCTTTCTCTGTCTTATTTCACTAAGCTTAATGCCTTTCAGGTCTATCAATGTTGCTGCAAATGCCAGATTTTTGTTCCTGTTTTTGGCTCAGTAATATTCCATTGTGTATATACACCACATCTTCTTGATCTATTCATCTGTTGATGGACACTTAGGTTTCTTCCTTATCCTATTATAAATACTGCTGCTGTGAACATCAGGGTGCATGTATCTTTCCAAATGAATGTTTTCATTTTCTTTGCATCTATATCCAGGGAGGAAGTACCTGGATCATGTGGTAGAACTGTTTTCACTTTTTAAAGGAAAACATGCTGTTCTCTGTAGTAATTGCATCAGTTTACATTTGAAATAACAGTGTTCCATTTTCTTCACACCCTTGCTAATATTTGCTGTTTGTGCTCTTTTTGATGATGGCCGTTCCGACAGGTGTGAGGTGATAGCTCATTGTGGTTTTAATTGCATTTCTCTGATGATTTTCCATGTTGAGCGTCTTTTCATGTGTCTGTTGGTCATCTACATGTCTTCTTTGGGAAAATGTTTATTTACATCTTCTTCCTTTTTTAAATTGGGATATATGTTTTGTCTATGTTGAGTTGTATGAGCCATTTATGTATTTCGCATATTAACCCCTTACCAGTTAGTTCAGTTCAGTTCAATCGCTCAGTTGCGTATCTTTGTGACACTATGGACTGCAGCACGCCACTTAAGCCCCTACCACATTAGGCCCTTTCTCACTTCCCTTTCCCAGCTGGTAGCTACTAATTTGATATCTATAAGTCTGTTTCTGTTTTATTACAGTATATCCATTCACTTGTTTTATTGTTTAGATTCCACATAAATGATAACGTAAGTGCTTGTCTTTCTCTGTCTTATTTCACTAAGCTTAATGCCTTTCAGGTCTATCAATGTTGCTGCAAATGCCAGATTTTTGTTCCTGTTTTTGGCTCAGTAATATTCCATTGTGTATATACACCACATCTTCTTGATCTATTCATCTGTTGATGGACACTTAGGTTTCTTCCTTATCCTATTATAAATACTGCTGCTGTGAACATCAGGGTGCATGTATCTTTCCAAATGAATGTTTTCATTTTCTTTGCATCTATATCCAGGGAGGAAGTACCTGGATCATGTGGTAGAACTGTTTTCACTTTTTAAAGGAAAACATGCTGTTCTCTGTAGTAATTGCATCAGTTTACATTTGAAATAACAGTGTTCCATTTTCTTCACACCCTTGCTAATATTTGCTGTTTGTGCTCTTTTTGATGATGGCCGTTCCGACAGGTGTGAGGTGATAGCTCATTGTGGTTTTAATTGCATTTCTCTGATGATTTTCCATGTTGAGCGTCTTTTCATGTGTCTGTTGGTCATCTACATGTCTTCTTTGGGAAAATGTTTATTTACATCTTCTTCCTTTTTTAAATTGGGATATATGTTTTGTCTATGTTGAGTTGTATGAGCCATTTATGTATTTCGCATATTAACCCCTTACCAGTTAGTTCAGTTCAGTTCAATCGCTCAGTTGCGTATCTTTGTGACACTATGGACTGCAGCACGCCAGGCTTCCCTGTCCATCACCATCTCCCAGAGTCTACTCAAACTCAAGTCCATTGAGTCACTGATGCCATTCAACCATCTCATCCTCTGTTGTCCCCTTCTCCTCCTGTCCTCAATCTTTTCTGGCATCAGGGTCTTTTCAAATGAGTCAGTTCTTTGCATCAGATAGCCAAATTATTGGAGTTTCAGCTTCAGCATCAGTCCTTCCAATGAATATTCAGGACTGATTTCCTTTAGGATGGACTGGTTGGATCTCCTTGCAGTCCAAGGGACTCTCAAGAGTCTTCTCCAACACCACAGTTCAAAAGCATCAATCTTTTGCTGCTCAGCTTTCTTTATAGTCCAACTCTCACATCCATACATGACTCCTGGAAAAACCATATCTTTGACTAAGTGAACGTTTATTGGCAAAGGACTGTCCCTGCTTTTTAATATGCTAAGTTGGTCATAACTTCTCTTCCAAGGAGCAAGAGTCTTTTAATTTCATGGCTGCAGTCACCACCTGCAGTGATTTTGGAGCCCTGCAAAACAAAGTCTGCCACTGTTTCTACTGTTTCCCCATCTATTTTCCATGAACTGATGGGACCAGGTGCCATGATCTTAGTTTTCCGAATGTTGTGTTTCATCAAGAGGCTCTTTAGTTCTTCTTCACTTTCTGCCATAAGGGTGGGGTCATCTGCGTATCTGAGGTTATTGATATTTCTCCCAGGAATCTTGATTCCAGCTTGTGCTTCACATCCAGCCCAGCGTTTCTCATGATACACTCTGCATGTAAGTTAAATAAGCAGAGTGACAATATACAGCCTTGACGTACTCCTTTCCTGATTTGGAACCAGTCTATTGCTCCATGTCCAGTTCTAACTGTTGCTTCCTGACCTGCATACAAATTCCTCAAGAGGCAGGTCAGGTGGTCTGGTATTTCCATCTCTTTCAGAATTTTCCAGAGTTTGTTGCGATCCACACAGTCAAAGGCTTTGGCATAGTCAATAAAGCAGAAGTAGATGTTTTTCTGGAACTCTCTTGCTTTTTCAGTGATCCAATAGATGTTGGCACTTTGATATCTGGTTTGTCTGCGTTTTCTAAAACCAGCTTGTACATCTTGAAGTTTGTGGTTCCTTATCAGTCACATGGTTTGCTATTATTTTCTCCCATTCAGTAGGTTGTCTTTTCATTTTGTCAGTGCTTTCCTTTGCAACTAAAAGCTTTTAAGTTTGATCAGTCTCTTTTGTTTATTTTTGCTTTCTTTCATTAGCTTTAGGAGACAGATCCAAAAAATATTGCTGCAATTTATATCAAAGAGTGTTCCGCCTAAGTTTTCCTCTAGAAGTTTTAGACTATCTGCACTTAGACTTAGGTCTTTAATCCATTTAGGTTTTGTTTTCATATATGGTGTGAATAAATATTCTAATTTTGTTCATTTACATGTAACTATCCAGTTTTCCCAACTCCACTTATTAAAGAGACTATCTTTTCTCCATTGTATATTCTTTCCTCCTTTGTCATAGATTAATTGACCATAAGTGTGTGGGTTTCCTTCTGGGCTCTCTTTTCTGTTCCATTGATTTATGTGTCTGCTTTTGTGCTGGTACCATACTGTTCTGATTACTGTGGCTTTGTAGTATAGTCTGAATTCAGATAGTGTGTCTGGTAGGTCGTTACATTTCTAAACCTTGGCGATGTGGCCTTTTGTAGACAATGTCCCATGCTTCCCAGCAGCATACTCCCCTCAGGTCAGTAGAGCTGTATGCTTTAGGGGTGTCCCCTATGTGGGCTGCATGGGTCCTTTAGTTGTGGTGGGTGGGACTCTTTGCATGTGCAACTCTTTGCAACCCCATGGACTATGTAGTCCATGAAATTCTCCAGGCCAGAATACTGGAGTGGGTAGCCTTCCCCTTCTCCATGGGATCTTTCCAACCCAGAGATCAAACCAGGGTGTCCTGCATTGCAGGTGGATTCTTTACCAACTGAGCTATTAGGGAAGAGCTCTGGGAAAACTGACAGGGACTACTGGCTCCATGGTCAGTTGGTGGCCAGCCCCTGCCTTGTGCAGAAGATACAAGTTTGGGGTCGGCTAGACCGGGTCGTGAGACAGCTGTCTGCTGTTCTCTGGGTGGCCATGGGGCTAGTGCTGGCTCCCTGGTGGGCAGTCAGGGCCTAGGGGGTCCTGGGGCTGGCACCTGCTGACCAGTTTGTGCAGCCAGGCCTTGGGGCTGGTGCTGGCCCACTGGCAGGCAGAGCCATGTCCTGGCATCTGACTGCAGTGCCTGGGGTCCCAGAGCTACTGTTGACCCACTAGTGGGCCTGGCCTGTGCCTGACACAGCTGAATGTAGGGTTCTGGGTATTCTGAAGCTTGTGCTGGCGTGCTTTTGGGCAGGGGTGGGACACAGCTGATCCCTGGGCTGATGATGGCTGCTGGGGGGTGGCTGGGTACTGACACAGCAGGCTGCAGGCTGTCTTTGTCCTGGGACTGAGGTCATCATGTGGGTGATTGAAGCTTTGTCCCAAGCAGGCTTGCAGGTATGTGGAGCTGGTCCTGGAGTCACTGAAAGTAGATCTCTGGGAATCCTAGGTCTAGCATGTATGCATGGTTGTGTAAGTGTGAGTCGCGAGTCTCCTGGTGGTCAGAGCTGTGTCCAGGGGTGCTTGTGGGCTCAGAAGGTCTTGTGGCCGTCTGTCTCCTGATGGTCACGTCTGTGTCCTCACCCAGCTAGTTGCCTGACCTGAGGTGTCCCAGTACTGATGCCTGTGGGCTAGTGGGAAAGGGTGAGATGGCCCTCAGGCTAATAAGCTAGGGGGAGGATTCCACAGTGGTTTCTTCAGCACAAGGAGAAGGAGATTTCAAACATGGTGCCACCAGCGTTTGTGTCCCCAGGGTGACCCCCAGTCACCTCCTGCCTCTCTGGGAGACTCTCCAAGATCAGCTTGTGGGTCTATTTTCAAATTACTTCTTCCCTGGGCCCCAGAATGTGTGAGATTTTGTGAGCCTCCGTTAAGAATAGGGTCTTAAAGAAAGAGAAGTACTGTATGGCATCCCTTATATGCAGAATCTAAAAAGAAATGCTACAAATGAAATTGATGAAGGTGAAACAGGAGAGTGAAAGAGCTGGCTTAAAACTCAACATTCAAAAAGCAAAGATCATGGCATCCAGTCCCATCACTTCATGGAAAAAAATGAGGAAACAATGGGAACAGTGACAGACTTTATTTTCTTGAGCTCCATAATCATAGCAGATGGTGACTGCAGCCATGAAATTAAAAGACGCTCCTTGGAAGAAAAGCTATGACAAACCTGGACAGCATATTAAAAAACAGACATTCCTTTGCTGACAAAGGTCCGTCTAGTCAAGGCTATGGTTTTTCCAGAAGTCATGTATGGATGTGAAAGCTGGACCATAAAGAAGGCTGAGCACTGAAGAATTGATGCTTTTGAACTGTGATGTTGAAGAAGACTCTTGAGAGTCCCTTGGACTGCAAGGAAATCAAACCAGTCAATCCTAAAGGAAATCAATCCTGAATATTCATTGGAAGTTGTGATGCTGAGGCTGAAACTCCATTACTTTGGCCACCTGATGTGAAGAGCTGACTTATTAGAAAAGACCCTGATGCTGGGAAAGATCAAAGGCAGGAGGAAAAGGGGATGACAGAGGATGAGATGGTTGAATGGCATCACTGACTCAATGGACATGAGTTTGAGCAAGCTCCAGGAGGTGGTGAAGGACAGGGAAGCCTGGTGTGCTGCAGTCCATGGGGTCACAAAGAGCTGGACAGGACTGAGCAACTGAACAACAACAACAATAAATGAACTTATGTACAAAACAGAAACAGGCTCATAGGCTTAGAGAAGGGACTTATGGTTACCAGGAGAGAGAGAGGTGAGGGAAAAGGATAGTTAGGGAGTTTAAAATCAACATGCCACCTACTGCTATATTGGGCAGGAATAGAGACACAAACATAGGGAATAGACTTTGGATACAGCAGGGAAAGAGAGGATGGGACACATTGGGAGAGTAACATTGAAACATGCACATTACCATATGTAAAATACATAGCTAATGAGCCGTTGCTGTAAAACACAGGGATCCCAACCCAGGGCTCTGTGACGGCCTGTAGGTGTGGGATGGGGTCGGGGATAGGAGGGGCGGTTCAAGAGAGAGGAGACATATGTATGCTTGTGGCTGATCTGTGTTGTTGTATGGCAGAGGCCAACCCAACATTGTAAAGCAATTATCCTCCAATTAAAAATAAACTAAAAAACAAAATAAAGTGACTTGAAAATTTTTTTTTAAAAAGTGAATAACCACCAAGAACCTGTGTAGCACAGGGAACTCTGCTAAGTGTTACATGGCAGCCCAGATGGGAAGGGAGTTTGGGCAAGAATGGATATATGTATGTGTACGATGGAGTCACTCCGCTGTTCACTGAAGCTACCACAATATCGTTAATTGGCTATACTCTGATATAAAATAGAAAAAAAAAATTTTTTTAAGAGAGTACATACATTAATCAGTGAAAAGAAAATGAGTCTTTATTTTTCCAGGTTCTGTGAGACTCCTCAACATGAATCTCAGCAGCCTTCATAGACAAAAGTTCTGGGGGCTCATCACCCCAGTGCAGGACCTTCGTGCCGGGGAGCCCAGCATGGGGCTCAGACCCCTTGCTCCTTGGTGAGAACCTCTGCAGCTGTAACGATCCTCCCGTCTCTGGGTCCCCTTCCCTTGGGTGTGGGTCTTGACTCCACCATGACTCTGCCCCTCCGACCAGTCTTGTGGTCCCTTCTTTATGTCTTTAGTCATGGAAGGGCATTTCTGGTAGGTTCCAGAATTTTTTAGAAGAATGGATATATGTATGTGTACGATGGAGTCACTCCGCTGTTCACTGAAGCTACCACAATATCGTTAATTGGCTATCAGTTCAGTTCAGTTCAGTTCAGTCGCTCATATACTCTGATAAAAAATAGAAAAGTTTTTTGTTTTTTTAAGAGAGTAAATACATTAATCAGTGAAAAGAAAATGAGTCTTTATTTTTCCAAGTTCTGTGAGACTCCTCAACATGAACCTCAGCGGCCTTCATAGACACAAGTTCTGGGGGCTCATCACCCCAGTGCAGGACCTTCGCGCCGGGGAGCCCAGCATGGGGCTCAGACCCCTTGCTCCTTGGTGAGAACCTCTGCGGCTGTAACGATCCTCCCATGTCTGGGTCCCCTTCCCTTGGGTGTGGGTCTTGACTCCACCATGACTCTGCCCCTCCGACCAGTCTTGTGGTCCCTTCTTTATGTCTTTAGTCATGGAAGGGCATTTCTGGTAGGTTCCAGAATTTTTTCATTGATAGTTATCCCATAAAATAGCTGTAATTTTGACGAGCCTGGGAGAGGAGGTGAGCCCAGCATCTTGCTATGCCGCCGTCTTGGGAAGGGAAACCACACGCGTCTGCACGTTTCTGACTTTGGGGCTATCCTGTGTAGAAAAGCTAGGGCATTGCTCGAAGCGTTCACTGACACTTCACATTCCAAGCCAGTACTCAGCAGCTAGAGTCAAACTGTTCACTCAGGCTGATATACACTGCAAATTAGGTAACTCTTTATTTCCTTAGGGACGTTCTGTGGAAGACTAGATCCCTGGGTTGTTCATAGGTATTCAATTAGAAGAGAAGTTGAAAGATGTAAGCTATTATATATATATATATACACACACACACACACACATATATATATAACAAACACAGAAGTCCGTCCTACCATATAGCACAAGGAAATATATTTAATATCCTGTGATAATAATGGAAAAGAATGTATATGGGTGTGTGTGTGTGTGTGTAACTGAATCACTTTGCTGTACAGCAGAAATTAATGAAACATTTGAATCAACTATACTTCCATTAAAAACATAAATAAAATAATAAAATGAGAGAGAGGAGAGAAGGGATGAGGGAGAGTGTAGGAGAGAACTAGTTAAGTAAATAAATAGGTTCATAGCTGTCTTTTTTTCTTTACTGTTTTTGGCCGCATCACATAGCATGTAGGATCTTAGTTCCCAGACCAGGAATGGAACCTATGACCTCTGCCCCCGGAGTAGAAGGTGAAGTCCTAACCACCGGATGGCCAAGGAAGTCCCAGTAAAGAGGTTCTTTGAACAAATAATTGTTGGTAAATGGGATTGAACAAACTGACCCACAGATAAGTCTTTGGAGCAGAAATTCTTCTTATAATATCTTTTGCGTGTCAAAATGTGCAGTGATTCTTCAAGAGAGAGATTGGAGCAGTGTCCTCTGTGCTTACCTTCCTCTTTCCTGGTTTTTAGACATTCTAGGAGGGACAGGAACTCTATACAAATCCCAGCCTATGGACCGAGTCTAACCGAAGCCTGTTTTTGCAAATAAAGTTTTATTGGAACCCAGTTGCAACCATTGTATTATTTATGGCTGCTGTCACAGTCCACAGCAGTTGAGTGGTTGTATAATACTTTCTGTACAACCCATTATCAAAAAAACTGTGCTGACCCCTGGGCTGGATCAGTTTGGTGAGAAAACACTTCACCAAACTGACCAAAGAACCAGTCTTCAGTAGGTTGCTTTGCAGGTCTGGTTTCTGCGAGTCACACACTCTGGGGAACACGGAGTCTGTGCATGCCCCTCCTCCTCTTAGTACTTTGAAAGCAGGACTCCCTGCCCCATCCTGTTAGGCAGCTGTGAGTACAGGGTTTCTGTGTCTCTGAGACATGGAGTGGCAGATGAGCCCAGGAGCTCAAGTGAATCTGTTCTTTTTTTTTTTAAGATACAGTGAGATCAAGTTGAGTTACAGACAAAGCTGCCTGACAATAGGAAGCTTATCATTTGTTTACTGAGCAGCCTGTTTGCTGTTTTTAGTCTTGTGCAGGATGGGAACTGGAGGTTACCTTGTGTTCCTGTCTTTGGGGAATTAACAGTTCTCTCTCCTTGAAGAGAGTGACTGCAAGACATGTTAAATCACAGTGTGAAAATTCAGGGACTTACATTTTTAAAAAAGCCTAAAGGGGAAAACAAATTCCTGAAACTTCTTTTTTCCATCAGTCACAAGAGTAATGTTTTCTTCCCCCTTAGCTATGAGTCATAGGTTATTTAATGCTTTCTACACACTTTTATGTGTAAGAGGTGAATAGTTTTTCTGCTAATAAGGTAAATTAGTTACCTATTGCTGTGTAAAAAATTACCCCCAAATTTAGCAGCTCAGTAACAAACATGGATTACCTTGTACAGTTTCTGATGGAGGGGTGTGTGATCTGACTAGCTGGGTGGGTATGGGTCAGTCTCTATTTATTTATTTTTAAATTGGAGTATAATTGCTTGATGATGTGTTAATTTCTGTTGTATATCAATGTGATATATGCATATATCCCTTCCCTTCTGAGCTTCCCTACTATCCTGCCCACCCCTCACCCCCACATCCCAGCCCTCTGGGTCATCACAGATTGCAAAGCCAAGCTCCCTGTGCTGTATAGCAGCTTCCCACTAGCTAGCTGTTTTGCACAGGGTGGTATATATAGATCAGTGCTACTAACACCATTCGTCCTACCCTTCCCTAGCCCCTCACCCCATGTATCCACACATCCATTCTCTATGTCTGTGTCTGTATTTCTTCCCTGGAACTAGGTTCATCAGTACCATCTTTCCAGATTCCATATATATGCATTGGTACCCAATATTTGTTTTTCTTTTTCTGACTCACTTCACTCTGTATGATAGACTCTGGGTTCATCCACATCTCTACAGAGTCTTTCTTGAAGTTACAGTCAAGTCTTTAGCCAGGGCTGCAGCCTCTGCAGACTTGCCTGGGATTGCAGGGTTGGCCTTCGAGTTCACCCGCATGGCTGTCTGCGGCTGTTTTGACTTCTCATCAGGTGGGACTCAGAGGAGACAATGGCAACCCACTCCAGTACTCATGCCTGGAGAATCTCATGGACAGAGGAGCCTGGTAGGCTGCAGTCCATGGGGTTGCGAAGAGTCGGACACGACTGAAGTGACTTAGAAGCAGCAGGTGGGACTCTGCATAGAATGGCGTGTGATCTGGCTCCTCCCTCGGGAAGTGATCCAAGAGTGAGAAAGAAGCCGGGTTAGAACCTAACCGGGTGGGTGACCACCCTCATCTCTTCCGTGGTCTGTGTGTTAAACATACCAGCCCTGCTACATTGTGGAGGGAACTTTAAAACAGTGTGGCTACCAGGATCCAGGGGTCATCAGGCCACCTGGAGCCTGGAGACCACGCTCTGGTCACTTAAAGCAGCAGGTTGGTGAAAAAACCTCTCCATCCTCAGTCCCTCCCTCTGGCCTGGGACTCAAAACCCAAGGCCAGGGACTTGCCAGTAGGAGACCATTGTAACCTACAGGGTGCCTTTTTGTAGCTGAGAATTAAGTACCTAAAATAAATAAAATTCCTAAGATATTTTACTTGCACTTGTTGGGAAATTGTCCTCAATTTGTTCAGTAAGACACTTCACTATTTCTGCCAGAAAAGCTGCTGTACTTAGTTGTTCAGTCGTGTCTAACTCTTTGCAACCCCACTGACTATAGCTGCCAGGCTCCTCTGTCCATGGGGATTCTCCAGCAAGAATACTGGAGTGGGATGCAGTGCCCTTCTGCAGGGGATCTTCCCCATGCAGGGATAAAGAATGACAGTGTGTGGGCTTGCGTCTGGTCCTTTGGGCTGGATTAGGAAGAAGAAAAGCATCACTGGGGAGAATCTCCTCCATCTTCGTAAGCCCTGTTACTAACAGAGTGCTCTGCATATACTAGGTGTGCAAAAAACTGCTCGTCAGGTTAAAGTACGTGGGTGAGTAGGTGTAGGGAGGATGAACAAACAGAA
Source organism: Cephalophus harveyi (assembly GCA_006410635.1). Taxonomy (NCBI): domain Eukaryota; kingdom Metazoa; phylum Chordata; class Mammalia; order Artiodactyla; family Bovidae; genus Cephalophus; species Cephalophus harveyi. The sequence continues at coordinate 364,504 of SJYT01082756.1, forward strand.
ACCCTGGGAGCATCATTTTGATTTCAGGAAATCACGTGGTTTTTTAAATCTTAGAGAATGATGGAATCTGCATTATTTTTACATCTACTTTCTATAAGCAAATGCAAAGACCTGGTTAGGTCTCTTTAAATCAGACTCAGCTATTTCCCTTCCATTCCTCAAAAGTAAATAAAACTAAGAGGCAAAGCTTATTGAATACAGTTAATAAAGCCATCTTTAGTGCTTAATTGTATTAAGATTTTCTCAGTTTTTGCACTGAAGCTACCTTGTGTGTTAGTTGCTCAGTCGTGTCAGACTATTTGAGACCCCATAGACTGTAGCCTGGCAGGCTCCTCTGTCCATGGGATTCTCCAGGCAAGAATACTGGAGTGGGTTGCCATTTCCTTCTCCAGGGGATCTTCCCAACCCAGAGATCAAACCCACACCTCCTGAATTGCAGGCAGATTCTTTACTGTCTGAATCACCAGAGACGACAGGGAGGCTAGCTTAGATTTATTTTATTTTGCATGTTGTCATGGAATGAGGACCCAAGGAGTAATATCTCATCCAATTTCAGGTTTCACAGCTTCAGAAGGAAGGGTTTGGAGGTGCTGGGGGTGGCCGAGGAGGGCAATAACATGACTGAAAGCCTGGGTAGAGGGCACACAGAGAAATGTTAAAGAAAACTGATCATTGTAATGGAAAAAAGAATTTCAAAGGATGATTGGCACTAAGACGAAAGGGAGAATCTAGGAGCTGCTTGTCATATACGTTAATAATCAGAGGTTTATTGAAACTGGAAAGATTTAGGTCAGCTCTTAGGTGGCAATCCCTTACCCAACTCAGGATTCTCTGAGGCATTAGGAAGGCGCTGATGCTCTTTGACCGAGTTAGAGGCAGAGTTCTGTGATTCCATATTTGAGCCCAACACTTCCTTGTTAAAGTGAGGGTGATCAGTTTGTGATTGTGTTACAAAGAACAAGTTGTTTAGAGACTGTCTCTTAACCATCTCATGGACACTGACTGTATAGGTGTTTAGTAAATGATGAGGCAGTGTAGCAGGACATATTGGAATGTGTATTCTAGAACATCACAACTGTAATAAGGAAACTATGTGGCCCTTTCAATAGCAAAATTGTTCATGCGTTTTTTTTCTTTTAAATCATTCTCATTATACACTGCCATATGTAAAATAGATAGCCAACGGAAACTTGCTGTATGACTCAGGGAATTCAGATTGGGGCCCTGTAATAACCTCGAGGGAAGGGAAAAAGTGGGAGGCGGGAGGGAGTTTCAAGAAGGAGGGGACATATGTATACCTATGGCTAATTCATGTTGATGTATGGCAGAAATCAAACCAATATTGTAAAGCAATTATCCTTCAATTAAAAATAAATAAATTTTAAAAATGTTATTGGAACACAGCTGTAAAAAACAAAACAAAAATCAATTCTCTTTTCTTGGCTTGCCTGCTCTGTGTCCTTATTTGTGAATTGTTTTTTTTTTTTTTTTTTTCGGCGCTACTTGTTAAGGCGTGTCTGGGTAGAGGCTTTGCTATTTGTATTTTACAAAGTTTCTTGCTCCGGAAGAAGGCTTTTTGAGTCAGCTTTCTATACCGTGCTTATTAAAAATGTTACTGTTGTCTAGGTTATTTGGTTTTTCGGTCTTGTTTCTTGCATGAGTCATCTTGTTGAAGCTGGAAACATTGTTTTTCCATCCAAAATGAAAATCCCAGAAGTTTTGTCTGTTATCCAGAGTTCAGTCTGTCTAAGTAACCCACGTGGATTCCTGGATCCTATTTGTCAATGACTTTTTGTGTTAAGATGTTAAATTCACACATCCAATTGGCATCTTCCACCACTATTTATTGATTTTCAATTTCTTCATGCTTCATAGAGACTTAAAGCTTAATGCAGGAATACTCCAGCTACTGGAAAGTGCTCATGTTCCCAGGTTCCTTGTCTTCTGGTGATGGGCAATTAGCCTTGGAGGACAGTTGTAGGATGGAGAAATGTGGCTGTCTGGCTGGCTGGCTCTCTTGTTGCGGCATCTGGCAGCTTTCCTCAATTATGAGCTGCCCTTGAACTTGGTCTGCGTTCCAGGTTTCTGCATAACACTCCTTTTGCTTGGTTTAATAGAACACTGTTAAAAAGGAAGGCTCTTAGTAGCACTGTCTGATGTTTTTGTCACTAAAATGTTCTACATTCTTTTCCTCCTGAATACCTCTGTGATGTGAGTAACCTACATTCCGGTGAGCCTCACCAGCCTGGGGAAGGGAGAAAGAAAAGATATAAAAAAGAATAAATATGTGAGTCTCAATGTCTTCTAGACTTCTAACTTCAGCCTGCTTCGACAGGTCATCTAATTCTTTCAAAGTGTGCCTCACAGTATGCATTCCTGAGACTTTTCATGTGGATTAACCCACACCCAAGACGCTCAAGTTCAAAGTGGTGTCTACCATTCTCCTTATTTCTTGCCCTAGTTACTTGAGGGATGTTTTCTATGAAACCATATTAAGAAAATTCTCCGTCCTAATATCTTGAAGTCTAAGGCGACAGTGGTATGTTTTTAAGAAGTTCAAGTACCACTGGGGCTCTTGAATCCTGCCTATTTTTTTTTTTTTTTAATATGTTTATTTGGCTGCACTGGGTCTCAGCTGCAGTATGCAGGATCTTTAGTTGGGGCATGTGGGATCTAGTTTCCTGACCAGGGATCAAAGACAGGCCCCACCTTCCCTCCCCCGACCCCAGCTCCCCACATTAGAAGTATGGAGTCTCAGCTGCTGAACACCAGGGAAGTCCTGAATCATACCAATTTTTATGGATATTTGCCCTTAAAAATGTCACTTTCATCACCAGTGTCTCCATACAGGTGATAAGGTTAAGTTTGACTTCATGTTTACTGAGCACTTATTATTTGCTAGGTACAGGCATTCCTGGTTAGGTAAGTGAATAAGATCGAGCCCCAACTTACTTCCCCTGCCCATCCCTTCAACCTTGTGGGATGTATAATCTATAAGAGAAAGCTGTGTTTAAATACTTACTTATTCATTCATTTGACTGCACTGGATCTTAGCTGGGGCATGTGGGGTCTAGTTCCCTGACCAGGAATTGAACCCAGGCCTCTTGCATTGGAGCATGAAGTCTTAGCCACTGGACAACCAAGGAAGAAAAAGCTGCATTGAGAAGGCAATTACAAGATAAGGAGTAGGTCAGAAACATATCCAAAGGGCAGAGTCTATTCTTGGTATTTAGGAAAGGTTTTCCAAGGGCAGGGTGTGTGGGGTGGGAGCGGATATCCAAACTGAAACCCTTGCCTGCCCATTTAATTCAATGTTTGGTGGTTCAAAGTTTAATCCATATCTGTAGATTAAAAATTAGATTCTTTTTCCCCAAATGTCTGACCACAGTTTCCAGAAATATTTCTCTGGAGTCTAAGAGATTGTTTTATCTGTTGAGAGAAAACTGCTCGATAATATCCTTGGGTCTTCTTGTCTCTACTCTTCATGGTTCCTGTCTTTCAGTGCATGCCTGCAGCAGGAGAAGGGCATGCTAGGATTATTCCGCTTTCTTTTTTTTTTTTTTTTTGCTTGTAAGATCTAATGTGAATCCATTGAAGAGCCTCTTAAAAATGCAAATTGCTGGATCCCACTCTCAGAGACTTGTGAATTCCCTGGATCAGAGAATTTGCATTGAAACCAATAAGCGTCTTTATTCTAATCTGGGACTGCCCTTTGATTTACTCTAATCTAGGACTGGTTGCTCAGAGCTCTAACAGGAGCAGGGTGAGGGTATGAACAGTTAGTTATCTGGTTTGTCAGGTGAGTTTATTTTCATCTAAGCTGAAATCCAAACTACACATTATGGCTGCTTTATTTAAAAGCACATAAAGGAAGCCCAACCAGATTTCATGTTTTTTTGCTATGAGACTGATTTTCAACTACGGCCGCATCCGTCAGAAGCTATTTTGTGATTATGAATGCTATTATGATTTTTTTTTTTTTTTTTTTGGTCTGTGCTGGGTGCTCAGGCTTCTCTGGTTGTGGCATGCAGGCTGAGTTTCCCCGAGGCATGTGGAATATTAAGTTTCCTGACTAGGGATCAAAACCCACACCCACTGCACGGGAAGTCAGATTCTTTACCCCTGGACCATCAGGGAAGTCCCGAATATCGTATGACTTTTAAATTTGTACTTAATGTTGCCCAGGTGCTTTGTTGTCTCTCTTGCCTTTTACATTTATTCTGAGCATCTTAGCACCGGAAGGATGTGAAGCATGTAAATCACGAGACTGCAGTTATCAATATGAAGTTAATCATGCTTGTGTCAGCGCTGACGTGCGGTGTGGCCTTTAGAGAAAAGCACAGCGTGGGCGTGGAAGTATTGCGATACCTACCCGGAGGAGACAGAGTCCACTTCATAGTGCATTCAGCTCCACAAGTGCCCACCTTCGGCCTTTACTGCTTCAAGGTTCCTTAAGAATCTGAGTCATATGCTGCAGGTCACTCATTACACTTTTCTTTAAAATATATTTTGAATGTCAGTGCTTATAGTTTGATTATCACAATTTAAATTTTATTTGTAAAAACTGAAGATTTCAGGAAGATAAATGCTGACCAAAATGTAGAGAAAAGGAAATCTTCCTACACTATTAGTAGGGAGATAAATGGGTGTAGCTACTACAGAAGAGTATGGGAGCTACTTAAAAGGTTAAAGCACTGTATGATCCAGCGATCCCGCTGCTGGGTGTGTATACAAAAAGAATGAAAACAGGATATTGCCTAGATGTCTGTGCTGTCAAGCTTAAGGCGTGTTTATTCACAAGAGCCAAGATATGGAAGCAACCTAGTAAGTGTTCATCAACACTTAGATATAAAAGATGTATACACAACAGAATACTAGGAAATCCTGCCACTTGTGACTACATGGTTGGACTTGGAAGACATTATACTAATGTATCCAGTGGTGGTCCAGTGGCTGGGACTCTGTGCTCCCAATGTAGGGGCCCAGGTTCAATCTCTGGTTCGGGAACTAGATCTCACATGCCCCAACTAGAAGTTCGCATGCCACAACTAAAATTCCTGCATGTTGAGACAAGGATCAAAGATCCCACGTGCTGTAGCTGGGACCTGGTACAGCCAAATCAATAAATATTTTAAAAAGTCAAGATCATAATAACAGAGAGTAGAATGGTGGTTAGCAAGAGCTGGGGGGAGGAAGGCATTGTTTAAGGATACCAACTTGCAACTAGTAGATAAAAAAGTTTCGGATATCTAATGCAGAGCATAGTGATCACAGTCGATAACACTCTGTAATAAACTTCAAAGTTGTTCATAGACTAGATCTTAATTGTTCTAACCACAAAAAAGAAAGGGTAACTGTGTAATCTGACAGAGGTGTTACACTACAGTTATCATCATATGGCAGTATATAAATGTATCAAATCAATTAAACTTAATGTTATGTGTCAATTATATCTCAATCAAAAAATTCAAAGATCAATTTTTTATAATAAATATAAAATTCATTGTTACAATTTTAGAAACCCATATTGTGACTTTAAACAATGATGAATTGTGTTCTTAAGACATGATACTTCCAAAATTAGTCTCATGGTGAATTCTAAAATCTATCATTTAAAGAGACATAAAGGAACTTCACTGAAGCCCAAACTGTTGGGCTGGAAAACGAGCTGACAGCTTGTTCTAAAAGTGTAGAGAAGATGGACTCTGTTAAAATATCCAGGCAAAAAGTTATTTTAGATTATGAACCTTATCTAGTTAGCGGAGATTTGAGAAGTTTAAGCTCACAGTATTGAAAGGAATCAGATCTTTTCATGGAAAGTTGGTGTTGCCACTATAATAGGTAACTATATACTCTAAATGTGAATATATTAGAATTATTGAATTGAGTGGATTTGGGTCTAGATGGGAAGGCAGCATGGGGACCTCATTTCACAATTAGGAAATTGAGCATCAGAGAATGCACGTGGTCCTTCAGTGGTAAGATCATTGCTGTTACTTCTCCCTGAGGAAATAAAATGAAGATTTTGGTTTAACTTCTAGCTCCTCCTTGAGGTTCTCCTTCCATCTAAGTTGAAAACAGAGATACTTCTCTCACACTTGCTCTTGGGTCTGATCTCATGAACCTCAGTGGGCCAGGAGAGACTGGAAGGGCCTGAGAACTGGTCCTAGCCCTGCGCCCACAGAGAGGCGGGTGCGGAGGGAAGCTGATCAGAGCGGGCAAGACACGGCAGCAGCCAGCGCTCCAGGCTCGCCGTTGCAGAGAGGCAGGGAAGCTGTCGTAATCAGCAAAGATTGGCCCAGAATCACACAGCCATCCTGAAAAGCAGATGGAATACAGAAATGGCGGAAGCAGGAGTTGGCCATACTATATTGATCTATTGATCATTTTTCAAGTGTATCAATCACTTTCACATCTTCATGCCTCTATTTGTTCTCTCTGCCTGAAACACCCACAAACTTCTGAAGAATTAAAATCTTATAATTTGACTCTTCATCTGAATGAGCTGATTGCATTACACTTTGCAGTTAGCAGACAAACATGATTATTGTCAACAACACAAGGAGGGTTTAGGCAGTAAAGTAGTTCCTGGAATGGAGAAGAAAACGGCAATCCGCTTCAGTATCCTTGCCTGGACATTTCCATGGACAGAGGACCCTGGAGGGCTACGGTCCATTGGGTCACAAAGAAGACCACAACTGAGCGACTGAGCACATCACAGTAGCCGTAAGTCACGGTTCAGCTGCTTAACAAGATCAAAGATAGCCGTTCAGCCTTTTCTTCTTGGTTACAAAAGGGGTGCTGCAGCTCCCAGGTAGCATATCTGCATGTAGCGAGAAAGAAGAGTGATGCGGAAAGCGTAAGCCTTACCTGTCCCCTTTTGTCAGAAAAGCAAAAGGTTTCCCAGAACTCCCATATCACCCTGCCCACAGCAGAATCATGGTCACGTCTCATGGGCCAGTATTGATGAGAAGAATTACTCAGAGTGAGCTTGTAGCTTTGCCAGCCTCCATGGTAGAGTAAGCAAAGGAAGTGGTGATGAGAATGGCTTTTGCATGAGCTCCGCTCTGGTGAGTTTGGGTCATTTTTGCAAGCCCAGGTTGACCAGCAATGGTGTGGTCATCTTGTAAGATAAAGGGTCTTTTTATAACAAGGATAACTGAATTGAGAGAGTAGAATTGTCATAAATACACTGACGTGTGGGAAGCTGCTGTATAGTACAGAGAGCTCAGCTCTGTGCTCGATGATGATCTAGAGGGGTGGGATGGAGGGCTGTGAGGAAAGCTCAAGAGGGAGGGGATGTACATATAGCTGATTCACACTGTTGTATAGTAGAAACTAATACACGATTGTAAAGCAATTATCTCCCAATTAAATTTTTTAATTTAAAAAAGAATAAGCAACTGTCCCATGACCTCATTTATTAACTTGGGTGTTTGTAAACCAGTTTTGCTTCAGACAGAAACGGATAGCAAAGTCTTATTTTCTGCTCGTTGAATGGATGCCTTATATTTTCATAGTTCTTTACTATACAAAGTGCTTCACAACTATTATCACATGTGACCCTCACAGGAAGCCTGTGGCACAAAAATGATTATTCTGGGTTCATAGAAGAGAAAGTCAAGACAGAGAGCAGGTGGGTAACTTGTACAAAGTTAAACAACTGGTACAAGCTGACACTTGGCTCCAGATATCTTGACTTTAATTTCCATATAATTATACTTGTTGAGGAGACTATGTTTTAGAAGAAATGGAACAGACTTAGTTCAGATAAACTCTTTGTTGTTGCTCTATCACTCAGTTGTGTCTGATTCTTTATGACCCCATGGACTGCAGCACGCCAGGCTTCTCTGTCCTTCACCATCTCCCGGAATTTGCTCAAACTCAAGTCGATGATGCCATCCAACCATTTCATCCTCTCTCACTCCATTATGGTCCTGCCTTCCCTTTCCCCAGCATGAGGATCTATTCTAGTGAATCAGCTCTTCACATCATGTGGCCAAAATATTGGAGCTTCAGTTCCAGCTTTAGTCCTTCCAATAAATATTCAGGATAGACTCTAAGATGTACTAATTTTGGGAACTGTCAGTCAGTCAGTCAGTTCAGTCACTCAGTC
>SJYT01082756.1:372935-384621 GCA_006410635.1 Cephalophus harveyi
TACCATTTCTGTCCTTTATCGAGCCCATCCTTGCATGAAATGTTCCCTTGGTATCTCTAATTTTCTTGAAGAGATCTCTAGTCTTTCCCATTCTGTTGTTTTCCTCTATTTCTTTGCATTGATCACTGAAGAAGGCTTTCTTATCTCTTCTTGCTATTCTTTGGAACTCTGCATTCAGATGCTTATATCTTTCCTTTTCTCCTTTGCTTTTCGCCTCTCTTCTTTTCACAGCTATTTGTAAGGCCTCCCCAGACAGCCATTTTGCTTTTTTGCATTTCTTTTCCATGGGGATGGTCTTGATCCCTGTCTCCTGTACAATGTCACGAACCTCATTCCATAGTTCATCAGGCACTCTATCTATCAGATCTAGGCCCTTAAATCTATTTCTCACTTCCACTGTATAATCATAAGGGATTTGTTTTAGGTCATACCTGAATGGTTGAGTGGTTTTCCCTACTTTCTTCAATTTCAGTCTGAATTTGGCAATAAGGAGTTCATGATCTGAGGCACAGTCAGCTCCTGGTCTTGTTTTTGTTGACTGGATAGAGCTTCTCCATCTTTGGCTGCAAAGAATATAATCAATCTGATTTCAGTGTTGACCATCTGGTGATGTCCATGTGTAGAGTCTTCTCTTGTGTTGTTGGAGGAGGGTGTTTGCTATGGCCAGTGCATTTTCTTGGCAAAACTCTATTAGCATTTGCCCTGCTTCATTCCACATTCCAAGGCCAAATTTGCCTGTTACTCCAAGTGTTTCTTCACTTGCTACTTTTGCATTCCATCCCCTATAATGAAAAGGACATCTTTTTTGGGTGTTAGTTCTAAAAGGTCTTGTAGGTCTTCATAGAACCATTCAACTTCAGCTTCTTTAGCATTACTGGTTGGGGCATAGACTTGGTTTACCGTGATATTGAATGGCTTGCCTTGGAAATGAACAGAGATCATTCTGTCGTTTTTGAGATTGCATCCAAGTAGTGCATTTCAGGCTCTTTTGCTGACCATGATGGCTACTCCATTTCTTCTGAGGGATTCCTGCCCGCAGTAGTAGATATAATGGTCATCTGAGTTAAATTCACTCATTCCAGTCCATTTTAGTTCGCTGATTCCTAGAATGTCGACATTCACTCTTGCCATCTCTCGTTTGACCACTTCCAATTTGCCTTGATTCATAGACCTGACATTCCAGGTTCCTATGCAATATTGCTCTTTACAGCATTGGACCTTGCACCAGTCACATCCACAACTGGGCATTGTTTTTGCTTTTGCTCCATCCCTTCATTCTTTCTAGAGTTATTTCTCCAGTGATCTCCAGTAGCACACTGGACACCTAATGACCTGGGGAGTTCATCTTTTGGTGTCCTATCATTTTGCCTTTTCATACTGTTCATGGGGTTCTCAAGGCAAGAATACTGAAGTGGCTTGCCATTCCCTTCTCCAGTGGACCACATTCTGTCAGACCTCTCCACCATGATCCCTCCGCCCTGGGTTGCCCCACAGGCATGGCTTAGTCTTGGGTGCCCTGCAGGCATGGCTTAGTTTCCTTGAGTTAGACAAGGCTGTGGTCCTAGTGTGATTAGATTGACTCGTTTTCTGTGAGTATGGTTTCAGTGTGTCTGCCCTCTGATGTCCTCTTGCAACACCTACCGTCTTACTTGGATTTCTCTTACTTTGGACGTGGGGTATCTCTTCACAGCTGCTCCAGCAAAGCGCATACCTTGGACAAGGGGTATCTCCTCACCGACGCTCCTCTTGACTTTGAACATGGTATAGCTCCTCTAGGCCCTCCTGTGCCCGCGCAGCCACCACTCCTTGGGCATGGGGTTGTTTCTCCCGGCCGCCACCCCTTGCCTCGGATGTGGGGCAGCTCCTCTCAGCTGCTGTCCCTGGCCTTGGCCATGAGTAGCTGCTCTCGGCCATTCCTGTGCCATCACAGCGTGGCACTCTCGGCCGCTGCCCCTGACCTCGAACGTGGGGTAGCCACGTGCTAAGTGCGGAACTGTAAACCATTCATTTCATTTAAATAAATATAAATATAAAGTGTATTCAGTCTGTGTGACATCTTTTTTCTGTTTCCCTCTCTAGAGAACCGCAGCCAGCAAGCCGTCCAGTGTCCCTTCCTATAGCAGATGGTCCAGCTCACAGCCGCATCAGGTAAGATGCTCTTTTTAAGAACCTTTACACATTGGTTTCCCTGGAGGTGTGCTCAGACTTGCAATTGTGCTGTCTCTGGGCAAGCGTGGATGATGTCAGGCTGTTATCCCAGCGCACCTTGCAGGTGGCTTCCTCGAAAAAGGGCTGTGTGGTTCCTCACTGGTGACTTTTCTAGATTTCAAGTTTTGGGTCAGGGCTCTGACAGTGACAGAAAAGTGTTGAAAGCTCCTCTCAGTGGAAGCTGATGAAATCAATCTAGGAACCATTGGAAGTGAATTGTGCCTTTTTTCTTCAACCCAAGATTTATCCCTGCTGCCCTTTTATTCCAGGAAATTGGGTACACTCCCTGTGTGTGTATCTGGACACAGGATTCTGAGCATGTACCTTGATATGTCAAAGGATGCGTTAATACTGCAAAGAATCACTTAGTTGTTGTATTTTTTGCCTACTCAGGGTGGTAACCAACCTTGCTTCAGGTCAAGCAGTACTGAGCATCACTTAACCTCTCTGGGGCAATGAAGCCAGCAGGTGCTGTCATGCCCCTGTGTGTAAACAAAGCAGGACCCTTGCTGCTGGTGACACCCTGTGACCACATGGGCTTCTTTTTGAAGCCGCTCTGAGCAGGACTTGCATTTAAATTACCTATTAGTTAAGAAGCCAAAGAGAAATAAACCCTCACTTGTCTTTTACTTTATTGATCAGAGTTCTTTGTTGGACTTTTCAGGTCACTTGAGTTTGCTGCAGTGATTATATGAGGGGCATGTTATCAATGGTTTATATTCGTGCTACCCCGTCCCACCCCATTTTGTTAATTTTTTGTAGAAATTTAGTATTGGTGATAATTTAATCCAGCATCAGCATAATGAGAGAACTCTTTATGTCTTTTTCTTTCCATCTTCTGTTTTCTTTTCAATTACAGATTGACGTTTGTCAATAAAATGATTAAATTTAATAAGAGAAGAATGAAATCTTCTATTAGGCTATCTTTTATCACCATGCCGTTTTTATATTAAACTAGTTGGTGGAAAGAAAAATGGTGAGGTGCTGGCTCCACCGTCATGGGCATCATGGGTGGATGAGATCTTTTCTGGTCAATTTGGAGGATATATTGCTTTGTGAATGTGAGCTGAGAAAAATGGTGGCACAGAGGGAGAGGGCTGAAGGACTGGCAGGGGAGCTGCTCTGAGCGCTCAGGGGTCCTCTACCACCCACTTGGTGGGTAAGACCTGAGCATGCACACTGGGTCAGGAATTGGGTTTGGTGGTTCCCTTCTTCTCACACTTCAGTGAGACTGAGTTGAGCAAGTTGGCGCTTACATCTCTGCACTCGCCCTGAGGATAGAGAGCTGGTCTAACCTAATTTTCACAGCTGAGGGGAGGTGGGACCCAGAGATGACGTTGACCAAGCTTGTACAGATTTAGCTGGTCCAGGATTCTGTGTTTCCCCTGCAGAGCTTATTCAGTTTTACAAGTCAATATGATCCTTTTGGGAACCTCCCTTTGAGATAAGATAGTGTTGTCCTTCTGTGATTCTCTACAGGATCTGAACACTTTTCAGAGGCTGCAACAAAATGAGAAAAGTAAAGACAAGGCAGTCAGGATAGGACTTAGTTTTTTTGCTATTAAAATATCCTTATTTTATAAAATTAGGAAATTGCTAGATGGTATTTGTATAAGTTATAATATCTTAGGAAAATTAAAGTTAAGACCACTCTGCACACATTCCCCTATGTTTTTTCCTTGAATTCTTTGAGAGCTATAAAAGCTAAGAATAGATTAACAACTAAAAATGAATTTCCTTTGACCTTCTTGCATGCAGAAAGAAGTCTGATTATGTGGGGAGACTTCCAATATTAATGGTGCCTTTTTGATGAGGGACATAACCCAACCTTATTTCCAAATGGTACTCGGTAAGACTAATGTTGATGTCATCTCTTTTGAGTTGAGGGTTCCCTTTAACTTCAAGTGAAAGGAGTGGTCTCTTTTTCTCTATTTCATAGGGGTCCTTGGTGATTGATTGTTGTGCTGGTCATCTGATCATTTGCTTTCAAATCTACTTCATGCCTTTGCCTTGATACCTATTCTCCCAGGCTCCCTTGCTAACTAACTGCTATATAGGTTCTCCCAATGGCAGGCATTTTGGTGAACTAGAAAGAGACAGGATTTGTGTTTGCTTCAGGCAGTTTCTCTCCATGTGTTAGCCCTTGTGTGGATTTAACTCCCATTTTTGCTTCAGATACAGCCCCCATCCTCCCCAGCCCTAGAGGGCCAGCAGCTTTCTCACCTTCCCCTGTTTTATTTTCTCTGTTTTAGTTCTACCAACACCCTTATAACTAGCGCTCTGTATTTAAATACCTTTTATTGGACTGCGTGGTTCGAGTCCTGGTTTCCAGCAGTTTTTCTGACTGTTTTCTGACAGATACACCTACATGGCCCGACCCATTTCATCCTTTTGTTTCTCTAACAGCAGCATTGCATTTTAGAAATATTATGTGAATATTTACAGGATCACCTGCTGAAAGCGGTGAGATTTATTCTCTTGAGTTGGCCTGGTGGGTGGTAATCCTTTTACACCCTTAGCCCACTCAGGATAATTACTTCTCTTCTTTGTTACTCATCCTCTAATCCTTCCCTTTCAACCTGTGTTTATTACAAAAACCTTTGTCTTTTCTGTTTGCATTATAATAAGCTTATTGGCTTCTGTCTTTGAAAGTTCCTCTGACTCAGAGGTTAAAGCGTCTGCCTCCAATGCGGGGGACCCAGGTTCGATCCCTGGGTCGGGAAGATCCCCTGGAGAAGGAAATGGTAACCCACTCCAGTATTCTTGCCTGGAGAATCCCATGGACAGAGGAGCCTGGCGGGCTACAGTCCACGGGGTCGCAAAGAGTCGGACACGACTGAGCAACTTCACTTCACTTCACTTCCACCAGTTCTCAGCCTGATGTAGAGGATACAATTGCAGCTCACTCCCGGATTCCAGCCTTGTATATTTCTCTGATGTTTGGTGTCAGCAGAACATTCAGAAAACATACTGAGTCATGTATTTATATTAATACTTGCTATGAATCCAATGGATCATTTCCTATTTGTTTTCAACACACTATGTGCAAACCTGAGATAGACACACACATAGATACAGTAATGGGTAAATCAGTACCCATGACAAGACACCTACTCACTTGAAAATTAATATCATCACCTTTCCTTCATAATTGTTATCATCACACTTAACATTTATTGAGCACTCACTATGTGGTATCTGCTAATTTATTTACATGTACTATTTCATTAAAACTTTCACTGTCTCTAGGATAGAATGCAGTATTTTACAAATGAGGGGACTGACAGCCTGAAACTTTTAATTAACTTATCCAGTAACATAGGGCTAGTTTTGTCAGATTCCAGGATCCTAGGCTTTTAACTGGTGGGCAATACTATTTCTAATGTATTTAAACTAATTTAAGGCAACTGAAAAGCATTTTAACAAATAGTTCCATTTTGAGCTGAGCAGAACACAACTTTTCGGTCTCTAGGTACTGTTTCTCCTCTGAAATGATTTTGCATGGTTAAGGGTTTTTGTTGTTGTTGTTGTTGTTGTTATTGTTTAAATAGCGTCTTATATCCACTATTTGCAAATAGGCAACATCTAAAGCATGGACTATAAAATATTTATTGCTTTAGTTAAAAATGCACTGTTTCATCTTTCATTTGGAATAATGTGAAAACATATTTGTAAGAAGGAAGTGAATTCTCCCATTGCTTTTCAGTTTGTAAGGAAAACACATAAAGTTTTACATGCTTTGAAAATATCTACCAAATAAAAATCATTGTATATTGCACTTTGAATAAAGGAAACAGACAAATGAGAATGGTGACTGTCTTCAAATCTGGAATACGAAGTGATAAACTGGAAGTGTGACCATTTTTTAAATGTATATTGTGAACATCTCTTTAGAAAAATTTCAACCCTCCCATTTAATTTTCCCTCTCACATTCAGAGCATTTCTTCTAAATATCAAACAGCTATCCACCTATGATTTAGAAATAGAAAGCTTTTTTTCTTTGGGTAATTGTCACAAATCCAAGCATTCTGTCTTAAAAAAACGTCAGTGTAAAGTTTTGGGCAGAATGATCAATTGATGAATTGATGGAACTTTAGCCCTTTCATTAGTATTCTGTGTTTGTGGTTTTCATTCTGTCTGTCCTCTGATGGATAAGGATAAGAGGCTTAAGGAAGCTTCCTGATTGAAGAGATTGACTGGCGGGGAAACTGGGTCTTGTTCTGATGGGCTCGAATAGGCTCAGTTCAGTTCAGTCACTCAGTCCTATCTGACTCTTTGTGACCCCATGGACTGCAGCAAGACAGGCTTCCCTGTCCATCACCAATACCTGGAGCTTGCTCAAACTCATGTTCCTTGAGTTGGTGATGCCATCCAACCATCTCATCCTCTGTCGTCTGCCTCTCCTCCTGCCTTCAATCTTTCCCAGCATCAGGGTCTTTTCCAGTGAGTCAGTTCTTCACATCAGGTGGCCAAAGTAGTGGAGTTTCAGCTTCAGCATCAGTCCTTCCAATGAATATTCAGGACTGATTTCCTTTACGATTGACTGATTTGATCCCCCTGCAATACAAGGGACTTTCAAGAGTCTTTTCCAATACAGCAGTTCAAAAGCATCAATTCTTTGGTGCTCAGCTTTATTTATAGTGCCAACTCTCACATCCATACATAACTGCTGGAAAAACTGCTTTGACTAGATGGACCTTTGTGAGCACTTCACTTCCACCAGTTCTCAGCCTGATGTAGAGGATACAATTGCAGCTCACTCCCGGATTCCAGCCTTGTATATTTCTCTGATGTTTGGTGTCAGCAGAACATTCAGAAAACATACTGAGTCATGTATTTATATTAATACTTGCTATGAATCCAATGGATCATTTCCTATTTGTTTTCAACACACTATGTGCAAACCTGAGATAGACACACACATAGATACAGTAATGGGTAAATCAGTACCCATGACAAGACACCTACTCACTTGAAAATTAATATCATCACCTTTCCTTCATAATTGTTATCATCACACTTAACATTTATTGAGCACTCACTATGTGGTATCTGCTAATTTATTTACATGTACTATTTCATTAAAACTTTCACTGTCTCTAGGATAGAATGCAGTATTTTACAAATGAGGGGACTGGCAGCCTGAAACTTTTAATTAACTTATCCAGTAACATAGGGCTAGTTTTGTCAGATTCCAGGATCCTAG
The DNA here is from genome assembly GCA_006410635.1 of Cephalophus harveyi. NCBI lineage: Eukaryota > Metazoa > Chordata > Mammalia > Artiodactyla > Bovidae > Cephalophus > Cephalophus harveyi. The sequence continues at coordinate 380,351 of SJYT01082756.1, forward strand.
GCTTTTAACTGGTGGGCAATACTATTTCTAATGTATTTAAACTAATTTAAGGCAACTGAAAAGCATTTTAACAAATAGTTCCATTTTGAGCTGAGCAGAACACAACTTTTCGGTCTCTAGGTACTGTTTCTCCTCTGAAATGATTTTGCATGGTTAAGGGTTTTTGTTGTTGTTGTTGTTGTTGTTATTGTTTAAATAGCGTCTTATATCCACTATTTGCAAATAGGCAACATCTAAAGCATGGACTATAAAATATTTATTGCTTTAGTTAAAAATGCACTGTTTCATCTTTCATTTGGAATAATGTGAAAACATATTTGTAAGAAGGAAGTGAATTCTCCCATTGCTTTTCAGTTTGTAAGGAAAACACATAAAGTTTTACATGCTTTGAAAATATCTACCAAATAAAAATCATTGTATATTGCACTTTGAATAAAGGAAACAGACAAATGAGAATGGTGACTGTCTTCAAATCTGGAATACGAAGTGATAAACTGGAAGTGTGACCATTTTTTAAATGTATATTGTGAACTTCTCTTTAGAAAAATTTCAACCCTCCCATTTAATTTTCCCTCTCACATTCAGAACATTTCTTCTAAATATCAAACAGCTATCTGCCTATGATTTAGAAATAGAAAGCTTTTTTTCTTTGGGTAATTGTCACAAATCCAAGCATTCTGTCTTAAAAAAAGTCAGTGTTAAGTTTTGGGCAGAATGATCAATTGATGAATTGATGGAACTTTAGCCCTCTCTTTAGTATTCTGTGTTTGTGGTTTTCATTCTGTCTGTCCTCTGATGGATAAGGATAAGAGGCTTAAGGAAGCTTCCTGATTGAAGAGATTGACTGGCTGGGAAACTGGGTCTTGTTCTGATGGGCTCGAATAGGCTCAGTTCAGTTCAGTCACTCAGTCCTATCTGACTCTTTGTGACCCCATGGACTGCAGCAAGACAGGCTTCCCTGTCCATCACCAATACCTGGAGCTTGCTCAAACTCATGTTCCTTGAGTTGGTGATGCCATCCAACCATCTCATCCTCTGTCGTCTGCCTCTCCTCCTGCCTTCAATCTTTCCCAGCATCAGGGTCTTTTCCAGTGAGTCAGTTCTTCACATCAGGTGGCCAAAGTAGTGGAGTTTCAGCTTCAGCATCAGTCCTTCCAATGAATATTCAGGACTGATTTCCTTTATGATTGACTGATTTGATCCCCCTGCAATACAAGGGACTTTCAAGAGTCTTTTCCAATACAGCAGTTCAAAAGCATCAATTCTTTGGTGCTCAGCTTTATTTATAGTGCCAACTCTCACATCCATACATAACTGCTGGAAAAACTGCTTTGACTAGATGGACCTTTGTGAGCGAAGTAATGTCTTTGCATTTTAATGTGCTGTCTAGGTTGATCATAGCTTTTTTTACAAGGAGTAGGCATCTTTGAATTTCATGGCTGCAGTCACCATCTGCAGTGGTTTCAAAGCCCCCAAAATACAGTCTCTGTTTCCATTGTTTCCTCCATCTATTTGTCATGAAGTGATTGGACCAGAAGTCAATATATTCATTTTTTGAATGTTGAGTTTTAAGCCAGCTTTTTCACTCTCCTCTTTCACTTTCATCAAGAGGCTCTTTAGTTCCTCTTCACTTTCTGCCATAAGGGTGGTGTCATCTGTGTATCTGAGGTTACTGATATTTCTCCCAGCGGTCCTAATTCCAGCTTGTGCTTCATCCAGCCCAGCATTTTGCATGATGTACTCTGCATATAAGGTAAATAAGCAGGGTGACAACATACAGCCTTGATGTACTCCTTTCCTAATTTGGAACCAGTCTTTTGTTCCATGTCCAACTCTAACTGTTGGCTTCTTGACCTGCATACAGATTTCTCAGGAGGCAGGTAAGATAGTCTGGCATTCCCATCTCTTGAAGAATTTACCATAGTTTTTTGTGATCCACACAGTCAAAGCTTTGGTGTAATCAAGAAAGCATAAGTAGATGTTCTGGATTTCTCTTCCTTTTTCAATGATCCAGTGGATGTTGGCAATTTAATTTCTGCTTCCTCTGCATTTTCTAAATCCAAATTGAACATCTGGAAGTTCACGGTTCCTGTATGCTGAAGCCTGGCTTGGAGAATTTTGGGCATTACTTCGCTAGCATGTGAGATGAGTGCAATTGTGTGGCAGTTTAAAGATTCTTTGGCACTGCCTTTCTTTGAAGTTGGAATGAAAACTGACCTCTTACAGTCCTGTAGCTGCTGCTGAGTTTTCCAAATTTGCTAGCATATTGAATTCAGCACCTTAACAGCATCATCTTTTAGGACTTGAAATAAGTCAACCAGAATTCCATTGCCTCCACTAGCTTTGTTCATAGTGATGCTTCCTAAGGCCCACTTGACTTCACATTTCTGGGATGTCTGGCTCTAGGTAAGCGATCATACCATCGTGGTTATCTCAGTCATGGAGACCTTCTTTGTATAGTTCTTCTGTGTATTCTTTCCACCTTTTCTTAACATCTTCTGCTTCTGTCAAGTCCATACCATTTCTGTGCTTTATTGTGCCTACCTTTGCATGAAATGTTCCCTTGGTATCTCTAATTTTATTGAAGAGCTTTCTAGTCTTCCCCATTCTATTGTTTTCCTTTATTTCTTTACATTGATCACTGAGGAAGTCTTTCTTATCTCTCCTTACTACTTTTTGGAATTCTGCATTCAAATGGGTATATCTTTTAGTTTCTCCTTTGTCTTTAGCTTCTCTTCATTTCTCAGCTATTGTAAGGCCTCCTCAGACAACCATTTTGCCTTTATGCATTTCTTTTTCTCGGGGATGGTCTTGATCACTGCCCCTTGTACATGTCATGAACCTCCATCCATAGTTCTTCAGGCACTCTATCAGATCTAATCCCTTGAAGCTATTTGTCACTTCCACTGTATAATCATAAGGGATTTGATTTAGGTCATACCTGAATGGTCTAGTGGTTTTCCCTACTTTCTTCAATTTCAGTCTGAATTTGGCAATAATGAGTTCATGATCTGAGACACAATCAGCTCCTGGTCTTGTTTTTGCTGACTTTATAGAGCTTCTCCATCTTTGGCTGCAAAGAATATAGTCAATCTATTTTTGGTATTGACCATCTGGTACTGTCCATGTATAGAGTTTTCTCTTGTGTTGTTGGAAGAAGGTGTTTGCTATGACCAGTGCATTCTCTTGGAAAACTCTGTTAGCCTTTGCCCTGCTTCAGTTTGAACACCAAGGCCAAATTTGCCTATTACTCCACGTGTCTATTGACTTCCTACTTTTGTCTTCCAGTCCCCTATGATGAAAAAGACCTCTTTTGGGTGTTAGTTCTAGAAGGTCTTATAGGTCTTCATAAAACTGTTCAACTTCAGCTTCTTCAGCATCAGTGGTTGCAGCATCGAGTTGGATTACTGTGATATTGAATGGTTTGCCTTGGAAACGAGCAGAGATCATTCTGTCATTTTTGAGACTGCACCCAAGTACTGTATTTCTTACTCTTTTGTTGACTATGAGGACTACTCCATTTCTTCTAAAGGATTCTTGCCCACAGTAGTATATATAATGGTCATCTGAATTACATTCACCCATTCCAGTCCATTTTAATTCACTGATTCTTAAAATTTCAATATTCACTCTTGCCATCTCCTGTTTGGCCACTTCCAATTTACCTTGATTCATGGACCTAATAATCTAGGTTCCTATGCAATGTTACTCTTTACAGTATCGGACTTTACTTCCATCACCAGTCACATCCGCAAATGAGTGTTGTTTTTGCTTTGGCTCCATCTCTTCATTCTTTCTGGAGTTATTTCTCCACTTTTCTCCAGTAGCATATTGTGCACCTACCGGCCTGGGAAATTCATCTTTCAGTGTCATATGTTTTTGCCTTTTCATACTGTTCATGGGGTTCTCAAGGCAAGAATCAGTTCCGTTCAGTTCAGTCGCACAGTTGTGTCCAACTCTCCACGACCCCATGAATCACAGCAAGCCAGGACTCCCTGTCCAGCACCATCTCCCGAAGTTCACTCAGGCTCATGCGCATCGAGTCCGTGATGCCATCCAGCCATCTCATCCTCGATCGTCCCCTTCTCCTCCTGCCCCCAATCCCTCCCAGCATCAGAGTCTTTTCCAGTGAGTCAGCTCTTCGCATGAGGTGGCCAAAGTACTGGAGTTTCAGCTTTAGCATCATTCCTTCCAAAGAAATCCCAGGGCTGATCTCCTTCAGAATGGACTGGTTGGATCTCCTTGCAGTCCAAGGGACTCTCAAGAGTCTT
>SJYT01082766.1:0-19932 GCA_006410635.1 Cephalophus harveyi
CACGTAAACCAAGTTATTCAGCCTCTTTTTCTCCACTAATTTTCCTACTACACTATCCGTTTCTAATCTCTCTATATATTTGTAGTTAAATAAGTTTTTTCCTAGGATGCCTACTCTGTCTCCCCTTCAAATTACCCTGGATCCAATGGGGCTGGACCCCGGCAATGGAGAACTGTAAATCTCGAGCAAAATCTGTTGGTATTATTTGATTTCTGAAGCCTTTCATATTATAAATTGGCCACATCAGTTATGTAAGAGACAAAAGTCTCCAAAAAGCAGGTTTTCAAAACATTCTTCTAGTATTATTCCTTGAAGAATAAGCATCAGAGTTAAAAAAGCTCCCAATATATTTTGGCTTGAAAAACTATAATAATGCCAAGCTAACTTGAAGGGAAATATTTGCCAGCATTTTTAGAGGGGATGTGTTGTTAGAAAGTGGGCAAGTATCAAAGTCCCTGACCCAGTTCACCCTCAGATATATCATTAATCAGATAATTGCACAGCCTGCTTCACTGCAGTGAACAAGACTTAGAACAGAATCCTTCCAACCAAAAAATGACTGCTTGGAGACATCTCCTATTTTGTCTAGTCAACATTCAGCATGACAAGTAAGAGAACATTGCTGCATTGTTGTTTCTCAGTCACTAAGTCATGCCCGACTCTTTGCAACCCCATGGACTGCAGCACTCCATGCTTCCCTGTCTTTCACTATCTCCCAGAGTTTGTTCAAACTCATGTCCATTGAGTTGGTGATGCCATCCAACCATTTCATCCTCTCTCATCCCCTTCTCCTCCTTCCTTCTGTGTTTCTCAGCATCAGGGTCTTTTCCAATGAGCTGGCTGTTTGCATCAGTTGTCCAAAGTATTGGAGCTTCAGCATCAGTCCTTCCAATGAATATGCAGGGTTGATTTCTTTTAGGACTTACTGATTTGATCTCCTTGCTGTCCAAGTGACAAGTCTTCTCCAGCACTACAGTTTGAAATCATCAATTTTTCAGCACAGCCTTCTTTATGGTCCAACTCTCACATCCATACATAACTTCTGGAAAAAACAAAGCTTTGACTATACATAGGAAGAACCATAGCTTTGTTGCTGTATTAATATGGAGTACATTATGAGAAATGCTGGGCTGAAAGAACCACAAGCTAGAATCAAGATTGCCGGGAGAAATATCAATAACCTCAGATATGCAGATGACACCACCCTTATGGCAGAAAGTGAAGAGGAACTCAAAAGCCTCCTGATGAAAGTGAAAGAGGAGAGTGAAAAAGCTGGCTTAAAGCTTAACATTCAGAAAACTAAGATCATGGCATTTGGTCCTATCACTTCATGGCTAATAGATGGGGAAACAGTGGAAATAGTGTCAGACTTTATTATTTGGAGCTCCAAAATCACTGCAAATGGTGACTGTAGCCATGAAATTAAAAGATGCTTATTCCTTGGAAGGAAAGTTGTGACCAACTTAGATGGCATATTAAAAAGCAGAGACATTACTTTGCTAACAAAGGTCCATCTAGTCAAGGCTATGGTTTTTCCAGTGGTCACGTATGGATGTGAGAGTTGAACTCTGAAGAAAGCTGAGTGCTGAAGAATTGATGCTTTTGAACTGTGGTGTTGGAGAAGACTCTTGAGAGTCCCTTGGACTGCAAGGACATCCGAGGAGATCAGTCTTGAGTGTTCTTTGGAAGGACTGATGCTAAAGCTGAAACTCCAATACTTTGGCCACCTCATGCGAAGAGTTGACTCATTGGAAAAGACTCTGATGCTGGGAGGGATTGGGGGCAGGAGGAGAAGGGGACAACAGAGGATGAGATGGCTGGATGGCATCACTGACTCGATGGACGTGAGTCTGAGTGAACTCCGGGAGTTGGTGATGGACAGGGAGGCCTGGCATGCTGTAACTCATGGGGTCGCAAAGAGTCGGACACGACTCAGTGACTCAACTGAACTGAACTAAACTGAATCTTTACAAAACTGATTCAAATTAAAGAAAAAATGCTAAACTCAATTTCCATGAAGACATAAAAAGGGCACAGTTAGTGGGACTCCTTGCAAAGCTGGACTCTGGGAGTTTGTGGAAAGAGGCTAAGGACCTTTTTTTTTTCTTAGTAACAAGACAAAGAATTCTTTCTCTAAGACCTAGGAGAGGGTAATATTTAGGGCTGACTGCTGAGGTCAGGGAGGAGCTAGTTTGTTTGTCTGTTAGCTAAATGTGTAGGAGGGCATGAGAAGGAAGGGAAACTGGGATACTATCCAATGGATTCTCACTCTCAAAATTTTAAGTTTACATTGCCTCTGCTGATATTGAAAACCACAATTCTCTAATTTGATTCCAGTTAAGCAATGCCCAGGTGGCGCTAGTGGTAAAGAAGTCGCTTGCCAGTCCAGGAGATGTAAGAGATATGGGTCTGATCACTGGGTAGGGAATATCCCCTGGAGGAGGGCATCACTACCCACTCTGGCATTTTTGCCTGGGGAATTCCTTGGGCAGAGGAGCTTGGCGGGCTACAGTCTATAAGGTGCAAAAGAGTCAGACACAACTGAAGCGACTTAGCACAAGCAATGCCCAACCAATTCTCCACCTCAGATTTTTAAATATAGGAACCATTTACTTCAAATAAATACTATTTCTTGTTTGAAGGAATCAATCAATCCATTAACAAAATACTAACCACACTTGGGTTGTGTATGGGTTCACCTTTCTTTGTGTGAAATGGTGAACACACAAGCCCTGAGACAAATGCAACATACATCATAATCGATCAGAGCCATTCCCTTCCCACAAGGAGCTCAAAAGATACTGAGGAGAGGGACAGTGTCATTTAAATAATGCACAATAGTGCAGTGATAAAGGAATGCATGTGTGCCATGGAAGCACAGATGAAGATCACGTAACCTAGACTGGAGATGTCAGGGAATATTTCCTAGAGGGGTCAAATCAGAGTAACAGCATAAACCAGGGCCCTGAAGTGACAACCAGCAGGGTAACTTTAAGGTGAGATCAGAGCAGTTTGATGTTCCTAAAGTATAAATTTTAGCAAGAAGTGGGCCTTCCTGACCAGGGAGACTGGCTATAGATGCTGGGCAACTGCAGAGCTCATCCTATAGCCCCACCTGGGCAGAGATCCAAGCCAAAAGCCCTAAAGAACTGCAGATCATAAGCTCCCACCCAACCTGAGCAGAAAGCCCAAAGAGTGACCCTTGGCATCTTCAGAGCCCAGCCTACAGGCCCCTCCAGCAGCAAAGCTTGATCAATTGCTGAGCAAAGCCCATGCCCTCACCTAACCAGGAAGTCTGGGAAGCAGCCCCACCCAACCATGAAACAGACTCTCCAGCGGCACCCAACTTCTAGGTACAATTGGAGGCCCCATCTAACCAGGAAACTCAAACTGCAAACTCAATCAGCAGTGGAGCATGGACAGCTACCTGCATAACTGCAGAGCCCAGTCTGCAGATCCGCCCAAATTCAGGGCACAGATTGTGGCCCCACTTGATTGCATATCCCAGACTGAGACCCCATCCAATCGCAAAACCCTGTCTGCAGCCCTATCTGGCCATGCTGCCAGTAAAACTACCCTTTCAGGAAACACAGCCTGCAACCCTAGCTGATCAGAGCACAACTAGTTGCCCTGCATGAGTGCAGAGCCCGGCCAGTAACCAGACCCCACCAGGGAAACCAGCAAACAGCCCCATTTGAAGGCAAAGCCCAACCAGCAGGAGTATGTGACCATGGAGCCCAACAGCTGCCACCACCTGACCTCAGAACACAGGCAGTAGCCTCATCCAATTAGAGACCTAGACAGAAAATCCCACCAGATGACCCAGGCAGAATTGAAGGTAAACTGACTGCTGAAGTTATTTCTCTACTGAAATGATCCTGTAACAACTGGAAGAAGAGACCACTTCCTCAGATACACAGACACTAATGTAAGGATAATAAGGATCATGAAAAATCAGGTAAACCAAAGAAAATAATACATCAGATTATTTATAAATAAAAATCAGATACCACCAAAGGAAACTGATAAAGAGCCAATAATTGACCCTAAAGAAGTGAAGATCTATAAATTGTGTGATAAAGAATTCAGAATAATCCTCCTCAACTTAAAGAAGTTCAGCAAATTACAAGAACACAAAAGATAACTAAACAAAATTAGGAAAACAATGCATAAACAAATGATAATCCACCAAGTAGAAACCATTAAAAAAAAGAAAAGAAAACAGAAAACCTAGAGCTGAAGAATTGAAGAATACAATGACTGAACAGAAAAATTTGAGACCTTCAACAGCAGACTCAATCAAGCAGAAGAAAGAATCAATGGACTCAAAAATAGGTCATCTGAAATTATCCAGAGGAACAAAAAATAAGAAGAATGAAAGAGTGAAGAAACCCTATGGGACTTATCGGACAGCATTAAGAGAAACATATAAACTTTGGGAATCCTGGAGAAGAAGAGAGAGAGAACAGAACAGAAAGACTATTTTTAAAAATAGGGATATAACATACAACATGATAAATATAGTTAACACTGCTGCATGTTAATTATTTTTAATTTTTAGGCTGCACAAAGTGGCATGTGGGATCTTAATTCCCCTACCAGAGATTGAATCTGTGTCCCCTGCATTGGGAGTGCACAGTCTTAACCACTGGACTGCCAGGGAAGTGCCTGGTGCACGTTGTATAAGAAAGTTGTGAAGAGAGTAAATTCTAAGAGTTTTCTTCCTTCCTGATATTCTGAAATACTTTCTTTTATCATTTCTTTCTGTTTAGGAAACTTTCTTTAGCCATTCTTTTAAAGAATATGCTGGCAACAAATGTTCTTAGTTTTCTTTCATCTGACAATGTCTTGATTTCCCATTCATTTATGAAAGATACTAATTCTCAATGTAAATCCTTGATCGACAGTATGTTTCTTTCAGCACTGAAAAATGCAGTCTTACATCCTTTTGTCCTCCAGAGTTCAGATAAGAAATCCATTCTTGTTAAAGTTGCTTTCCCTTATAGTGAACATAGTTTTTTCTCTCACTGCTTTCAAGGTACTTTGTCTTTAGTTTTCAAAAATTTGACTATAATATATCTTGGGGTCAATTTCATTGGGCTTATCTTATTTGGGACTTAGCATCTTGAATCTATCATTTTATTTTTGAATCTGTAATTAGGATATTGGTAAACACAAGTGTGTGTGAGAGAGAGGGAGGGAAAGAGAAAGGAGAGAAAAAGGGGGGCTCTCTGTCTTCTTCTTATAAGGGCCCTAATCCCTTTGTGAGGGTCCCACCCTCATGACCTCATCCAGTCCTAGGCTCACCTCCAAATACCATAACATTGGAGGTTAGGACAACATATTTAGGAGTGGCCCAAATTCAACAATTTAGAAGAGACAAATATTCCGTCCATAACAGTGTCCATCAGTCTCTTAGTTAGGATCTGTCATATCTGTCTACCATTAAAATAAACTAGGAAACTTTTTAAAAATTCTGAGACCCCAGGTCAATGAAATCAAATTCTCTAGGGGAAAGAACAAGGCCCATTTGACTCAACTGTAAATGGGCTCAACAATGGCATCTACCTCATTAGGATTATGATAAATTCCAATGAGATAATGTATACAAATCACCTTTCACTTAATGGGTGCCTAGTGAATGATATGGAGACGGAAATGGCAACCCACTCCAGTGTTCTTGCCTGGAGAATCCCAGGGACAGGGGACCCTGGTGGGCTGCCATCTATGGGGTCACACAGAGTCGGACACGACTGAAGCGACTTAGCAGCAGCAGCAGCAGTGAATGATAGCTTGCTCTCAAAGCTTCCCACATGTTTCAAGTATTTGGTCAGGTCTGAGTACAAGTAATTATTCTAAATGGCAAGTACTTCAGGCAGAATAGGCAATGAGAAGTAGAGCTTAGTAGGCAGAACAGGCTGAAATTAAGTCTCATTTTAAAGACAAAGTTTGGGGTCCTTAGCCCTTGACTCTAATATGAAAAAGACTGATTGAGGACATGTGTATTCAGAATCTGATCACCTCTTACATTCATGTGAGCTCATAAAGGTTTTGCATCTTCTTTTATGCAAGGGCACACAGCTGACAAATGGGAGAGCTGGGACTTCTAGAGATTGTGTTTTGAGAATTTTCTTCCCACTTCCCACCACTACACTGTAAATTATTCTCTGGTCATTACTGCTTTTCACCACAGAAAGAATCTCCCTTGAGGACTTTGGTCAACAGATCTGTCAGTCTAATTTCTATTATGTTTCTTGGGGCTTACAAACAAGATGTAATGGCTAAGTATGTTTTATACTTCATAAGACTCAGACACAAGACCCATCTGTGATGAGCTATAGTCATCTTTGTAAATAACATGAAGCACACAGTTTTGTTCCATAGAGGGAAACTTTACTTCTAGAGATGGAGTTCAGTTCAGTTCAGTTCAGTTCAGTCCCTCAGTCGTGTCTGACTCTTTGTGACCCCATGGACTGTAGCACGCCAGGCTTCCCTGTCCATCACCAACTCCCAGAGATTGCCCAAACTCATGTCCATTGAGTCAGTGATGCCATCCAACCATTTCATCCTCTGTCGTCCCCTTCTCCTCCTGCCTTCAATCCTTCCCAGGATCAGGGTCTCTTCCAAGGAGCCAGTTCTTCGCATCAGGTGGCCAAAGTATTGAAGTTTCAGCTTCAGCATCAGTCCTTCCAATGAATATTCAGAAATGATTTCCTTTAGGATGGACTTGTTTGATCTCCTTGCAGTCCAAGGGACTCTCAATTGTTTTCTCCAACACCACAGTTCAAAAGCATCAATCCTTTTGAGAGATGGAGTCAGTCAGTCAGTTCAGTCACTCAGTCATGTCTGACTCTTTGCAACCCCATGAACCACAGCACACCAGGCCTCCCTGTCCATCACCAACTCCCAGAATTTACCCAAACTCATGTCCATTGAGTCTGTGATGCCATCCAATCATCTCATCCTTTGTCGTCCCCTTCTCCTCCTGCCCTCAATCTTTCCCAGCATCAGGATCTTTTCAAATGAGTCAGCTCTTTGCATCAGGTGGCCAAAGTATTGGAGTTTCAGCTTCAACATCAGTCCTACCAATGAACACCCAGGACTAATCTCCTTTAGGATGGACTGGCCGGATCTCCTTACTGTCCAAAAGACTCTCAGGCATCTTCTCCAACACCACAGTTCAAAAGCATCAATTCTTCTGCCCTAAGCTTTCTTTATAGTCCAACTCTCACATCCATACATGACTAGTGGAAAAACCATAGCCTTGACTAGAAGGACCTTTGTTGACAAAGTAATGTCACTGCTTTTTAATATGCTATCTAGGTTGGTCATAACTTTTCTTTCAAGGACTAAGCATCTTTTAATTTCATGACTGCAGTTACCATCTGCAGTGATTTTTGAGCCCCCCAAAATAAAGTCAGCCACTGTTTCTGCTGTTTCCCCATCTACTTGCCATGAAATGATGGAACCAGATGCCATGATCTTAGTCTTCTGAATGTTGAGCTTTAAGCCAACTTTTTCACTCTCCTCTTTTACTTTCATCAACAGGCTTTTTAGTTCTTTTTAGTTCCTCTTCACTTTCTGCCCTAAGCGTGGTGTCATCTGCATATCTGAGGTTATTGATATTTCTCCCGGCAATCTTGATTCCAGCTTGTGGTTCATCCAGCCCAGCGTTTCTCATGAGGTACTCTGGCATATAAGTTAAATAACCAGGGTGACAATATACAGCCTTGACATACTTCTCTTCCTATTTGGAACCAGTGTGTTGTTCCATGTCCAGTTCTAACTGTTGCTTCCTGACCTGCATACAGGTTTCTCAATAGGCAGGTCAGGTGGTCTGGTATTCCCATCTGGGAGTAGTGGAGAACAAAGAACAAAGAGCACAGGTTTTGGAGTCATGCAGACTGAATAGGATAGATATGAAGTGCTTAGCTCATCACAGGTCTTAAATATATGGAAAATGTTGTCATTATGAATGTTTGATGATGCTTGGACACAGTTGTCCAAGAAAAGGGATGCTTCCATAAGCCTGAGCAGGCTAGGGGGGAGGGGGAGGCTAAGGATGGCTAAGACACTCATGGTTTCCAATCTCAGCTTCTGCTGCTTACTCACTATAAGATCTTAGACAGAAAGTCACTTAACCTCCCCAAGCCCTAACTGATTCATCTGCAAAATGGTCACAATAATGGTATCTACCTCTTCAGGGTTGTGGTAAAAATCAAATGAAATAATGCATGTGGATCAACTGCCATTTACTGGGTGCTCAATAAATAAATGATTGTTACTTTGATTACCCTTTCGTGGTGAAACAATTTCCAGCCAAAGCATTAATATCAGTGATTCTCTTTGTTTGATGACCAATCTGCATCTGATTAACTCTTTATGTGTATCTCTTGGGGTAGAATTGTAATGTGTCCTTCACTATCTCTCATGAGGAGTATTTGGCTGAGATTTGGTGCCAGGAAATAATGGCCTCTGCGAATCTATTTGCATAAGTATTTGTGCTATCACAGTGACATTAAAGAATGCATCATGATCTGGTCTTGATGGCACAGAAACAACTGCAGGGATGAAAACATACTCAAAGCTTGGAGACTGGTTGCTCCAAGACTTTTTCCCCAGAAGTTTGCCTTGTTTTGTTAAGATAGGCTGGAAAAATTGAGGCCACAACATGGCCATGAAGGAAGAGCACCTAAGGAAAGATATCCAGTTTCTGAATGACAGCAATTCTGCCCAGGGACGGGAGATAAAAATCCAGCCTCCCAATTCCTGCTGCACCCTTTGACTCCAGCCTCTCATCCTGGGACCATGATCTCCCTAGGCTGGGGGATGCTCTGTGCCCCTGAGGAGGGGCTTTACCTTCTCATAGTCTGCAAGACAGAGCAATCCACATCCAGTTGCCCCAGTGCAAACATGGGGTACTTGGGACCTTGGATGTATCCCCAGTTCACTCTTCACTGTCTTATAAAGGGCAAAAGAGCACCCTTACAAATATCAGGCCTAGCTTCAAGCTCCAATAGCCCAAAGGTATACACACCAAAGTCTAGTGACACCGTATTTGAGAGTCCCATGCTGCACTTAGATGTATTTTGTCACCTCCTGGTTGTATAATCTTTGTTATGTTTCTCAACTGCACTGTGCTTACATCTCTTCATTTGTAAAAAGGAAGGAATAAGTGTTTCCCAATAGTTCTAAGGTTTAAATTAGTGCTAAGTTAAAGCTGGATGCCACGGAAGCTCTTAGCAACTGGTAGCTATCATGTTGATGACTAGCCCAAGCTGCACAAAGGTAAAATAGATAAAATCAAAGCAATTTTCTACACAGGGCTCTGGCTTAGAAGAATCTGAGCCAACAAATAGCTGATAACAAATTGAAGGGTCATCCTAAATTTGTTTTTTTACCAAAGTGAATGCTGAAATGTTGGAGAAAGTGTACTCTTTTATACTGCTGGTGGAAAAATGAATCCTTACAGCTCATCTGGAGGAGAATTGGTATTATATACTAAAATTAAAAATATAGATACATTTCAACCTAGCAATGCCACTCTTGGGGATCTAGTCAATAGGAATAAAAGCATTGGAAATGGAAGGAATGTTTGTGAATTGTACATCCAAACCATGGCCTTTTATAACAACACTTAACAGAATGATGTGGTTTCCATGGTGTATTGTTAAATGAGAAAAGCAAGATGTAGTAGCACATATACTAGCATGCCACTGTTGTAAAGTAAAATGTCCAAAACATCCCTTATGTGTGTGGAATGTAAATTCTAGATAACTATGCAAGCATGGAAGGAGTCATTGAAAGGTATGTACTGGGTTGTTCAAATCGGTTACCTTTGTGGGGGTGGTATGGCATGTAAAAAAACAAGCTGTACATTTTTCAAATAAAAGTGTCCACAGTAAAAACTTACATTCTGTAGTCTCATTTAGGTAAAATGGTGTACACAAAGAAGTAAGATAGGATGGTCAGCAAGATGTTTACTGGAGTATATATCAATGGGAGTGAAAAGTAGAAAACCATTTGTTTACTTATTTATTGTGCATTTATTTTGTACAAGCAGAAGCTGAAAACTTCCTGCAGGAGGAAATGTTTGCCTAAGAACAAGTGGCAAAAGGAAGAGAACTGGGTTGGAAGCCGTAGAATTGAGTGGTAAGGGGAGGGATAAGTTAGGACTTTGGGATTAACAGATAGGTAGTATTATATATATAGTAGATAAACAAGGTCCTACTGTATAGCAGAGGGAATTATATTCAATATCTTCTGATAAACCATAATGGAAAATAATATATATATGTATAACTGAATCAATCACTTTGCTGTACACCAGAAATGAACACAATGTTGTAAATCAACTGTACATAAATAAAAGGTGTCTTCATACTCACAAATTACGAATGACCAGTCTAATAAAGTTCTGAAGTTCTAATACAGTCTCTCTCTCTCTCTCCCTCATACACACACATACACACAGAGGTGAGCATTTGGCATGTATTAGCAAGCAGGTACACTCCTTATGACAGAGAACAGCTGCAAACTTACCACCCCTGCTCCCATCTCTCAAAGCTAGCTAGGAGCGAGGGGAAAGGAAGACCACCAGCACTGCATGCACACTGTGGGTTAGTATCTGATCCAGTTTGCAAAAGTGCTCTGCTGCATGGAATGGGGAGATGCTCCACTTTTTAGCCTAGGAATGAGGGGCCTAGGATTCACAGCTGTGTGCTTGGTCCCCTGCTGATTCTGCAGGGGATACAGAAGGAATGGACAGTTCAATCTGTGCCCTCAGAGACCTATAACATAGCTAGGAGTCATGACTTGCTCATGGGAGAAATACAGCTGATTTCATTTATCTAGGCTTGCAGTGGAAGCAGAACTTCCATATGAATTAATTGTCCAATTAATTGATATTTTCAGTGAAGTGTTCATCCTGTTTGTTCGGATTATCCTCACTGGAAAGTCTTCGTGGATTACGAATTTGTTTTATTCAATGGAACATTCTGGGCATAATTTAACCTTTTCCCGATGACTCAGGGTCATCAATATGAAGATTGTTCATTGTACCTCGCTTGCTTTTGCATTATTCCAAATTCTCTTTCTTTGCACATCTGGCTGTCAGCTGTCACTGCTCACCCACAGTTAATGAGCTTGTCTCTTCCAACCCTCTCTGCTCTCGACTAATCACTGATAATAACAGCAAAAACTGCATTGATTCCCTGCTCATGCCAGGCCCCACGTTAAGTGTTTTCCATGGATTAATTAATTAAATCCCCAGAGTAACCCTTGAGGCAGGTACAATTATTATCCCCAAATTACAGATGGGGTAACCAAGGCCCAGAAGGGTCAGGTCATTTGCTGAAGGTTACACAGCAAGCCTGTAGCAGAATCCGGACACCACCACATCAGTGCCTTTCGAACATTTTGGATAGTGAGACATAATCAGAAATATATTTTTATCCAGTAGACACAAACATATATAGTAAAATCAAAACTGCCAACAGCAACACATTACATGGAACACATTCCGATATTTTATTCCATCATTGTCATCATAGCACCATGACTAATATTGGTTGTGGCCCACTGAAATGACTTCCCAACTCATTCGTGGGTCACAGCTCATGATTTGAAAAATACTGCAGCACAGCTTATGGTTAATTGGCGATGGATACAGGGCCACCCTTGGCCAGATGCCACCTTGGTGTAAACTAGAAAAAGATGCCTCTTCCTCAAGATGCTTAATCCTATTTGTTAAAAAAAATTGTCAAGATAAATTGAGTTTGTTAGAGTAAGACATGGCACTGCTATCTGCCAGGAAATGGTTATTTATAAATCTTAAAAAGCAGAGACATTACTTTGCCAACAAAGGTCCGTCTAGTCAAGGCTATGGTTTTTCCAGTAGTCATATATGGATGTGAGAGTTGGACTGTGAAGAAAGCTGAGTGCCGAAGAATTGATACTTTTGAACTGTGGTGTTGGAGAAGACTCTTGAGAGTCCCTTGGACTGCAAGGAGATCCAACCAGTCCATTCTAAAAGAGATCAGTCCTGGGTGTTCTTTGGAAAGAATGATCCTAAAGCTGAAACTCCCGTACTTTGGCCAGCTCATTCATGTGAAGAGTTGACTTACTGGAAAAGACTCTGACGCTGGGAGGGATTAGGGGCAGGAGGAAAAGGGGATGACAGAGGATGAGATGGCTGGATGGCATCACCGACTCAATGGATGTGGGTTTGGGTGAACTCCAGGAGTTGGTGATGGACAGGGAGGCCTGGCGTGCTGCAGTTCATGGGGTCGCAAAGAGTCGGACACGACTGAGTGACTGACCTAAACTGAACTGAACGTCAACAGAGTGTATGGTGACCCCAAGACAAAACGATGCTGGGAGCGCCCAGTACACAAGTGTACACATTGGCCCTGGTAGCAGAGAAACCAAATGACAATGTGGGTTAAGAGGTACTGGTTAAATGAGTCAATTGTCTCAGAGTATTTGTATGCCCATGATTTGTCACAGTTCTTTTGCCCTCTCGACTTCCCTGGTGGCTCAGACGGTAAAGATCTGCCTACAATGCCGGAGACCCGGGTTCAATCTGTGGGTCGGGAAGATCCTCTGGAGAAGAAAATGGCAACCCATCTCAGTACTCTTGGCTGGAAAATCCCATGGGCAGAGGAGCCTAGTAGGCTACAGTTCATGGCAAAGAGTCGGACATGACTGAGCGACCTCACTTTCACTTTCACTTTTTGCCCTCTCAGGGTCTTTCTTGTTAATTTCCAATTAGGGTTGCCAAATAAATATGGGACACCCACGGAAATGGGAATTCCAGAAAAACAATAAATAATTCTCAAGTACATACAGTATGTGGGATATTGTTGCTTTCGTTCAGTCACTAAACCATGTCCGACTCTGTGACCCTGTGGACTGCAGCACACCAGGCTTCCCTGTTCTTCACCATCTCCTGGAGTTTGCTCAAACTCAAGTCCATTGAGTTGGTGATGCCATCCAACCATTTCATCCTTTGTCGTCCCCTTCTCCTCCTGCCTTCAATCTTTCCCAGCATCAGGGTCTTTTCCAATGAGTCGGCTCCTTCCATCAGGGGGCCAAAGTATCAGAGCTTCAGCTTCAGCATCAGTCCTTCAAATGAATATGCAGGGTTGATTTCCTTTAGGATTGGCTGGTTTGATCTGAGAATTGGACTGTAAAGAAGACTGAGTGCAAAGAATTGATGCTTTTGAATTGTGGTGCTGGAGGAGACTCTTGAGATGTGGGTTATATACACACTAAAATATTATTTGTTGCTTGCATGAAATGCAAGTTTAACTGGGAATCCTGTATTCTTATTCACTAAATCTGGCAAACCAATTGCTGTAGGCCTTGCTGCAGTCTTGGGAATCTGGAGCACTTATCATAAGACACAGGGGTTAGATGGCAATTCTGTTGTAACAGCTTTAGATCTGTCACAGTTTAGGGCCAAGTGAATGATCCAAGGAGAAACAGGAGTTGAATTGCTGGAGAATATCAGCTATGTGGGTGTTCACAAGCCTTGTAAGCCGGAGTGATCAGGGAAGGCTCCCTAGAGAAGACAGGCTGGGAAGGACGAGGATGGAGAAAAACTTCAGAAGCTGTTTCATGAGAAAGAACTGAAGTTGAGATGAACTAGATAGTGTGTATTGTGTTCAGTGGATGAGTTTTTTTTATCAGAATAGGACCATTTTAAAGATCAGTCTGAGAGGGGCACACGAGAGTAGACAGGGGGTCCTTTTGAAAGCACTTCTGTAAAATTTCCAGAGAGAACTAGACCAATCCAGGAAAATCAGGAGATACTAACCTTACTCTAAGTGCCAGGCAGTGTAAGATGCATTTCATAGGTATCATCCCAATTGAGGCTCACAACAAAACCCCAAATCAGGCACATCATCATTCGCATTTTACAACTAGAGGAATGGAGGCAGGGGAATGGATTTCATGAAACATGCCTAGGATCACATAGTATGTGAGTAGCAGTGCTGGGCTTTGAACCCAAACAGACCTGTGAGACCTGAAAACCAACACTCACGACCACCAGGATCTGTCAGACTCCAGAGCCTACACTCTTCACCACCAGCATTATGGGGCTAAACATGATGATTGGGGGGGAAACGAACATGGTTGAGCCCAGTTTCTGAGGCACTTAAGGCACGGTGTGGTGTCAGGGACAGAGACAGGAATGGATGTGAGTAGCCACCCTCAGATGAATGTGGAGTCCTACACTCTCTGTCCTTGCTACTTTGTCAAGGCAGAAAGCAAAACATGCTGTAGCAAAGTGATGTGTCTATGCCATCCCTAAGGGTCCTAAATCCTGTATTTCTTTGGCCCTCTTTTTCACTCTTCTCCAAAACTTCCCAGAGTGACCAACTGTACTCTGACTAGGGAAAGAAAATCTAGACATGCCACCCCTAATTGTTGGTACCGCACGACAGATTTAAAGTCTCATGATAAACAGAACGAACAAGGGGCTCACAGGAGACATTCTACTGGCAGGCATTCTTTCTCTGACAGAAGCAACAAAAATCCCTGAAAAGCCAAAGCACCCATTGGGAACTTTTGAGACTCTTCTTATTGCCGGCTTTGCTACCCATCTGTAATCTATTCAATCTGAAACTTGTTTCTAGGTTAACAGATAGTTTAGTTCAGTTCAGTTGCTCAGTTGTGTCTGACTCTATGCGACCCATGGACTGCAGCAAACCAGGCCTCCCTGTCCATCATCAACTCCCAGAGTTTACACAAACTCATGTCCATTGAGTCGGTGATGCCATGCAACCATCTCATCCTCTGTCATCCCCTTCTCCTCCCTTTAAATAAATTAAATAAATTATTCTTTAAATAAATTAAAGCTGTGTTATTCAGGTTAACAGATAACACAGCTTTAATTTATTTGCCAAAACATTTGGCTTTTAAAACCTTATTATTATTTATTTACCCATTATTGTTCAGAAACAATGCCTGCACTTTGTGATAGGAGTATTAGCCACAGATGGATCTATGTTATCAGCCTTTGAGGACTGGTTGTTAACTGATTATTTGTTGTCAGTTTCTTTTCTTCCTTCCATCCCCCTTCATCGGGCCAGCTGAACCAAGCCAAGTGAAGCCAGGGAGTGAGCTGAGGAGCTCTGTGTGATATGCTAGTAAGCCAGCTCTCTAGGAGACAGAGAAAAGAAAACAAAACATCCCCTAGATGGAACATTTGCCAATTTCCATGGTGTAAATACACCCACCATGCCTGATTTCTAGCTACTCACGTGACCCCACTGAATGTGAATTTGGGAAGAGATACTAACAATAGCTCTCCAGACCCAGCACAAGCCAAGCAGGAAAGTCTGTACAGAGCAACAAAAAGGAATTGGGCCTGTCAAGAGAGGAGTGGCCGAGTGGCTAACACTCCACGTTTTTTATGCAAGGGGCCCAGGTTCAATCCCTGGTCAGGGAACTAGATCCCATATGGTACAACTAAAGAGCCCACGTGTCACAACTGAGACCTGGAGCAGCCAAATGAATAACTATGTAATTTTAAAAACAGAGAGAGGAATAGTTAAACAAATGATGGTTTACCCATACAATGGGCTACAAAGCTGTTGTCAAAAATACTGACATGGATCGATGATTATTTATTCATAAATTTTCTTCTCTTTTGAAATAGATCTATATTTATTGACATGAAAAATATCCGCAATATGCTATTAAGATTTTTAAAGTCATAAAACAATATTAGTATCATCCCACTGTAATTTTTAAAAGGTGTGTGTACACTCACAAACACAGAAAAATTATTTAAGCATATTCACCAAAATATTAGTGGTAGTTATCTATGAGTGGTAGAATTATGGACAAATTTTACTTTCTTCTTTTCAAAACTTCTGTCACAATTTTTTTTTAAAAAACAAGCACATATTACTTCTACATTCATATATATACATATATATATACACACACACGTCTGTGTATATACATATATGTATGTGTCTATTTTTAATTTGAAAAACAGGAACTTGAATACTTGTCATTTCTCAAGCCTTCTTCCATTCCTTTATCCCCTTCTCCAGATAACACTGGTGCATCCAGGATGGGGCAGGACATCACATGGAATAGAAGCAAGGCCAGCAGCACATCCTCCCATGGGTCTGACTTCACTTTCCTGAGAGCCTCTCATGGAACAAATATCACTGGTCCAATATGATAGAGCCAATGAGTGACAGTGCCCTGGCCATAGAACTCTCAAGGCTGGAGGCTGAGGCCAGGTCTCCTCACAGCAGCTGTCTCATTGATGGCATAACACTAGATTATTCCAGCTTAGTCCTTTCAAATGAGGAATGATAGGGGCAAATCAAGTTTGCAGAATTTGCTACTAGGTAGATTGAGTTCTGCAATCTAAATCATAGCACCAATCTCAGTTCCTTACCAGTATCTTCTGAGAAATATGGGTCTCACTCTTATCTCTGATTTGTTATGCTAACTAACAACACTGTTTCCCGTCAATTACACCATAATTTACACATACCTGAAGCCAACACATGGTGTCATTGATGAGCTAGCCTAAGAAACTAACCATCATAAGTGATATTGCTTCTGTGGGAAAACATGCTCCAGGTTCCCAACTGCCTTACATACTAATGTCTGGAAGATGACATGATTCAGCTATAAATTGGAGGCTGCCAATTGGGGACCAGGTGGTCTGATCTAAACAGATCAAAGCCTTATGCTTCTCATATGGAAATGTCTTTACAGATGTGCTATTGTGATCAATGAATAATTTTAAAGCATTTGGAAGATGTTAATTATTGATCCTTGCTTACCTGACCAAAGCAGGTCTACAAAATGCCACACGAATTCAACCTGGTCTCTGCATCATGAAATAACCCTGCTGGTTGCCCTTTCTCTGGCTGGTTTAGTCACAGTGTCAGGCTGATTCAAGGAGAGCTCAGATAAAATCGGGAATCAAATGTTATTAATCAGAATATGTATCAGTTCAGTTCAGTCGCTCAGTTGTGTCTGACTCTTTGCGACCCCATGGACTGCAGCACACTGGGCTTCCCTGTCCATC
Organism: Cephalophus harveyi; assembly: GCA_006410635.1. Classification (NCBI taxonomy): domain Eukaryota; kingdom Metazoa; phylum Chordata; class Mammalia; order Artiodactyla; family Bovidae; genus Cephalophus; species Cephalophus harveyi. The sequence goes on from SJYT01082766.1 coordinate 17,069, forward strand.
ACTGTCTTCCAGAGCTTCCTCAAACTCATTTCCATTGAGTCAGTGATGCCATCCAACCATCTCATCCTCTGTCGTCCCCTTCTCCTGCCTTCAATTTTCCCCAGCATCAAGGTCTTTTCCAATGAGTCAGTTCTTCACATCAGGTGGCCACAGTATTGGAGCTTCAGCCTCAGCATCAGTCACTCCAGTGAATATTCAGGACTGATTTCCTTTAGCATTGACTGGTTTGATCTCCTTGCAGTCCAAGGAACTCTCAAGAGTCTTCTCCAACACCACAGTTCAAAAGCATCAATTCCTCATTGCTCAGCTTTCTTGATGGTCCAGCTCTTATATCCATACATGACCACTGGAAAAACCATAGCTCTGACTAGACACACCTTTGTCAGCAAAGTAATGTCTCTGCTTTTTAATATGCTGTCTAGGTTGGTCATAACTTTTCTTCCAAGGAGCAAGAGTCTTTTAATTTCATGGCTGCAGTCATCATCTGCAGTGATTTTGGTGCCCAAGCAAATAAAGTCTGTCACTGTTTCTATTGTTTCCCCATCTATTTCCCATGAAGTGATGGGAAATAGACTCCCTAGCAGTCCAAGGGACTCTCAAGAGTCTTCTCCAACACCACAGTTCAAAAGCATCAATTCTTCAGCACTCAGCTTTCTTTATAGTCCAACTCTCACATCCATACATGAACACAGGAAAAACCATAGCCCTGACTAGATGGACATTTGTTGACAAAGTAATATCTCTGCTTTTTAATATGCTGTCTAGGTTGGTCATAACTTTTTTCCCAAGGAGTAAGCATCTTTTAATTTCATGGCTGCAGTCACCATCTGCAGTGATTTTGGAGCCCAGAAAAATAAAGTCAGTCACTATTTCCACTGTTTCCCATCTATTTGCCATGAAGTGATGGGACCAGATGCCATGATCTTAGTTTTCTGAATGTTGAGCTTTAAGCCAACTTTTTCACTCTCTTCTTTCACTTTCATCAAAGGGCCCCTTCAGTTCTTCTTTACTTTCTGCCATAAGGATGGTGTCATCTCCATATCTGAGGTCATTGATATTTCTCCCAGCAGTCTTGATTCCAGCTTGTGGTTTCTCCAGCCCAGTGTTTCTCATGATGTATTCTGCATATAAGTTAAATAAGCAGGGTGACAATATACAGCCTTGACGTACTTCTTTTCCTATTTGGAACCAGTCTGTTGTTCCATGTCTAGTAGTAATTAATAAAAGCTTTAAAATAGAATAGATAACCAATAAAAACTACTATATAGCACAGGAAACTATATTCAATATCTTTTAATAACCAAGAATGTAAAATATCTGAAAAATATATTTGTATGTATAACTGATTCACTTTGCTATACACCTGAAACTATACAACATTGTAAATCAACTATAATCCAATAAAAACTTTAAGAAAGAAAAAAAAAAAAAAAAGATGCTTCCCTGGGAGTCGTAACAAGCCAGCAACTGCTTTGCTTTGGTGGGGAAGGGTTGTCATTCTAATTAATGCTGCAAATATATGTCTTTGGCTATGAAAGCTCACTAACCAGAAAGATTGTGTAATTTATTTCATGACTTTCACCAGGCATGCTTCTGCTCTTGGTAACTGATGGTTACTGTAGAATCTGTTTCTTGAACCAAGAATAGACTGTGAGGATCCACACCAAGTCTGAAGGTAGTACAAAGCTTCACAGTATAAGTCCAAGACTTTGAGTCTAGTAATCAGAAGACCAAGGTTGTGGTCTTGCCTCTAACAAATAACTAGCCAGCTGTGTTTCCTATAGTAAGTCCCTTCCGTTCTCTAAGCCTCAGTTGATTGCCTCATCCAGAAAGTGAGAGTTCTTCCAACTCCATGGAATTTCACCGAGATGAGTAAGAAAGACAGGAGCCAGCACACCGTGAATGCAACCTCATGGGAAGGCCATCTGGTGAAGTGAGATTATCCATCAAGAGGCTCATGTTCCCACCTGAAAGCAGGTGACAAAAGGGGGCATCCAATTCTTTCTGGAAGGGAGGGGAGCCCAGAGAGTGCTAACACACTCAGCTCAGAGGTAAAGTAGAAAAGAGAGAAGAGATCCCTGCCCTCATCTTGTGAAAGAGAAAACTTCTGGTCATTTCTGAATTGGGGAAGGGATGGGTGGAAATGGAATCATTTTTTTGTTTTTCCTGTTTCAGCTTGTGTTGGAACAGATTTAATCTCCGGATTTTTTCCAAGTCTTTGAGAGGAAGACTTTATCTAAATTTTGTTTTACCTATCTTTCTCCTAGGCCAAATGACATTCCTCAAGGGCAAGAGTCAATGTTCTAGAGTAGATGCTCTTAAAAGGATTTGCTAAATAAATGACTGAGTAGCACATTGCCAGCAAAATTAAAATCTGCTCTTAACTGAAAATCAATTAGCACAAAAGTTGACAAGGTGCCTGAAATCCTTTCTGGAATGATGTATAAAATAAAATTAATAAAATTGATGAGATAATTCCTTCTCAACAGTCTCTTGATTCTTAAAGTATCAATACAATATCCTTAAACTGATCTTATACTGAAAGTGAGTTCTGAAAACCTGAGGCAGGATTTTCTACTATTACTAACCTGTGAAAGCATCACTATGAACAAAGCTAGTGGAGGTGATGGAATTCCAGTTGAGCTGTTTCAAATCCTGAAAGATGATGCTGTGAAAGTGCTGCACTCAATCTGCCAGCAAATTTGGAAAACTCAGCAGTGGCCACAGGACTGGAAAAGGTCAGTTTTCATTCCAATTCCAAAGAAAGGCAATGCAAAAGAATGCTCCAATTACCGCACAATTGCACTCATCTCACATGCTAGTAAAGTAATGCTCAAAATCTTCCAAGCCAGGCTTCAGCAATA
>SJYT01082772.1:0-23154 GCA_006410635.1 Cephalophus harveyi
TCTGCATTCAGGTGCTTATATCTTTCCTTTGCTTTTCACCTCTCTACCTTTCACAGCTGTTTCTAAGGCCTCCCCAGACAGCCATTTTGCTTTTTTGCATTTCTTTTCCATGGGGATGGTCTTGATCCCTGTCTCCTGTACAATGTCACGAACCTTAATCCATAGTTCATGTGGCACTCTATCTATGAGGTCTTTAGGGCAGAGTTTATATATTTGCTGCTGCTGCTGCTAAGTCGCTTCAGTCGTGTCCGACTCTTTGCGACCCCATAGACGGCAGCCCACCAGGCTCCCCCGTCCCTGGGATTCTCCAGGCAAGAACACTGGAGTGGACTGCCATTTCCTTCTCCAATGCATGAAAGTGAAAAGTGAAAGTGAAGTCGCTCAGCCATGTCTGACTCATAGCGACCCCATGCACTGCAGCCCACCAAGCTGCTCCGTCCACGGGATTTTCCGGGCAAGAGTACTGGAGTGGGGTGCCATTGCCTTATATTTGCTATCTTTTTTAAAAAATGTGATTTCATATGTATTTTCTGATAGACTGATTTATCACAGCTACCTGGCTTATATTCATGTGTTTATTTTTCCTGTTACACATTAAATGAAAGTATGAATATAAATTCACCTTTTTTCTTTTAAATCATTCTAGGTAGCTTGGGAGACCCTACAAGAAGAATTTTCCCGCTTCATGACAGAACCAAAAGGAAAAGAACATGATGACATATTTGATAAACTCAAAGAGGCTGTTAAGGAAGAAAGTATCAAACGTCACAAGTGGAATGATTTTGCAGAGGACAGCTTGGTATGTCATTTGTGTATTAGGGTGCCAGTCTCATATTTTTGTATGATTTCTCAAATTGATATTATTTTATAGGAGACTATTTTATATGAGTTTAAATTAGGTTCTGAGTTGAAAATACCGAAAATAATGAAGGGAAGAAATAGATTTATAGAATGCAGTCGGCCTTTTGGCATTTCTTGCCCTTCTGAAATCACCCTCTGCTATTTCTTCCTTGGCTATCATTGCAGAAGAAAAATCAAACCTTGCAGTAAAGGTTTCTATAAACTTCCACAAAATTTGCATGGGCCTGAGCTATAGATAGTTGCTTCTCATTTTACCCTCAGTGATAACAAAAGGAATTAGATGCATTGGTTTTCAGTGGAACTGAGTCAAAATGTTAAGACTCCTAAAATCATAATGTGTTGGATGCTTACATGGTACCAGAAGCTGTGTATTTTGTAAATATTATTTTATTTCATTCTTAAGCATACCTATTATTGTCACTGGCAAAGCTAGGATACATGCCCTCACTCTGTCTTACTTATAAAGAAAGGCCTGGCTCCTGACCTTCATCACTTGACAAATCTTTTGTTATGTAGAATGTTCTCATCACCATAGTCAAACCTTCATAAGAAATGTTTGTCTTCGTATTTGAAAGCCATATTCATTCTTATTAAGCGTCTTAATAAGATTGGTTTTCTGAGAGAGAATGATGCCATTTTCATTCATTCATTAATTTAAAAAGTATCAGATTTGAAAACCAATTTTTTAAGATAAGTAGCTCACATTTACTTAAGATTGTGTAGACCTTTTAAGCCTCCTTCCATTACATTTTCCACTGTTAGTAACAATGAGATAATGTTTATGCTTTTTTTCTTCTTTTCCTTTTTTTGAAAATGCTAACACATAGGTCATACGGCAAAAAGAAGCAGTAGATATGATCTGAACCATTGGCTCCTGAGTACCAGGATTCTAGGGTGTAACTTGAAGTATGCAGGACGCTGACGCAGGCAGATAATGGGGCCCTCGGCATTTGCATGGGAGGGACGTACTTTTACGTTATTGTAGATACATCTCTTAGGTTGGATATTTGCTGAGCTGTTGGTTAGAAAAAAGTTACTAAGATGACAAGACATAAATCAAAGTAGTTGTTTTTCTTTGTTATTTCAGAGGGTTATTCAACACAATGCTTTAGAAGATCGATCCATATCGGATAAACAGCAGTGGGATGCAGCTATTTATTTTATGGAAGAGGCTCTTCAGGCTCGTCTCAAGGATAGTAAGTAGGAATGTAGATTATTAAATTCTTAGTATTCTCAGTGGAAAGTCATCTAACTTTAGTGAACATTGGTTAAAAAAACTTTAACATCTCAAGTTCTTTGTCAGTCAACTGCTTGCAACTACTAAAATGTTAAAGTGGACACATGTTTATGTGTAATTATATTCTAAAAAGCTATAATTCAGACTATTTTAGTATTTGCTACTATACTTATGAAAACTTCTTAAGCAATTATAGTTTTCATAGATTCTAAACATATAAAATTCTTTAGCTTCTATAGGCACCGTATCAATCATATTATTAATTTCTTCAACTGACTGTATTGACACAGTGTTTTGAAGTAGTTAAGAAAACAAGATAGTTATATTTTATGTGCCTGGTAAGTGATCAATTTTTTTTTTTTTTTTTAATTTTTCTAGCTGAAAATGCAATTGAAAATATGGTAGGTCCAGATTGGAAAAAGAGGTGGTTATACTGGAAGAATCGAACTCAAGAACAGGTAAAAACAAATCTTTAGCATTTTAATTCAGGCATTAAAATATAATCTCTGAATGCCTCTAGACCCTGTCTCTTATACACATCTGACAGAGTGAGGGCATGTATCCTAGCTTTGCCAGTGACAATAATAGGTATGCTTAAGAATGAAATAAAATAATATTTACAAAATACACAGCTTCTGGTACCATGTAAGCATCCAACACATTATGATTTTAGGAGTCTTAACGTTTTGACTCAGTTCCACTGAAAACCAATGCATCTAATTCCTTTTGTTATCACTGAGGGTAAAATGAGAAGCAACTATCTATAGCTCAGGCCCATGCAAATTTTGTGGAAGTTTATAGAAACCTGTTTACTGCAAGGTTTGATTTTTCTTCTGCAATGATAGCCAAGGAAGAAATAGCAGAGGGTGATTTTAGAAGGGCAAGAAATGCCAAAAGGCCGACTGCATTCTATAAATCTATTTCTTCCCTTCATTATTTTCGGTATTTTCAACTCAGAACCTAATTTAAACTCATATAAAATAGTCTCCTATAAAATAATATCAATTTGAGAAATCATACAAAAATATGAGACTGGCACCCTAATACACAAATGACATACCAAGCTGTCCTCTGCAAAATCATTCCACTTGTGACGTTTGATACTTTCTTCCTTAACAGCCTCTTTGAGTTTATCAAATATGTCATCATGTTCTTTTCCTTTTGGTTCTGTCATGAAGCGGGAAAATTCTTCTTGTAGGGTCTCCCAAGCTACCTAGAATGATTTAAAAGAAAAAAGGTGAATTTATATTCATACTTTCATTTAATGTGTAACAGGAAAAATAAACACATGAATATAAGCCAGGTAGCTGTGATAAATCAGTCTATCAGAAAATACATATGAAATCACATTTTTTAAAAAAGATAGCAAATATAAGGCAATGGCACCCCACTCCAGTACTCTTGCCCGGAAAATCCCGTGGACGGAGCAGCTTGGTGGGCTGCAGTGCATGGGGTCGCTATGAGTCAGACATGGCTGAGCGACTTCACTTTCACTTTTCACTTTCATGCATTGGAGAAGGAAATGGCAGTCCACTCCAGTGTTCTTGCCTGGAGAATCCCAGGGACGGGGGAGCCTGGTGGGCTGCCGTCTATGGGGTCGCAAAGAGTCGGACACGACTGAAGCGACTTAGCAGCAGCAGCAGCAAATATATAAACTCTGCCCTAAAGACCTCATAGATAGAGTGCCACATGAACTATGGATTAAGGTTCGTGACATTGTACAGGAGACAGGGATCAAGACCATCCCCATGGAAAAGAAATGCAAAAAAGCAAAATGGCTGTCTGGGGAGGCCTTAGAAACAGCTGTGAAAGGTAGAGAGGTGAAAAGCAAAGGAAAGATATAAGCACCTGAATGCAGAATTCTTTTCCTATTAGCATTGAGTCTTACACCACTATCTCTTTCTTATGTTAATTCCTTAAATAAAGATTGTAAATAGATTATAGAATCAAAATACATAGATGAAGAAAGTAGTGGATAAGAAAAAGAGGTGGTGTACAATTCATTTCCTTTCTTCCTTTCTTGAATCCATATAATTAGCAAAATGAGACCATCAAATGTGGAAATACTGAAAGAGCAGATAAACAGAATGAAAGGTTACCAAATGATATATCACATATTTTTTTCTTTATTTTTTGTTTTCATTTTAAAAAGAATTATGTATATCAATTATGATCAGCACCCTATTACTTTTTCTGGTTTTACGCATTTCTTGTTTCATAAGCTGACTATCTAGAGTCCCAGTTGTCTTAAAATAGTGAGGGGACAGTCTTCCTCCTTTCTTTTTCTTTCTAATTTGATTTTTTTGGGAAAATGAGTCATGAAGAGACTGAAGAGAAGCTGATGAAGTTGACAGAATTACAGTTGGGTCTTGCCGGTGTCCCCTGGAGAAGGAAATGGCAACCCACTCCAGTATACTTGCCTGGAATATCCCATGGATAGAGGAGCCGGGCTGGCTACAGTCCATGGGGTCGCAAAGAGTCAGACACGACTGAGCAACTTCACTCACTCACTCACTCGCCTGTGTTCAGAGTACATCACTTACCTCTGCTCTCCAGATGGGCTGCGGGGAGGCAGTCTTTCAAAAAAGAATTTCAAGGATATCCATCAGAGATTTCTGACTTTGAGACAAGAAGAGACATTGATTAGAAAGAACTGGTGTAAGGCAGATAAACTCCAAGGAAAATGATGTCTGACCCTTAAAGCTTAGTTAGGCTTAATTAGATCTAGAACAACCAATAATGGCAGAACTTACTTCAGCAACTAGTTGTAAACATGCTTTAGCCAACATTCTCGGAGAGGAATAGTTCCCGGTTGTATGTTACTTTCTCAGGAACGTGAACTTAAAGGGAATCCCTTAAAGAGAAGCAGGGGAATTACTGGATTGACCAAAAAGTTTGTTCAGATTTTTCCATAAAAAACAACAGGAAAAGCCTGAACATACCTTTTGGCCAACCCAGTAGTTTAAGGTCAAAGCAAGGATCTGTAGAGGAAACTTTCTTCTAGGGTTTCAGGGCAGCGTGCGTAAGATCCATAGATGAATGGAGGCCATACTTTGGAGAGGGGAGTGACAGGAGAATCACAGGGGAGGTGTTTGTATATGTATGTTTTGTTTTCTCTTTCAAAACAAAGCTTCATGTCAGACTCACCAAATTAAGTTCTCTTCTAATCTCTCTAACCCTCACACTCCCAGTTGAAAACCACTGGTCTAGGCTTCATACCTGGAGGTTTTAGTGAGAAACAGATTCTAGAAGAGATTGAGAATATACCTAGAGTCTCATACTGCAAATTCAGATAGCTGTGTAACAGTTTCATTTCTTTTTGAATTGGCAGGATTTAGGAAAAGAAACTTAAGATTGTCCTGTGTTGAAGAGGAGAAATCTATGTTCTGAAAATTATTTTTTGCTTTTGTATTGTTACTTTTACTTAATCTGGGTGGGGGGGAATCCATTCCTTTGAAGCATTCTCACTTTGAGCTAAACTAATGGAAATCTTGGTCAGGATAGACGGGAGAGTAGTAGTCTCCTGGGCACCCAGTGTGATGGGGACAAGTGGAAGTGAAACAGGGCAGGATGTCATGATTAGAGATTTCCTTCCTCTCTCAGACCAGATAGCAGAAGTTTAAGAAAACAGTGAAATTTCTCTTTATTAAATGTCTTTTAATGTGTCATTTTTTCAGAGAATACTAGTTAGTAGTTTCATTTACAAGCCATTTCTTTGTGTTTAAGTGTTATTCTTACGGGCAAGATGCTATGTCAGTAACTTGTTTCGTGTAATTCGTGAATTTGAAGCTAGTTTCCTGTATCATGCAACTTGGAAAGGGTGGAAAACTGACTTATAAAGTTACTTTGACACCATATGCTAGTTTTGCTTTCAAAGTTATCACTAGTGTGTTTGTTTTCCTCATTTGGTGACAAGATTATAAGCAATATAATTGTTTAGGAGAGACTGGAAGTGAATTTAAAAATGATAGATTCCTCACAGAAGCAGTCTAATAATGATTTTTAATGAAAAGAGTTAAAACTATGAATTTCATATTTAATTTATCAGAGAAGGAATATGTCAACAGGCACAGGGCCTTATAATCATCCAGTTCTTAGATATAAGGCATTCATAGAACCTTATCTCTTCCCATGTATACAAGGTACTTTTTCCTAGATTGAACTCATACCCTAAGGTCAAGAAAGGAAGTGCGTAGTAAGGTGTCTGGTTCTGTAATTTGGACAGCAAAACATTTCAGCCAAAGTAAAATACCGTAAATAGGGCTAATCCCCTTATCCCTGTGGCCCTTCAAATGTCCAGGTTGTTTTGCATTCGTAAAAAGCCGTGCTGTTCTGGTCTTCCTTTTTTGTTACGGTTGAGCATGTGTCACCAGTTTGCCAAAGTCATATATTTGTTAAAATTGGGACTCTGTTTTTATAATTATGCCAAATCATGAACTATCTAATAAACACAGTCCTCTTTTAAACATTTCAAAGTGTGTTCACAATGAAACCAAGAATGAACTGGAGAAGATGCTGAAGTGTAATGAGGAGCACCCAGCTTACCTTGCGAGTGATGAGATAACTACAGTCCGAAAGAACCTGGAATCACGAGGAGTAGAAGTAGACCCAAGCTTGGTAATAAACGTTTCTGAAAAGCATGAGTTTGCTTCCTAAGTCTTTATTTCTTGTAGTAAAATGTTCTTACTTCTAATACATTACCTAGATACTTAAGTACTTAATTTGATTTTGATCATGGGTACTTTTGCTGACCAAAAGAACTCGGTGATTTTGAGTGTGGAAAAAGTTTGAAATTTTATTCTCAGTATTGTTTTTTTAAGTGTAATGCTTTAGTTTGTAAATGGGGAACCTGAGACCTAGAAAAGGGAAGTATCTGGGCAGATTTAGCAGTTAGTTCTGGCAAAAGGGGATGAAACACATTCAGATCTCTACACCACATTACACTGGCTCAGCTTACAAAATAAAATTTTTGCTTAAATATAGTTCATTTATATGTATGTTTTTTCAGTCAGATGTATCTTCATCATACTTAATTTGTATGAGTAAATTGGATAATGTCTTTGAGTTCTATCTCTTTTTCCTTTTTTAAAATAAATATGAGGCGATATAATTATAGTTTAGTACTTGTTTGCTTACTTTTATGATGCTTATTTGGAGAAAGTCTTTAAAAAGCAATTGTGTTTCTGGATCTATGTTCCCTAGTTAGGGTGTAAAGGATCAACTTCATTTAATATTAGCTTAAGTGAATTCCATTTAGAAAAGTAATTCTAGTGGGTAAAATAATCATTTAAGAAATTTCAGAGCCACACATAAATTCTTTTTAAAAGTATTTGCCATTTATGTTTCTGCACTTGAGAAAAGAGTATACTTATTTAAAAAATTAACCAGAGATCAGAACAAGAAAAGAAAACTGATGGAAAGAAACAGATAAAGCTGTTATATATCTCATTGTTTATAAATTGAAAATGAAGTTAAAGCTAGTGATTACACACAGTTATTAGTTGAATATAAATGTAATTTATCCACATTAGTCCTAGCTCTCACTAACAATAAATTGTTTGGTTGGATACTTTTGAACTGTTGGAGGGACTTTGTCCATATCTTAGGATGTGGATTGGCTATATATCTTAATACTTTCTGTTAGTAAGAAAATAACCAGTTTTTTCCCCAAGAGAAACTTTGTTCACTGAACAAAGTACTGTAATCTAGATGGGCTAGATGTCAAGAGATGTGACTTCTGGTACATTTCCACTCCGTTAGCTAGTAATACTGCCTCTAACAATTGGTACACACTCTCTCAGCCCCCTTCCCAACCACCAGATGGTGTTGGTGATGCTTGTTTACTTTCTCAGCATTATCATTGTCTTGCTCAAGAAAAGACAGTGGTGTGAGAGAACCTTGAACACTCTGACAGACTATATAGTAATAAAACGATGGGGGTCATATTGCTGAGGTAACAGTGATATTTAATAATGGAGAAAGGAAATCTTGTTGGGTTGATGGACGTGGTCTAAGACCAGCTTCCTAGTCTAGCCCTGACCTCAGTCAAGGCTCACAACTTCGTTTGCCTCAGACACCTTAATTCTAACTAAGGGAAGTTAATCCCCACCCTGTCTACTCTACTGGATTATTAATAATAACGCTTGTTAGAAACAGTACAAATTTTGAAATACAAAGACTGTTAAGGAGTCAGATTAGTAGTAATCTAATCTTTATCTTGAAACAAAATTTTTAATGGATATAAACAGTTGACAGAATAACAACATTACTGTTGTTTTTAATTTTTTATAAATAAACTTTGTATATGACTTTTCAGAATGTGTTTGATCAATCTGGAGGGTATACAGTAACTTTTTGACCTTGGTTTTCTTTGTTTTTATTTTAGATTAAGGATACTTGGCACCAAGTTTATAGAAGACATTTCTTAAAAACAGCTCTAAACCATTGTAACCTTTGTCGAAGAGGCTTCTATTATTACCAGAGGCATTTTGTTGATTCTGAGGTAAGGTTTGCTAAAGCAAGGAGAAATGTTTTTTAGTGATAGTTGTTTAAGTGCTTAAAAGTAACCTTGAGGTTTAGCATTAAAGTCTTTTGATCTTCTGAGAAAAAAAGTATGCATTATTTAGGAAGAATAGCCTAACTCATATTTTTTTCAAAGATATTTGCCACTTTGGTAGTAATTGCATTTTACATGCTATCATTCCAGTGCTTATAAAACTGTGTGTGTATAATAGGCACTATGCTACTTTTGAAAGACTTTTTTTTAAGGATTAATTTTATGTTAGAAAGATATACTTTTCCATTTTGAAAAGTAAATGGAAGAAGTAAATGTAAAACATACAAAAGTAAACAATAATTTATAATCCCCTTGAAAGTGAAAGTTGCTGAGTTGTATCCCACTTTTTGCGACCCCATGGAATTCTCCAGGCCAAAGTGTTGGAGTGGGTAGACTTTCCCTTCCCCAGGGGATCTTCCCAACCCAGGGATCAAACCCAGGTCTCCCACATTGCAGGCAGTTTCTTTACCAACTGAGCTACGAGGGAAGCTTATAATCCCCTTGCTGCTAAGTCACTTCAGTCATGTCCGACTCTGTGTGACCCCATAGACGGCAGCCCACCAGGCTCCCCCACCCCTGGGATTCTCCAGGCAAGAACACTGGAGTAGGTTGCCATTTCCTTCTCCAATGCATGAAAGTGAAATGTGAAAGTGAAGTCGCTCAGTCGTGTTCGACTCTTAGCGACCCCATGGACTGCAGCCCACCATGCTCCTCCGTCCATGGGATTTTCTAGGCAAGAGTACTGGAGTGGAGTGCCATTGCCTTCTACTTAAAAGTAATTTTAGTCCTTTCTATACATGTTGTATGTGTGTATATTTATAACACAATCATCCATTTCATAGTGGAAATAATAATGTAATACATTTTATCATTCTTTTTCTCCATATTATAATTCTTTCTTTATATCATGAAAATTTTGCTTTAACTAATTCTTTAAAAAACTGTATAAAGTTCTTAAAATGGACAATTGCACAGTTTAATGTCACATTTTACAGAGTAACCCCTAGGTGGCAGTGTGCGTGTTAGTTGTTCAGTTATATGACTGCGACTCCATGGACCTAGGGAAGCCCCTAGGTGGCAGTAAATTAATGTATTTGAGCATTTTCATGCAAGCAGAAATGCTTTTCAGAGTATACTGAAAGAGCTCTGTTAATCAGCAGTCCTATTTGAGATCCATAAAATGTTTTTCTTTTGAGTCGCTTAAAAGAAAATTTTTGTTTAAATGTGACAGTGTAAAGATTGACAAGTTTTTTTCATCATTTTAATTGTTGGAATGTGGCTTCCCCAGTGGCTTAGTGGTACGGAATCTGCCTACAATGCAAGAGTCACAGGAGACACGGGTTCGATCCCTGCGTTGGGAATATCCCCTAGAGGAGGAAATGACAACCCACTCCAGTATTCTTGCCTGGAAAATGCATGGACAGGAGCTTGGCGGGCTACAGTCCATGGGGCCACAAAGAGTCAGACACAACTGAGTAGCTAAGCACAGATGCAGCTAACACACAGTTGTTGGAAAGACCCCTCTGTATAGAATAAGCTTTATGTCTCCCTCTGTTGAGAAGCAGCATGCTATCTTTTTTTTGAAGTACAGTTGATTTTATAAGATTGTATTAGTTTCAGGTACACAGGATAGGGATTCAATATTTTTAAGATTATGTTCCGTTTAAAGTTGTTATAAAATACTGCAGTGTTTCCCTGTGCTGTACAATATATTCTTGTAGTTTATTTACTTTATGCATAGTTGTTAGTACTTCTTAATCCCTATCCCTCTTTTACTCCTCACCCAGAGGATAAGTTTATTTTTTAAAAATATCACTAATTTATTTTCATTTGCAAGTGAATTTCAAAAATGGCTTGAGTGCACATTCAAAGAAAAGAAGTTAGCCTGAGGACGTATTTAAAATAATGTGATTGTTAGCTGAAACGAAATGCTAATTAAGGATATATTTTGTGGACTTCTACTTGTATAGAATGTAATGAAATGCTCTACCTCCCACATTTACTTTGCTTTGTCATTGAAATCAAAACTATGTAGCTGTGCAGCAGATAAAACCCAAAATCATGCAGAACTTCATAGATCCTATACAGAAAAAAAATCACTAGATTCTCTCTATAAAAGGAATATGTATATTAGGTAAATCTGAATATTTTTATTGAATCATAAGCTGTAGGTACTGACTTTAGTAGTTGTATGGGTTCATGATTGTGGTTTTCATTTTTAAATTGCATATGGTAATCTTAACCACCTCATATTTCAGTTGGAATGCAATGATGTTGTCCTGTTTTGGCGAATACAGCGTATGCTTGCTATCACTGCAAATACTTTAAGACAGCAACTTACAAACACTGAAGGTAAGCCACAGAGGCACTGCTTTCTAATTTGACATCAAAAAACAGTAATGTTCATTTTAAAAAGAAGGATGCCAAAATACTTCCTGAAAATTAGATTTATTAAAAAAAAAACAAAAATAATTTGCCATTAAAATTATTGGGAAATATGGGAAATAAACATACCAGGAGTCTTTATTACCCAAAAACTCTGTTATGAAAGGGATGCTAAGCATCACTTAGGATTTGGGGGAATCTGTACTTCCGTGAAAGTATTAGGGCTTAAGAATAAGACTGTCTCTGAGAATATATAAAGTACTGTATATCAGGTAGAGATTCTCCCTATAACTGAGAAGTCTGGACTTACCAATAGATTTACTATGATGAGAAAAATAAGAACCTGCTCTCCATATATATTGTTAACTTTGTCATTCTTGTATGTTCGTAAAAATGGTGCTTCTTGTGTTCCTTTATTTGCTTTAAACAGTCAGGCGATTAGAGAAAAATGTTAAAGAGGTATTGGAAGATTTTGCTGAAGACAGTGAGAAGAAGGTAAAATTGCTTACTGGCAAACGAGTTCAACTGGCCGAAGACCTCAGTAAGTAATCCTGCCTTCCCTCCATCTCACTGCCTTTTCCTTTCACCTTCCCCGTGTCCATTTATTTCTCCATTTCATTTTAAACTTACAGAAAAGTGTATGCAAAAAGCTTTTTTCCCTTGAACTGTTTGAAAGTTGCTGTCCTAAAGTTCCATCCGTTCCAAGTATTTTAATGTGTGCTTTTTAGAAACAAGGATTTTCTCCTAGCAGCCGTCAAAATCAAGATTTTAATAACAAGGATAAATTACTACATATAATTTTTAGACTCCATTCACATTTCACCTGTTGTCCTTATAGTGTTCTTCCATATCACAAGATACTCCATATGCATCTTTTATTTTCCCTGACCCAGCTTCCCTTTTTTGTAGAATGATATTTAGAAATCACAAAGAGCCAGACACAACTGAGCAACTAAGCACAGCACAGCCTTTAGAAATCAAAAGCTGGGAACTAGATAATGTTTATTGTTACTGAAATATCACTGTTCCCAGAAGCGCTCAGTGGAGCAAGGGAACAAATATGCATGTGTGTGCATATTTGTGTGTATGCATATATACACATATTTATAACTGTATTCCTAATCAAATACTGAGCTCATTCTACTTTTCTCTTTTTCTGTAATTTTAAAAAATGTTTATTTATTTATTTGGCTGTATCAGGTCTTAGTTGTGGCACATGGGCATGCAAGATCTTTTGCTCTGGCTTGCGGGCTCAGCAGTTGTGCCATGGAGACTTAGTTGCCCCACAGCACATGAGATCTTAGTTCCCCAATTGGGGAACAAACCCACATCCTCTGCCTTGGAAGGCAGATTCTTAACCACTGGAATACCCAGAGAAATCTCCCTTTTTCCATATTTATAATTCCTTTTTCTGCTAATGAGAAATCTGGCTCTTAGTGTCCTTAATATATTTACTTATTTTGATCAGTCCTCTGACATGCAACTGAATTTGTCACTGTCCCCTTCATTGCTCAAATGTCCGCACCCAGCTCAGGTTCTCTTCACCTGACTCCAGGCCATCAGCACAGTTCCTCCCCCTGTGTTCATACCCTTTCCACCTCATCTCAGTTGTGACATTCTGTGCCAGGATGCCCTTCCTCAGGGAGTCCTTTTAACTGATCTCATGCTCTGACACTGCCAGGCATCTCACCTCCTCCCTATCCACCTACACAAGGACTCTTCCTCACCTGAATCCCGACCATGCTTTTGTAGAGATACCATTTTTGTCTGTCTGTGCTTTGGCACTTTGCACTGCCTGCCTTCCCTCCTCCATGAATCCTCTCCTCACCACTGGGCAGGTCACCACACACTCGTGTGAATGCCCTCTTAAACTTGGTCTGGCTTTAACACATATACCAGGACGATATGGCTCCCTGCCCTCAGCCCCCAATCTCGCTGGGCCTTATTCGTCACTTTGTCTTCAGGGTATAGGGGTCAGGGTTCTTTCCTGGGTCCTAGTGAATCCCACACTTTAAGCTGTTTGGATTTCATGTTAAGATTTACTTGGATAATTTTGAATCCAAGGAAATCGGTGAAAGATTTATATTATTAAATAAAAATACTAGTGGTCAGCGCTACTGTTTCCGTTAACCTTGTAACAAGTTTCCCTATTTCAGCTTCATGAAACAGTAGTTCTTCCTTTCAGCGTATACTTAGTTTTACTATCTATTAATTTTCTGATGTCCAAAAGATAGCACATGCTCAACAGAAAGCAGTTACTCAAATCTGAAAACAGTTTTTAAGCTGATATGTAGCACTACAGCGCAATCCTTAGAACATCCAAGAAAAACCAGGCAGTTTTCCTGTCTTCCACCCTGTGCCGGAGCGTGTGTTCTCCTCCACTGTTTGTCCTCTCCTCTCTCCTCCCAGCTTACTCAGCTTCTTATTTCTTTCTCCTTGCCTTTTCCTTCTTTTCTTTAGGTAATCTTTCTTTGAAACATATCTCACTTTAACTTTTGTTTCCATCTCCTGTTGCTCGTCTTTCAGTTTTCACGCCACTTTGGCAGTATAGTTAAGTTTGTGCTAACTCACAGGTCTGTACTTAAATCTGAACTACCATGTACTTTGTTGTCATCGTTCAGTTCCTCAGTGGTATTCTGACTCTTTGCAACCCCATGGACTGCAGCGAGCCAGGCTTCCCTGTCCTTCACCATCTCCTGGAGTTTACTCAAACTCATGTCCATTGAGTCAGTGATGCCATCTAACCATCTCATCCTCTGTCTCCCCCATCTTAGGCAGGCTATCTCCCACAGCCTTAACTTCTTTTGAAAGAGTGGTACTACAATAGTGCTTTTTTTTTATAGGATTGTTAGGAAAATTGGTTCAAAAAACATTTGTAAGTTCCTGGTTCATAATTTTATGCTGAATTAGTACTGTTCAGGAAGAGATGTATCAGTTTCACAATGTATACAGACCTATTTCTTTTGTATCTCTCAAGAAATAGTTATCAGACAGTGAAGTACTTCCGTGTGTTTTACCTGAAATATGCACTTTTAAGTAATTAGAAAATGATGTGTCTTTTCTCAAGTTTTAGAATAGTCTTCTTTTTAAAATATTTATTTACTTGGCTGTGCTGCATCTTAGCTGCAGCACGTGGGCTCTTTAGTTGGGGCATGCGAACTTTTAGTTGGAGCATGTGGCATCTAGTTACCTGACCAGCGTAACCTAGGCCCCCTGCATTGGGAGCTTGGAGTCTTAGCCACTAGACCACCAGGGAAGTCCCTTTAATAGAGTCTTGTGTAACCCCATCACTTTTCACTCCAATTTGATTATTTAAAGAAAGCGTATTGCTAACACAAATTTGTGTACTGTCAAGCCAGTTCTTATGTTTCCCTGCCCTTTTTCCTGAAAAAGTGCTCATATGACTCCCTTGAAATGACTTAACCACTTTTGTGTGTGTATAAATATATACTTATCATCATGTTTCTGTACCAAATAATGTCCTTGGAAGCAGCTGTTTGACCAGTGACTCAGCCTTATCAGTCACACTAAAGGAGATGAGACATGACTTTGTCCATTAGTTGAAAAAGGATCTTGAGAGTACCTTTTCCTTACTGTTTATCTTCAGTCTAACACTTGGGAATATGGTCATGGATACTTTCAGCCAGAAAACTTTCAGAGTTTAATGGTTACTACTGTATTACACAGATCAAAGTTCCTAGTATAGCATATTCAGTTAGAATATGTTAAGTTGGTTAATGAAATTTAGAGAAAGGGAAGCAGATAGGGCTTCTGTTTTGTTTTGCTTTTTACAATTTGAAATGGGTACAGGATGAAATATTATGGAAATTGGTACAAGTTTGATGCATCATGCATTTTGCCAGTCTTAAGCTTGCCCATTTTCAAATCATTTCACCACTTTACTTTGGAGGTTCAGCAACTGATTATACTTTAAGATGATTACATAAAAAGTGCTGTGATGTTCTTTCATTTTAAGAAGAGGTACCACGTTCAATATTGAAATGGAGCCACAAAACTAGAATTAGAAAGATGAAAGAAGATTTTGCCTCTTCTAGTCTTAGGAGGCTCATCGGTTGAGGAGTCATACAAGGATCCCAGACTCTAGAAGCACAGTGGATTCCGTTGATGGAACAGGGAAAGGTCAGGAGGACCCTGGGGCATCTTGAGGATGTAGAAAGTAAGGAAGTAGTTGAAGGATGATAGGGACATGTCAACAAGATACAGAAGCCAACGTGCAGAGACTCCTGCTAGCCAGCACTAGGACAATTTGGGCATCAAAGTAAAGAAGGATGGTGTAAGGAAAAAAGAGTAACTGTGTGTGTGGAAACGACTGGTAATAACCACCTTAATCAAGCGGTTAAAATAGTATTATCAGTAATGGTCAGATCAGAACTATGTGATACCTTAGAGAGTTCAGTGAGAAGAACCCAGTGTCACTTCTGTGATTTTTCTCACCAGACATGTATAACTTAAATTCAATCATGAAGGTACATCAGGAAAACCCAAGTTAAAGCACAGTCTATAAAATAGCTGGCCTGTAATCTAAATGTATCAAGATCATGAGTGACAAGGAAAGACCGAAGAACTGTTCCAGCTTGAGGGAGACCAAGAACAGGAAAACAAAATACAATGTATGTGATCCTGAACTGAATCCTTTTGCTCTGAAGGATGTTAATGGGACAGTTGGTGGGGATCTGAGGGTTACATGGTAGTCATATGTCAATATTACCAATTTTAAAACTTTGATTGTCAGATTGAGATTATTTAGGGAAATAATCTTATTTGTAGCTAACACGCAATACAATTGAGGCTTGTGAGGCCTAATGACAGTAAATGATTCAGGAAAATTATGCTCTTTGTGGTATTATTAAAACTGTTTCCTAAGTCTGGAAAAAGGATTAAAAAGGATATATCCTGATACAGGATCAGGGGTCATAAGAAAATAATTTAGAGATAATGAGGCTTTTAAAAACATCATCTGTGAAGATGTTGAAAGACTGGGTCACCTCATGGACAATTTAATAAAATACATAACTGATCTTTCCACCTTAATCCCTTTTTTGCAATGTCTACTCATATTCACAACTGCCCGATATCCACTGTGGCATTGATGAAATTCTTTTGATTTTGTAGTGAATATTTTCTCAAGATTTCTTTTTTATAGATATTCAAGTACAACATTAATTTAGATAAAATCCATTTGGATTCCCAACATAATTTTTGATAATGTGTCCTATCTATTTATTGAAATAGACTGCAATTTTAAAACGCCTTCTTTGGAGAGAGAAAAATCAGCATGTTATATAGCTCAATTCAAAATTTTTCTATAATCTGTTTTTGATTTATAAGATCTGTTTTATGATTGTCATTATATAAAATAATATTACTAAAACCTCGTAGACTTTTTCAGAATTTATTCTCCAGCCTGGAAACTGAGTGTCTGGGCACTGGTAACAGCTACTGAGTTGCATCAGTACAGCATGGGATTCTTTTGCTTGCTTTATGAATATCGTATCAACAGTTAACTAGATTATTGTGAGTTTTTGGACCTTGATATCAGTTGCAGGGAGTTTAGAGCTTGGGTTTCTTTTTCAACTCTTATTCACTAAAGTCTGAGTTATACTTTTCATTCTTTGTGTACATAATCAAAGAATCACTGATACCCAATAATTAAAGGGGTATTAGCAGTCATTTAGATTTTCCTCTCCTTATTTTACTATAAATTGCTTTTCATTTTTGTATCAGAACTTGATTCTGCTTGTGAAAATGAATTAATATTTAAATACATTTCCTATGCCAGATACTAGGTTATGTGTTTAAAATGCATTTTCATATTCTCAATAAGTCATTTTTTCTCATTTATATATAATAAAGAAATAGAGTCCTAAAAACACCCACACAGTGGTAAAGCTAGGATTTGAGCTCAGGTTTAACTACTATGCTGAACTATTTTTTTGAGGGGAGAAAAAAAACTCCAAGGCATAAGACAATATAATTATATGAAACGGTCTTATATATTTGGAAACTTCCATAGTTTACAGTGTCCCTCATGGAGTGGGTCAGAAAGATGTACATACTAGTTACAATCATGATCATTACCATCCTATGTACTTCCTGTAGTACATAAGCATTGCAGCTTAAACTTTCAAACAGTGTGAAACCTTCAGAGAATTAGGGAGTCTGGGTAGGAGAACACTAAAGTGTGAACGGCACCAGTAAACATTGAAGGAAGTTCATTTTCCGTATATGACTTGTAGACCTGTCTGTAAGTGCACTTGATCAGATTCCGCCAGAGGTAAGCAGAGGTAAGTTGCCCAAAATCTAGACACAGCTTTTCAGTCTGGTGTGATTGTACTTCTTAGAGACTTAAGATCCAACTGTAACAGATACAGAATCTTTACTTGAGCATAATGGCTGTTATTCTTAGTTGAACTTTTTTGTTGAGCTTGTCTGGGAGTGTTGAGATGTTTTATAATAAGCTTCAGTATATTTCTTCATATTTCTTGTATTTTACATGAAGAGAAGATATGCTTCAGTCAAAGCCAAATATTTCATATTTACATCTCATTTACTAACGAAATATGAAAACAGTCATAAACTTTTTACTTGGGCTACCATTGCACAGGCTTATTTTAATGATAATTTTGATGCCCTTAATGTTAAAAACGGCATAGATTAAAGAGGCTGGTAAATTAGAATTTT
Organism: Cephalophus harveyi; assembly: GCA_006410635.1. Classification (NCBI taxonomy): domain Eukaryota; kingdom Metazoa; phylum Chordata; class Mammalia; order Artiodactyla; family Bovidae; genus Cephalophus; species Cephalophus harveyi. Next base: position 17,742 of record SJYT01082772.1, read on the forward strand.
CCAATATCTGCAGCTTTTCTCTCCTGTAGTTAATTTGCTCTGCTGACTCCCTACGCGAGGTGGCAACAGCTGGCCTTTTTACTAGAGCTCTGGGGATTAGAGTGGCAGTCGCAGCAGCGTGCTCGGCCTCTTGCCTCTGTTGACTGTTCTTTATTGTTTGATGCCTGAGCATCTCCCAGACAGCCAGCAATTGTTTCTTGAATCCTAAAGTTTGTTTCTCTTGGGAGTATACAATGCTGGTGGGGCTCGTCTTTGTATCTCCTCACTTTCCCAGTCTCCTCTTATCCTTTCTGTGCTTTCTCTTGATAATTAGAATGGCGTAAAGATACAAGTTTTGTATCTTAGTGTGCAGGAGATTCAGTTTTGATGCTAAAAACTTAGAAATATAGACGACAGATGGAAATTTCTTTTTTTCTCTGAGCTATCAGATAGTAACAAATTATTTTTTTAATGAAAACTTTATTCTTCATGATTAGTATACTAGTGGCTTTATAATTTAATTTTATAAATTACATAAAAAGGGAGCAACAGCAGAATGATCCAGTGCTACATTTAAAAGCTAAGATTGAAAGAGAAATGCTCCTTAGCTGTTCCAGTTTAAAAAGTACCTTCATTATCTCTAAAATATAATTCTAATTTATAAGAGTTAAGTTTCTTAACACCATGTTAAAACTTGGGTAAAAAGTAGTCAGAAAATATCAAGATGAGAAAAGCTTTAGCAAGAATAATTTTGTTGTTCTTCATTTAGAAAAAAGAAATAGATACTTCTTGAGTTTAATTTTCATTGGCTCCTCCACATTCCTAAACTTCTGCCATTCTGTAGGAATCTTTGAGGGGCTTCGTGGATGAAAATAGCAGCCACACGGCAATGTGAGACTAAAACTTATCCTTGAAAGATTATACTCAGAATCTGAAACTTAAAACTGTAGAAAAGGGAAGTCATGTTTAAACTACCTTTCCCAGAGCCAGGGCTCTGGCATGCGTATTTTGCCAAGTCTCCGTAGGTGATTCTTGCCATGCATCACAACAGCTACTCATGCCATGCCCTCAAACCATTACTCTAGAGAGTTTTTCATGTTTACAGCAGTACAATCTGCCAAATTAGTACCTGGGGTGAAATTATCATGTATCTTCTTTTAGTAGAGTGTGAAATCATGTGACTACTGAAAATTTGTTATTTGAACTATCGTCTGTAGTAGCATGTCCATTTTGTTTCTGTAAACATAACCAAAGAAAATTAATTTTGAAGGGATTTGATTTAAAGGATAAGAGGATAGTATTGAGTTGTAGAATTCTAGGTACCTAGACAATCCTTGTGGCATGATTTATATATAAATACTGATGTGAGTTTGGGCCAACAATTATAGAACCTCAATACTGGTTTCTCATCTCTGCTGGCTTCCAGCATGTTTTTAAGCAGTCTTTTTCCCTTTGTCTCTCTTTTTCTAATATCTCTCACTGTTCTTCTTCTATGTCATTATTATCTCTTGGTCCTGAGCTAGTGTTTTCCTCCTCTCTGCTTTTTTACCTTCCTTCAGTGGTTAGAAACCTTACTGAGGTACTGCCAGTGTTGCTTAATTGAGCATAAGGCAGGCTTCCCACTATAGACAACTGTAGATCAACCAAAATAACCAATTTAAGAGAGTTTTTTTCATGTCTGTTACATATGATCTCTTCTGCCCAAGTGATATGCTGCTTTTGTAAATTCGCCTTACTTTGTACATCATGCATTGTATGTTTGCTGAATGTTGAATCATGTTGCTTCAATACAGACTCTTCATTAGCCCACTTCTCTTAACTTAAAAGAGAGGGAAAAGGAGGCTTTCTCATCCTAAGGAAGCTTTCCTCTGTGTTGCCAGGAAACTGCCATCTTATTTCTCTTGTGGAACAGCTGATATTTCCTGCGTTCAGCTCTGTATCCACACATTCCTTTGCTCACATTTTGTGATCTATCTTTCATCCTTAACAAAACCCCTGCTTTCTAGGTCACCTGTGATGTCCTAATCACCGGCCCACCCAATTCACTGAAGTGTTTTCATTTTTGTGTGTGTTTTATTAGGAAGTCTTAAGTCAATTGGAGTATTTTTATTCTCTCTGATATTTAGTACTTTTTGGAGTGGTTAGTAGATGTGAATATATTTGAAACATGGAAAGATTGGGATTTTTTTCTTCACTGCAGAATAAATAACTGCTTCCTGTATTTTCAGTGTTTGAGGTCTTTCAGGCATCTTCTCAGGGTAAAAGTGGTTGAGTTTCTAAATTCTGCCTTCGTGAAATATTTTTCCTAGTAAAATGAAATTGATAAAGCAGCTAAGAGAGTGAAGAGTTATTTTTACCTTGAGTCTGCAGAGATGAAGTAGAGTCTGCCTTTGTGTTGTAGCCCAAAAAAAGGGGGAGAGAGAGTGTGTGTGAGTTGACACAAAGCATAAAGTAATCCTCAGGGAGAAAAATTAGTACCTGGGGTGAAATTATCATGTATCTTCTTTTAGTAGAGTGTGAAATCATGTGACTACTGAAAATTTGTTATTTGAACTATCGTCTGTAGTAGCATGTCCATTTTGTTTCTGTAAACATAACCAAAGAAAATTAATTTTGAAGGGATTTGATTTAAAGGATAAGAGGATAGTATTGAGTTGTAGAATTCTAGGTACCTAGACAATCCTTGTGGCATGATTTATATATAAATACTGATGTGAGTTTGGGCCAACAATTATAGAACCTCAATACTGGTTTCTCATCTCTGCTGGCTTCCAGCATGTTTTTAAGCAGTCTTTTTCCCTTTGTCTCTCTTTTTCTAATATCTCTCACTGTTCTTCTTCTATGTCATTATTATCTCTTGGTCCTGAGCTAGTGTTTTCCTCCTCTCTGCTTTTTTACCTTCCTTCAGTGGTTAGAAACCTTACTGAGGTACTGCCAGTGTTGCTTAATTGAGCATAAGGCAGGCTTCCCACTATAGACAACTGTAGATCAACCAAAATAACCAATTTAAGAGAGTTTTTTTCATGTCTGTTACATATGATCTCTTCTGCCCAAGTGATATGCTGCTTTTGTAAATTCGCCTTACTTTGTACATCATGCATTGTATGTTTGCTGAATGTTGAATCATGTTGCTTCAATACAGACTCTTCATTAGCCCACTTCTCTTAACTTAAAAGAGAGGGAAAAGGAGGCTTTCTCATCCTAAGGAAGCTTTCCTCTGTGTTGCCAGGAAACTGCCATCTTATTTCTCTTGTGGAACAGCTCATATTTCCTGCGTTCAGCTCTGTATCCACACATTCCTTTGCTCACATTTTGTGATCTATCTTTCATCCTTAACAAAACCCCTGCTTTCTAGGTCACCTGTGATGTCCTAATCACCGGCCCACCCAATTCACTGAAGTGTTTTCATTTTTGTGTGTGTTTTATTAGGAAGTCTTAAGTCAATTGGAGTATTTTTATTCTCTCTGATATTTAGTACTTTTTGGAGTGGTTAGTAGATGTGAATATATTTGAAACATGGAAAGATTGGGATTTTTTTCTTCACTGCAGAATAAATAACTGCTTCCTGTATTTTCAGTGTTTGAGGTCTTTCAGGCATCTTCTCAGGGTAAAAGTGGTTGAGTTTCTAAATTCTGCCTTCGTGAAATATTTTTCCTAGTAAAATGAAATTGATAAAGCAGCTAAGAGAGTGAAGAGTTATTTTTACCTTGAGTCTGCAGAGATGAAGTAGAGTCTGCCTTTGTGTTGTAGCCCCAAAAAAGGGGGAGAGAGAGTGTGTGTGAGTTGACACAAAGCATAAAGTAATCCTCAGGGAGAGTCCTCTGTGTTAAGAGAAGTAGTTATTTACAGGCATGATTCCACACGATGAGTCCAAATTGTGTGCTTTCCAGGTTATTGATGAGAAAATTTAGACTCAAAATGGGGCTTTTAGAATCGAGCACATTTTTCATGCATTAAGTCTGTCTTTTAAGGACAGCATTGAAGGATATTGATAAATTGGTACAAGATTAAAAGGATACTTACTTCTCTAAAATCTTAAACAGGCTACTGGTACTCAATGCTTTACTAGCAAGTATGTTCATTTTGCTTAAAAGCCACATTTTTAACTGATAAAAGTCAGAATAAGGATAGGAAAGGACTCTTCAGTAATTTATGAATTGAATTTTGGTTATTTTGAAGTGGATTCTATTTATGTGTTACTGTGTTATGTGTTTGTGTGTATATTAATATGTATAAAAAAGCGAGTGCTCATATTTAAAACTAGAAATTAGGCTGTTTTCCCCCTTGTTATTAATGCTTACCACTCCCTCAGTAATAGTTTAGAATGAAATAATATCTTTATATTTGGGATTAAACTTTGATTTGTTTTATTTTTTAATTATGTCTTTTGTACTATTCTCTCCATTCTGAGATGGAGAGAAAAATGGAATCTAGTCATGGAAAACTAAATCAAACTGTGAAACAATCCATCGACATGTGTAACAGTATATTAAAAAATAAAATTAAGCAGAAGTGAATAATTTTTTTCAAAAATTGTCTTGAAGGACAAATTGATGGATACTGAACTGGTACTCTTTATGAAATAGGGTTCTCCGAATAGTTGTGTGGGGGGACGGGGGCACATTAAGGGCAAAAGGAATTTTAATTTCTTTACCATTTTATACATTCCTTAACTGCCTCTTTGTGCAAATGAGCATAATTCAGAATTACCTTAGAAATTTCATATTCTTAACTGTCATGTTCATAGAAATGATAAAGCTGGTTTGTGATATGATAAATCTTAAGAGTGATTGATACCTTCCCAACTAACCTCTTGGTGATTGTGACACCAAGAGACATTTCATGGGGCTGCATAATAAGTGATCATTAACCTATCATCCTTTGTGGTGAGAAATTCACGTTGAATTCTTCTCATTTCCTTCATGGATCTGTCATCTGTGAATGAATTGAAACCTTTCTTGTTGAACTAGTGAAGTTTTTAAGCTTGTGCAGCCTATTAAAGATAACAGATTTTGTCTGCTTCTTCGTTAGCTGGTGTATGGAAATGGTCTGTTTTAATTCCTCTTAAAAGCTAGTGGAGGTGATGGAATTCCAGTTGAGCTGTTTCAAATCCTGAAAGATGATGCTGTGAAAGTGCTGCACTCAATCTGCCAGCAAATTTGGAAAACTCAGCAGTGGCCACAGGACTGGAAAAGGTCAGTTTTCATTCCAATCCCAAAGAAAGGCAATGCCAAAGAATGCTCCAACTACCGCACAATTGCACTCATCTCACATGCTAGTAAAGTAATGCTCAAAATCCTCCAAGCCAGGCTTCAGCAATACGTGAACCGTGAACTCCCTGATGTTCAAGCTGGCTTTAGAAAAGGCAGAGGAACCAGAGATCAAATTGCCAACATCCGCTGGATCATGGAAAAAGCAAGAGAGTTCCAGAAAA